>CM052541.1:63962858-64011302 GCA_028533065.1 Trachops cirrhosus
TTTTTCCCTGGTTGTGGGAGAGTAGAATCTGCTGCATTCTACCACGCGCCATCTTCTAACTCCTCCACATTTACTTTCTTTTACTCTTACAGATTATGGTTACAGAGTATTTTTTACTAGGTCAGTATTCATTGTTTAAATTACAGTATGTATATATTACTCATATCTGAGCAACATGGGCTTCTATGGTTAGTTTACATCTCCTGAAACCCTTTTTATTTTGCTTAAACTTAATAATTGTCTTTTTTGTTTATTTGTTTGCCTGATTGTTTTTCTATGGACTTAGCACTAATGCATCCCTAAACACCCCCAAACCAGTGAAAATCTAAACTCAATATACTTAACTATTGGTATTTCATCAGTTTTATCTTCTTAAAGTAATGTCTTTGAAAAATGGGTTAAGAAAATAGATACTTTAAAATTTAGGGGGGTCAATTTATTGTGACCTTTGTCATTTATATACTATAAGTGCCTCATACTAGTCATTTACTTGGGTTGAATATGTCTTACCAGATAATACTGTATTTTATCCCTTTCTCCTTGAGTATTCCTTACTATTTTGCATATGACCAGTGCTCGATAAAATGTTCATGAAGATACTGCAGGAAACATGTCCTAAAGGGTCACTGATGATTAGCAAAGTTACTCTACTGTATTTTCCTTGACTCTGTGCTTTGTATACATGTCAACAACAAAATATTCTGAAGAAACATAATCTTTCAAAACTTGTGAAACACATTTGTATTCCATGAAGCCCTTGGGGAAAGCCTTTATTGAGGTTAGAAGGGTTAGAAATTGCATCTGTAGTGACCCTAACAGAAAAAATTCTCACTCATCTACCACAAATAGCTACTAGGAGTAGTTGAAACGTCCTTACCTTTCTTTGTCATCACCCTCCTCACATCCACTCCAGTCTATAGCTTAGCAAATCCAGGTCGCAAAGAATGTATATTTTTGACCCATGCTTTTAATCTTTCCAAACCCCTTTCATTTCTCTTCCTGTAATAACCAGTTACTATTGTCACTTTCACTTGCTTTGTAACCACCTCGAAGTCGACAGTGTTACGGACCTGTACCATTGTATTGGCCTGGGAAAAAAAAACATAAATCCATTCACTCTGCCCAGGAAACCAATTCCCCTGAAGTGGGATATGGCTTTGTTGTGGAAGTTATAATGAGGTGGGGGGACTATACCTACTCCATGAAGTGGTTTTTATCATGAACCACGGGTGAATTTCGACAATTGTGAAAATGAGGGCAAACTTTTATAATCTGCCATTAGCTATGCATTTTGATTTTCAAATCTGCCAAATATCTATTTACATATTAAATAAAAGTATGAAAATGGAGAAAAACTAGAAGGTTTTACATGAATCTTGATGGTAGCCTATTTTATTTCATTTTAATATCACTTTTTGATACACCTCTGTTGCTCTTATTGACACGTGTAGATATGTTCTTTGATTCACTCCTTCTCTATTATTTCAGTTATTCATACAACATGGATACAGTATCACAATCTGAGTCACACCTGGTTGTGTGGATGTAGCTGACTTGTGACCCAATTTCAGAGTTCTCTTTATGACACACCCATAAGTTCTTCTCCATGGCTGCTTTCAGCATCTGTAATGTAGCTGGGTTTTCATGCTGTATGAAAGAACAAGAATGAGAATTTGTGTAATGTAGGCTGTATAATAGTCTTTGTTAAAAGGACTTCATGATGGAATTTTAACACAGGCATTTCAATAACCCAAAGCTATAATTGTTCTCATTTTCATTAATAGCCATTGGAAAGCATATTTATAAATTATGAGACTGCGCTCTCAGTGTGTTTTGGTTATCATTATACATAGAGTGCCTTGTACTTGCTTGGTGTGCAATAACTATTTGTTGAGTGAATGAATCATCATGGTCAATTCAATATTAAGCTGTATTAATAAGAATTTTTCAATTGCTTTCTCTAACAGGGCACTAAACTACATGGATTCTTAAATACCAAATTCAATGGACACATTTTAACTCTTACTGGTCTCCTCTGCTGCATTTCAAATGTTGATTACTCCTATGTCCTCAATGATTTCACCGTTTCTGTGGCCTCTTCCTGCATTTGCAACTGATTTTGATTGTCTTGTCAGTCTCTGCATAGGTTGATCTTCTTTTACTCACACCTGAAACTCTGTTTTGCAGCGTTTCTGCCAGCATTTGTTTTTCCTACTCTAAATTCCTTCATGGGGCCATCTCATCCAAGATCATTATCTGTTGTAGATTGCATTTAGCACAGAAGAGAAAGAGAAAAGAGAAGTGTGCACAGGACGGGAGTTTGTTTTCCCTGTTTGTTTTTCATCTGACAGAATTTGGAGGCAGGCCATCTTGAGCTGGTAGGTATAGTGGCTCAAGGAATGTTAGGGCTGATGTCTGTTGGCCTTTTTCTCATGATAAGTCACTGTGGCTGCTGCAGCTCCAAAAGTACTCTCTCCACCAGGAGGATGGGAAAAGGACTAGAGCTTGCTGAGTCTGGTACCCTTCTTAGAAGAATTAAAAGAATCGTCACTCAGTAACATGAACTTACTTTTCATTTGCCAAAATCCTATCATCTACCTCACCTATCTGTAAAGAACAGTAGGAAATATAGTTTGTCTTATTTTTAAAATTAGTAAAGAAGAAGAGGTCAAACAGCATTGTATATTCTAATGATCCCTAAATTATTGCTTTAACCCTTACTTCTCCTCTAAATTGAAATTCATTCATCCAAATGTTTATTGGATATCTACACCAGTACAGAAAGTCACAATGACCTTTCAATTCCAACATGTCTAGACCCCTGAATTTTATCTCCATTTTGAAGTTGAATTCCTTCCCTCACCATTCCACACACATTCACTGAGTCAGCCACATTTATTTTATACATGCTGTATGCCAGAAACCATGCTAGGAGTTACTTTTATAATATGTATGAGATATATTGCCTATCTAAAGGAATCTAGAAACTATCTAAAGGAGTCCACAAGTGGGTGTGACCCTGCAGGGTGCCCCTTCCTGCTCCCAGCTGCTAGAAGTGTTGCATGCTCACTCTCACGTAAATGCTCTCAGCTGAAAGGGTTTCCTTGCATATCATCAAACACATTTTCTTGGAGCAGCTGGTTGAAGTAAGAATGTAAGGTCACTGCTTTTTTGCCTTAATGTCATGCAAATATGAAGAACAGTCCCATATTCAAAGCTTACTATGGGGCCATCAGAGGTTTATGAAGTGACTGCATCATAATCCTACTCCTCTATCAGCTTGGTCTCACTTCATTCACTCGCTGTCAGGTATTGCTCCTGAGACGGATCTCCAGTGAACTTTATGAATGTAAGACTGTTCACCAGGGAAACTGATATGCAGTAGGGTACCAGGAGTAGTACTAGAAAACAGAAACTAAAAGGGCATTTTGGAGCTGAATGACTGGTGATATATACGTGTCATTTAGGTAGTGAGTGGAGTAATGATAACCCAGGCATGCTGTAGTGATACTACTGTGACAACTTTCACTGTTGGTGAACTGGCATGGAATAATGGTGGACAGAAACATACTGGTAGGGAGTGTCCTGGCCTTGGAACAGTTTAGAGAAGTGGTTATTAAAGAACGATTACATTAGACAACTGTTGCTGGGGCAACTGATTCAATGGAGAAAGATAATGACAGACTGAGGATAATGAATCAGCAATTCAAGGTGAAGTGTGAAAGCTAGAGGGTTTCTTGGTCAGCAAATAAACTCTCATCTGCAACCACAGGGCAGAGAAAGGTGAGGAATTAGATCAGCAACTGAGCTATAAGAGTAGCAGAATTCTGAAGAAGGTTGAAATCTCAATCTCAGCAATTTGGCTAAACCAAGTTCAGGGTGTTAATTAGTGAAAAGAGGAACCCTGGAACTTGAATGGGGACATGTGGGTCAATGCATTAAAAAATGTTGAATCCACAGAGCCCTTTGTATTTTCTGGTTCCACAGAAGTGGCCCACTCCTCTCTATGAAAAGCTAACTTTCCCTCCTCCTGGCTTGTGGATAATGGTGAAGGCACTGCCTCACAAGACAGTATGAACTCCCTTCATGATGTACCCCCACCACTCGTCCTGGACACAGAAGAATAACTGTGGCTAAATAAAAACATAATGTAAGTGAGGAAACCCTGGGTCTGCTAGAAGAGGGAAGGGACTATACCACAAAGGAGCTGCAGAAGCTAGCCAGGGTTGTGTGTAAGGGACTAAAGATGTTGATCAAGGGGACATTAGTACATAAAGTTAGAAAAGGGAAACTTCATCAGTTTGGTAGCACTGTTCCATGATACAGAATTTGCTACTCTGGCAAGGACCCCAAGAGCCTAGGAAAATGTGCTGATAGGTTGGCTCTAGAAAACTAGGAGTAGTAGAAATGCCACAACTGCTATGACTGACAAGGGAGAAGGTCTTGAAAAGCTCAGGAAACTGCCATGCTAGACTGCCTACAGTAGGTAGGGCTGGAAATCCCACTAGATATACTACATTTACTATAGTGATAAAAAATGTATTGGTGAGCATGGCACCCATATCACTGAGATACTCAGTGATAGTTAGTCTCTATTAGCCTGGATTGAAGGTAGGAGACACTCTTCTTGAATTTGGCTTCCTAGTATCAATGAAGATGATAGGGTCCCAGAAATAATAGGGGCTAGGCAACAGTGCCCCAGAAGAAGCCAGGTGGGCACAAATGTACAACAAGCAGGGCAGTTGGAGGGGCAGCCAGGAAAGCCATAAAGATAAAGAGAAGGTTAATGGAACAGGGCATTCAAGGAGCAAGATTGAAGGGCATTCAATAAGAGCATTGCTCAATCTAGGTACAGTAGTCCCCCCTTATCCATGGCAGCGGCGTTTCCAAGACTCCCAATGGATGCCTGAAACTGTGGATATTATCAAAACCCTATATATACTATGCTTTTTCCTATGCATACACACCTGTAATAAAGTTTAACTTATAAATCAGGCACAGTTAAAGATGAACAATAATTAATAATAAAATAGAACAATGTTAATATAGTCTCTTAAAACATCTCAGATTGTTCTCACGTTTTCTCGTGATGATGTGAGATGACACAATGCTTACACTCTGAGACGAAGTGAGGTGCTCAGAATGGTGTGCAACTGAAAACTTATGAAATGTTCCCTTCTAGAATGTTCCATTTAATATTTTCAGACCATGGCTGTCCACAGGCAATTTAAACCATGAAAGCAAAACCATGGATAAGGGGGGACTACTATATTAAAAAGAATTTAAAGATGAATAATAAAATTTGGGGGCAGCTGCTCCCCAGAATAGTCATGAGTCCGTTTCCAGTTTATAGGCCAGATCCCTAGTAGGAAGGTTGCTGTTTCTGATCTACATGTAATAGTTCTGATCTACATGTAATAGTTTTGTCTGTGAATTGATATCCAAAATATAAAATATTTTCTATGAGCACATAGACCACAAACTCAAAAACACACATCATAAATCATGATCCAAAAGCAGTTCTCAACATCAGACTTTATCTCATGTCTTCTTACTTGAAATTTAAAAATGAAGCATTAAAAAAAGAAAGAAAATATTGAATACTGTTTATAATTTCAGAGTGAGATAAAATATAGGTCTCTTTTTGCTTTCTCCTTTTATAACTTAGATTGGACTGGAGAGTTCCCAAACTGACCAAGAGAGCAACAAGTTTGATTGTCTGAAGGGTGAGGTGGAGGGCACTCAGTGGTGGGCTGGGGTCATCTGATGAGGGGGGAGTGAAGGGAAGAGAGCATTCCTTGTACTGACCTCATTGGGATGCCTGAACTCGTTGGGGTGCAAAGTTTATGCTATGGGCTGAATCATCATTTCATTCATTCGGCATTCAGTACCTACTGTGAGCCAGACACTGCCTAGGTTCTGAGAACTTAAAGTTGAAGAGAGCATGGTCTATGCTGTCCTGAAACTTCTGTCAAGAAACCAAGACCAACAAACCAAAGATTGTATATTACAGTGTGACTTTGAACTAATCAAAAGGAGATTGTGGTTCAACAGTGGCTTGACTATATACTGGGTGTGTGGCCTTGGTTATTATGTTACTTTTTCTTTCTGTATCTAAACAAAATATCTGCACCTTCCTCTGAGGGTCATTATGGAAGAAAAACTGTAATAAAGTATGTGAAGTACTTAGCAGAGTGCCTAGCACATTGAAAGTGCTCTGTCAGTGTTTGCTTCTGGTATTGATATCGTTATTGTTGACATATTACCAAGCTAAGAAATGCTGTGAAAAAGATTGTCATTGAGTCTGCTACTGAGTTAGAATCCAGCTTCTAGGTGCTAGTTAGAAAACAAAAGTGCCAAAAGCCGTAGTGCTCTTTGATTTCTACATAAGACTTCCAGTCTTCTATATTAAAGTTTTTCCTTTTTGCTTTAATAAAATAAAATATAAAACCTCTCTATGTAGCATCTTCACATCCATTAACTAATTCAGTCATCCTTCTTTTCACTTATGCATATTCATTCAAATTGTCATTTCAATAAGTGCCTACTCTCTTCCCAGCAATGTACTAGGTGTGGGAGATAACCAAATGAAAAAGTGCTCTTGTCCTCAAAAAACACTCTCTTTTAATTAAACCATAACCTTATCAATTATAGATTATTTTCTTTTTAAAAATATATGCCTTCAGGTCAGAAAGACTAATTAATTCATCCAATGTCTTACAGCCAGAAAATGGGGCCAAGCCTCTAACTGACTATTAAACTTATGCTTTTTCTTCTGTGCTGGAGAAGGTATTTAGTTGTAAAGAATTATTGGTCTGTGATTAAACATGATTCTTCGAATCATAAATAAAATGCAAAGATTGATATTTGTGTTTATATCTATAACTTGAAGTTTGAGACACGATGATAACCTAGGCCGATGAGGCACCCTACCCAGAGTGGCATTAAGACTAAAATAGGGGAGTGTTTGAAGTCGCTATTCATGGATAGCTAGAGACAATAAGTGGAACCATTGTTCTGGTTCCTGAAAAGGAGAAGTGAATGCACAAATTCAAGGTCGAAATAGAATAGTTCTCTAAATAGATTGTGAGTATATGAATAGCTAGCTGGTTGTGGATCAGACTAGCAGACATCTAGAGAAGGAACCAAAAAAATGAAAAACTAAGGAGTAAAATGGGCCTGATACACTCAGATTTGCCAGTGCTATGTAAAGTACCTTGTCAAGAGAGCAGAACCCCACACGTTCCCAGAGTAGAAGAAAGCAACGAACCTTTGAGACCAGACAGAATCTGGACAGGTCATAAGAACAACTTAACTATCAAGAATACAGCAAGTAAAGAACAAAACAAAGTAAACCAAACCCACAAAATTTTGGTTTAATTTTTTAAGTAAAAAAATGAAAAAGGAAACTCTCATGATACTGTATTGTGTTCCCAGGGGCCAGAAGAGGCTGCCGTGAGTAATCTGCAGAAAAACTAGGCACACAAACATGTGTGTGCATGACCGTCTGTCAAACATTTTGTGATTAGTAAATAAGTTGAAAATTGAAATTCAAGATCCATTAGTTATTAGTCCTTAGTGCTGCTTCCCAAAACCAGCTAAAATACTCTTCAAATTTGATGTGTCACCCTGCCCCTCCATCCATTTAGAAATGGCAGAGTGCTGCATGATTTTCAGGAAAATAGTGTCCGGTTTCAGATTGATCATTGAAACAACCAGTGACATTAGTTTCACTTTCCTTGAGTGTTTTAGGGGGAGTGGGTGCCAGGAATTGAGGGACAGAGAGGAAGGGAAGGCAGGGCAGGCAAGGCAATGCCAAGGTCGATACACTCACTGGAGGCAGCACCCCGTGAAGTGCCCACCATCCAGTGGAGGAGATGAGCTCAGGTAACTTAGAGTAAATCACTCTCTGAATGATTTCTTTTTAAAAGAAGTCTTAATTATCTGTTGGGGCTGACTCCACTGACTAAATTAGCCAAATAAACACAAGCCTTGCTTTTCTTTCTTTGTGCTGAGGAGATAATCACTTTAAAAATAAGCGAAAGCTGCTGTGCTAATTAAAGCATGGTCTGAAAAGACCTTAAAGAATAACAAATTCCAGAAACAAATGCTGTAGAAGATGTGAGTAAAGCTGTTTCCATACAATTCCACTACTGAATTGTACCCAGTTCTCCCAGAAAAAGTGTTTACTTAGCTTGATTTAAAGAGAGATTAGGGCATGAGCAGATGGAGCCTATTTGAGGCCGTTTGGCGGCTCTGAGCCTGTGAGACTACTTGGAGCCTGGGCGAGGATGCAGCCGGAGGAGGGCTGGGAGGAGGAGAGCAGGGTATTCCAAACACGCCAGCTGCTTCCAGATATCCTTTTCTCCCATAAAATATTGGAACCTGGTACTGGATCTGAATCTGGGTTTCAGAGAAGCAAAATTATAAAATATGTTTGGCCCAGCTCTCCTTTCAGCTTAAGCAGAAAGAAGTAGCTAGGAGGTCATGGCCAAGGAGGGTCATAAAGATCTAGGTTCAGAAAAACCCCCTAAACAACATTGACCTACTTTTGATTTTGGTGGGGATGTAGTTGATAAACGTCCTAAACTTGAATCTTCTTCCTTTTAAACTCCCCAGTTAATAATTCTAGGTAAAAAGAAACAAACAAAAACATATTCTGTATTCGGGTATATGCTATATTTTTAACAACTCTGTCCAACGGAACTGTCTGTTCTATAATTCTTCACAAATATAGCAGTCATGATTTACATGTGACAATTGACCAATGAAATGAATATGAATTTTTTTGTTCTTTTAGTCAAACCAAAATTTAGTAAATAGAAAAGAACAGGTTTGGAGTAGATTAAAACAATGAGTAAATCTACCTTCCAATGATACCCAGTGCATTGGTATTGCTCAATATGGGATTTCTACTAGGATTTCATGAATAAAGAAATAGTAAACAGCAGAAGATAGGTGAGGGATCAACATTGAGCAATGCAGTTTAGAGATTAGTTCTACCCAACAGTTGTTTTGGTCAGTGAGTAAAAACCATTCAGGGCTGTAAAAATCCAAGGGTTTCCAATCTGTTTGAAAGACCCATACAGGAACAAAGTCTAAGAACAATAATTACTGCATAAAAAATAATTGCAGCTCTTCATAAATCTAGGTTTAATAACACTTTTAGTGCTAAAATTTCTTACCCTTTATGAAACTATAGTGAAATAAGACATTTTTTTAAAGTCCCTACTTGGCAAAGGCAAAACTAAAAGTTGGCTACCCCAATCCTATCTAGCATACATACAAACTGCTGCTGGATAATGTAAAAATCCATGAACCCATAATGTAGTTTACTTGTTATTTTGCAAATGAGGAAACTGAATACTAAGAAGGTCAAATGACTTGCTCCTGCCTACCCTATTTCCCCAGCAACACTTCAAGTCCAGCTAGTCTTAATCTCCATCCCTCTTCACTGTACCCACAGTCATCCCAATCACTTTATCAATGAAACTAGGGCTTTAGATAAGTTCATAAAATATGTAATCCATTGAGGCTTTCTGTTTCAATTTTTCATTGTTACTTGGGAGAGTCTGAATATCAAAGATGAGTGATATTCCTTTTCATGAAGTGTAGCATTGGACACCATGAGCTTATCCAAACTATACAGTGATCCCTCACCTATCGTGGGAGTTACACTCCAGAGACCCCCACGAAGTAGTGTGTTATATTTATTTTATTATTTATATATGTATTTAAGGATTTATAAACCCTTCCCCCACTCCTATAAACCTTTCCCACTCTCTTATTAACCTTTCCTACACTCTTATAAACACTTCATATACTCTTAAACACCTTCTACACTCTTAAATCTACATAATTGTAACAACATATAAAATTCTATATGGGGGCTCACCAGTGACGCATACAGTCACCCCTCACTATATCGCGGTTCACTTATTGCGGCTTTATTGTAACCCATGATGCAGTGAAGCCAAAAGTGAACTGCAATATAGTGAGGGACTACTGTATTCACACAGCTTCAGAGTTTGGTGTTTCCTGAAGCATGTCATTGAGATTTCAGTAATACATGCTCAGTGGGGGGAAATCAACTTCCAGAAGTCTGTCAGAAATGCCTTTGCACTTAGATTGGATTCAGTTTGGGGAAGGGACCAATTACATAGTATTGACGTCTCTGTCAGTTCTGTCACTTTGTGCTACTTACTGAGTCCCAGACATGTATTGCATTATGGCAAACTGCGCTTACCAAGTTGTTCTACAATGTATTATTATTATTTACAATGTTAACAAGATTTCCACAACATCTAATATACAACCTGATTTGATTAAATTTATTAAAATAACTTTTGAACATAAATTATTAAGCTCTACTGAATTTTAATTTTTTATATATTTTATTGATTATGCTATTACAGTTGTCTCATTTTTTTCTCCCCTTTATTCTCCTCTCCCCTGTACCACCCTCTCACCATTATTTCCCCACCTTAGGTCATGTCCATGGGTCATACATATAAGTCCTTTGGCTTTTCCATTTGCCCTATTTTTAACCTCCCCCTGTCTATTTTGTACCTACCATTTATGCTTCTTATTCTCTGTACCTTTTCCTCCATTCTCCCCTTCCCTGCTGATAACCTTCCATGTGATCTCTATTTCTGTGAATCTCTTCCCCTTCTAGTTGTTTGCTTAGTTTGTTTTGTTTTTAGGTTTGGTTGTCAATAATTGTGAGTTTGTTGTCATTTTACTATTCATAGTTTCTGATCTTCTTTTTCTTAGATAATTCTGTTTAACATTTCATATAATAAGGGCTTGGTGATTATGAACTCCTTCAGTTTGACCTTATCTGGGAAGCACTTTATCTGCCCTTCCATTCTAAATGACAGTTTTGCTGGATAGAGTAATCTTGGACGTAGGTCCTTGACTTTCATAACTTCAAATACTTCTTTCCAGCCCCTATTGCCTGTAAGGTTTCTTTTGAGAAATCAGCTGACAGTCTTATGGGAACTCCTTTGTAAGTAACTGTCTCCTTTTCTCTTGTTGCTTTTGATATTCTCTCCTTATCTTTAATCTTAAGTAATGTAGTTATGATGTGCCTTGGTGTGTGCCTTGCTTCCAACTTCTTTGGGACTCTCTGAGCTTCCTGGTCTTCCTGGAAGTCTATTTCCTCTGCCAGATTGGGGAAGTTCTCCTTCGGTTTGTTTTCAAATAAGTTTTCAAGTTCTTGCTCTTCCTCTTCTCCTTTTAACACCTCTATGATTTGGATGTTGGAATGTTTAAAATTGTCCAGGAGGTTCCTAAGCCTCTCCTCTTTTTTTTTTTGAATTCTTGTTTCTTCATTCTGTTCTGGTTGAATGTTTATTTCTTCCTTCTGCTCCAAATTGTTGATTTGAGTCCTAGTTTCCTTCCCTTCACTGTTGATCCCCTGTATAGTTTCCTTTATTTCACTTCTCATAGCCTTCACTTTTCCCTCTATTTTGCAACCATACTCAACCATTTCTGTGAGCATCCTGATTACCAGTGTTTTGAACTGTGCATCTGATAGGTTGACTATCTCTTCATTGCTTAGTCCTATTTTTGGAGCTTTGGTCTGTTCTTTCACTTGGGCCATATTTCTTTGTCTCCTCATAGCTGTTAGGTTGTAAGGGGCAGAGCCTTAGGTATTCGTGAGGGCGGGACAACCCACATCACTGTGTTGTAGAGCTGTATGTGCGGGTGGGGTCCCAGAAGAAACAATGTCGCTTGTTCAGCCTTCCACCTGCTTTCAGTCACTTCCCCCACTACCCACAATCAAATTGGGCCTTTCTGGTGCTAATTCCCAGGTGGGTGGGCTTGTGTACATTCTAGGACCCTGTGGGTCTCTCCAATGAACTCTCCTGTGAGGCTGGGAGTTTCTCCCACTGTCACAACCCCCATATGTTTTCTCAGTCAGAAGTTTGAGGCTTTCTTTCCTGTGCTGGAACCCTGGGTTTTGCAGTCTGTCTCACTTCTCAGTTGTTCATCCTGGTTTATCCACATGGAAATGTGGGATCACCAGCCACTGCCTCACCTATCCAATTCTCCAGCTACAGCCTTGCCACATGTTCTCTCCACCCTAGCCGCCCAGCTCCACCCCTCCTAACTGTCTGAATGAATGTTTCCTCTTTAACTCCTTGGTTGTTCCATAGATTTTGATTTTCTGGCAGTTCCAGTTATTTTTTGTTTTTAAATTTGTTGTTGTCCTTTTAGTTGTGTGTGGAGGCAAAGTATATCTACCTAAGCCTCCATCTTGGCCAGAAGTCTCTCTACTGAATTTTTTAAATTGTCGACCTAAACTAACTGATAGGTAGACCTGTTTTCTAAACTCTGTAACTCAGCTTATTATCCCATTTTCTGCTGTTTGCTATTTCTTTATTCATCAACTTCTAGTAGAAAAAAAATATCATTCCTAGACTTTCTCATTGCACTGGGTGCCACTGAAAGGTAGATTTATTAACATTTTTTTATATCTAAAAATATGTTCTTTTCTTTACATGTATTTGTTTCACAATGAAAAAAAGCTAGCGTAAAACCCCCAAAAGTTCATAAGCTATGTTCATTACCTATAAATGACTGGCTAGTAACTGTTCAATTGGGCAATACAGATGCAGAATATTTTTATTATCACAGAAAATTTTATTGGACAACACTGGTTAGTTATACCACATGTGTAATTTTTCTTCTATCTAGAATTACTGATATTTTTTTCTATCTAGAATTTCCTATCTAGATTGATCTTGAAAGAGTTATAAATTATGCTCCCAATATAAGTAAAAATTAGGGGTTTTTTTTTTAAAGGCAAATATAAAACATTCAATTCAACTGCATTTCAAAGGAAGTATGAATATGGATTTTATTATATAAATTAGGATTTTAATTGTGGCTAATTAATCCTGAGAAACAAAATTGGGGGAGTACTATATATTGATTTGGCCAAAAAGTTTGCTTAGTTTTTTCCATAAAATAAAAGACACATTTTCCATTTTCACCAATAACTTATTGATTTGGATATTTTGCGTATGTTGGCTATCTCCCACTATTGGCTTCTAGTGGGTAGAGGCCAGGGGCGCTGCTAAACATCTTCCAATGCATAAGACAGTCCCATAGCAAAGAATTATCTGGCCAAAATGTCACTAGTACGAAGAAACATTGCAAACCACTTTTGACATATTCAAGTCACAGCATCTTCTCCATATACTGTACACATCTTTTTTGTATTTCAGTTGTGTTTTTACCTTTCCTGAAATAATAAAGCATAATACTCTAAAAATGTTTCATACTTTCTTCCATCTTCAATAAAATGGCTGCACAAAAGTTTAGCCAAAAAATCTTTGATACTTTTTTTTAATGCACGCTAATATGACAGCTGCAACAATTCAACTAAGCACTACTACAGCCATTGTACAGAAAAAAACTAAACAAACTTTTTGGCCAACTGAATGCCTATATATTAAAGAAGAGACTGTAGAAGGGTTAAGAAGTTAAGAGCAGCAGGTCCTTGAATGATGTCATTTCATTATAAGGGTGATGAGATGCCATAGGAACTTAACTCTTATTTTTATTAAGTAGCCTATGGTAAAATCAGTTTTATGTCATTTCACTTAAAGTCACAGAACCTATGGACATTAAATGCAGACTTACTGTACTCAAAGCTTAAGTGTTTAGCACTGTGCTAGACCATCTTAGGTAACAGGAAGAACAGGGGCAGAAAGGACAAGGAAAGAAACTGTAAGAAAGAAGCAGGACAAGGGCTATTTTGGGCTAGATCCTGATTATGAGTTTTGAGTAAATTATTAGCAGTTTTCTCTGCCCTTTGAAATTCAGGATGCATAGGCTAGAGCTCTCCAAGGATATTGGTGTCCTCTCCCAGGAAAATGTTAATCTCAGGATTGGAGTCACTCAAACCAGAGAAATGTAATCTCCCAGAGCACTTGCTGCAAGCAGAATGAAATCAATGGGGCACCTTGATTTATTTTGCAACTAATGTCTTCAGAGGGATTTTGAGAGACCAGTGTAAATTTTGATATGGAAATATCTCATAGATTTCAGACACTCCTTAGAGAACACAGGACAATAAAACAATGAATAGATTACACTGTGCCATTAGTAGAATCTTAGCCTCTATAAAACATGGTTTTTGTACTGTATTGTTTCAGTTGTCATAATCTCTTCAGAATTCCAGTATGGATCATTATCCAAATGTAAATGGCTTACAGAATGCATTGAGACAAATGTATTCAATATCTAGCATATGAGTAATTGTACAAAATTTACTCCTGACAAACACAGCTTTGGAAATACTAGTCACCCCAGTTACAACTGTGAGTGGTTCATCCAGCAAGCTAGACAAATCCCCTTAGTGACACCACTGTACTGTGTCCATTGGGGTTTGAGGGACCAATAAGTAAATTATAGGCACATGAACAAAAAGCAGTTGAAAGGACATAGAGTAGAAAAAGAAAGAAGGAAAATGGAAAAAAAGAGAGTAAAAGGAAGGAAAGAAGGAAGGAGAGTAAAAGGAAGGATAGTAGATAAGAAGGAAGCAGAGAAAGAATCAAAAAAAAAGGGGGAGGAAGAAAGGGAAGAAAGGAGGGAAAGAGGGAGGAAAGAGCATAGAAAAGGAAATATAAGTGGTGGGACAAAGTGAGATGTCCGGGATAAGGATTTTCAGTGCCACTCAGTGAAGTCATGCCTGCTTTACATATTTGTACATAGTTATTTGTCCAAAAAGCAGTTGTTAAGCACCTATTATACAAGATCTTCAAGGCAATAGAAAGACTTATCAAATGAACCACAAGTTGCACCATTGAGGGCAGCACTAGAGTCCACTCTTTAGTTTTAAGACTGAATTTTATTATGTTAAAGTAATCAAAAGATAAGTGTCAACAGAGTTAACAGTTAAAATGCAAATCTCAGTGTGGCTCTGGCAGCCTAACTCAGTTGATTAGAGCAGGGCAGTCAAACTCATTTTCACCAGGGGCCACATCCGCCTTGTGGTTGCCTTCAAAGGGCCAAATGTAATTTTAGGACTGTATAAATGTAACTGCTCCTTAACAGTTAAGCAAGAGCTAGGCACTGCTGCCAGGTAGAAAGAAGGTGCTTGGCTGGATAAAACAAGGGGGAGGGCCAGATTCAGCCCTTGGGCCTTGTGTCTGCCACCTGTGGGTTAGACCTTTGAAATTCAGGATGCATATGTGTCCTGACACACCAAACTTGCAGGTTGGATCTCTGGTCAGGGCACATACAAGAAGTAACCAATGAATGCATAAATAAATGGAACAACAAGCTGATGATTCTTTGTCTCTCTCTCATTCCTTCCTCTCTCTCTAAAATCAATCAATCAATAAATAATTTTTAAAAATCTCAGTGAAAGAACAACAATAATAAAATGACTCTTTTGAAATGTTTCAAGTCTAATATTTCTCTTCACTCATTTTTAATTTTGCCTTGAAATACATTCTGGTTTCTCTTACAAATTTCTAATAGTCTTTGCACATTTTATATCAACTACTTTGACAGAATATAATAAAAAGTCAATTTGGCTTCCCTTGGGCTGCTTGCTGCTTTATTATTTATGTTTTTCTCTTGTTATAGAAAATATATTGCAATGTAAAGAGAATAAGTGAGACACAACAAATGTGCCATTGCCCAATTTGACTTGAGCAAGAAGCTGAAAATCATAATTTATTTTACTTTTTTATCTTTAGGAATAATAGAGTGGCCTCCCATTTCTATTGTGAATTGGGGAAAGTGTTTTTCTCAGCTAAAAAAAATACATAGAAACACAGATAGAGAAAGCCCATGTGTGAGAGGGACAATAGTGGAACACAACATAACACAAAACAAAATGTAAAAGACATTTTTTAAAAAACCTGTAACTTTTACACAAAAACTGTCACACAGGTGTTTACAGTAGCTTTATTTATAATTGTCAAAAGTTGGAAGCAACCAAGATGTCCTTCAGTGGTGAATGGGTGAACAAACTGTGGGACTCCCAGACAATGGAGTATTGTTCAGTGAAAAATATGAGCCATTGCGCCATGAAAAGACATGGAGGACCTTTAAATACATATCATTAAGTGAAAGACAGTAAAAAGATCAGTGGCTGGAAGGTGGGGAGGGATGATTAGGTGGAGCACAGAGGATATTTTTAGGGCAGTAAAAATATTCTGTGTGATACTATAATGTTAGACATATATCATTATATATTTATCTAAACCCATAAAATGCACTATAGCAAGAGTGAACCCTAAAGTAAACTATGGACTATGGACTTTGAGTGACTATGATATGTCAACATAAGTTGGTTCAGTGGAACAAATGTACTACTCTGGTGGGGGATGTTGATAATAGGGGAGGCAATCCATGTGTGGGGGCAGGGGATATATTTGAAATCTCTGTACATTCCCCACAATGTTGCTTTGAACAAAAACTGCCCTAAAAAATAGTCCTAAAAAAACAAACTAAATTTAAATACAGATAAAGTTAGCTCTGATTGAAACTAACCAAAAAACCATGATCCTGCTTTAAGCAAGTCTACCTAATCCTAACACATTTAGAACTTTGTGTCATAAAAATGACCCCTCAACTCAAGCACCTCTTGCACACAACCTATTTTGGCTCTTTGCCTTCTGCCACAGACTCACATACCTTTGCGCACACAGGAGTGGGCTCCCAATCATGTTTCTCTTGGCAACTTTCTTGTGACAACTCTTTCTGACTTGCCAGGGCTTGGCAGCCTTACCTTTGGCACCACAGGACAAAGTTTCATCCTCCATAGTCTCAACAATAGGGAGGTGGCTCCATTGCTGTAAGTTCACATTATAACACTGCTCTACAAAGTCAATGGGCTTCAGAGCCTTTGGCACACTTCTCTCTGTGATCCCATCTTCAGATGAAGTGACTATTCCAAGGGAAGCATTTGGGGATGGCTTCAACTCAGACCTCCCAGCTCCACTGTACTTATACAGAGTAGATCAGGCTTGCTGAGGCTCTTGCTTGCCAGTCCAGTATTTGACCCTGTGCCAACTTCCTGGTAAGAAGAAACGTGCCAGAGAACACTGTGAAAGGAGCATTATTACTGTCTATAACTTGCTCTCCTGCTGAGAGATATCTCCTGCTCTTGATTCACAGCCACCAAAACCCATCTCTGATGATGCAGCAAGCACACTATGGTAACTGACTCGACTTTGTACGTATATCCTTTCTTAGAATCTTTCCTCATCAACACCAACCTCAGACTTGCAGACAGCTCCTGAATTTGAAAATGAGGCAAGTATTTAGGAGCTTGAATGAGGATAATAATCTAAAATCTTAAAGCAAAACTAAGAAGAGGGTTCTTATAGCTAAATCTTTAAATTAATAAAAAGAAGATTGTTAGAAAAAAGGAAGTGAGTTGTTTATTGTACTATAAAAAGGGAAATCAGGAACAGAATTGTTAAATATGATTAACATAATTAAACAAGGAGTTCGTTAGACTGTAGTGGCTCTAATGCCGATGTAAGCAAACTGAAACCTAATCCATAGTCAATTTCTGTAAATTCTTCGAGATTAAGAAATAAAAACTTAATCGCAAATAACCAGTTAGGCTTTCCCAAATCAGGCAACCTTAAGCTAGAGCCAGTCAAGTGGTGGTTCCCTACTTTGGTTCTGCCTCTCCTTTATAAGGGCCTTTCCCTTTCTGTTTCCCTGCGTCCTGTGGAATGCCCCAGACACTTTCCCAGTTGGACTCGATGTTTGCTCACACAAACTTTTGTAATTTTAACATGCCTCAATTTACCTTTTAACAATAGTATGACAGAAAAACTAATGTTAACAGAGACATGTTTTTTAGATTTGTATAAAGATTAAATCAATTATTGAATTGAACCTTAAGAAATCATTCCCTCCCACAACAGACTCATTATTTCCAAGACTTTTCTGAATTGTTTTGAAATCATTAAAAGCCAGTCAATATTTTCGTTGATAATGACACACATCTCTTTTCTTGCATCCAGTCACTTTTTAGAAATAAGCGATCTATAACCATTAATTCATTTCCTTACTACTTTTTTACTCTTATACTTCCCTTTCTTTCAACTGAGTTAACCATTTCTGAAGGTACCAATGGTCTCAAAATTGACTTTTCTTCCTCCCTTTTCACTTATACTCCATTAATTCCTACACATGGATTTAATATTATTGAGCAGGGTCTAAGAGTCAGATCCTTACTACAGAGTTCCACCACTGATAAGGTACATAATTGTGAGCAAATTTTCCAATTTTCCCAGCCCTGTTTCCCCAAGGGAACTTCAAAGGGCAAATGGGAGAGTTAAATAAGTTCACACGTGTGAAAGGAGGTAACTGCATGATTGTACTCAGCACCTTGCCCGGCCATGGTGGGCATTTTCCTCTCACACAGCCTACCCCACTCTCTTGCAATAGTCTTCTCACATTCTTTGATCGTGTTGTAGAATCTGGGTTTCCTTCCTTCTCTGAGCACTACTCCCAAGACTTTTTCTTGAATGCTTTTTCTCTTTAGCTCTGGAAGAGTGCCAAGGTGGTTTTCTCAGTGCCACCTCCGCCATGCCAGTAGCTCCAGGTGCTGTCTCAGATGCACGGGGCCGCACTGCACAACTTCATCTTGAGCACTGCTCCCAAGTTCTCAACCACATTTCCACCTGCCTGCTTGATATCTTTCTGTGGATGCCCCGACCTCACTTCACACTCAATTCTATATTTCTAGAAACCTATATTCTTCTTGTGCAGAAGCACTGCCCCTGGGATCAACAAGAACCATGAATTTGTCTAAATCATCTTCATCTCTTAGAAAAATACCTCCATTGGCTTACATCACATCTGACTGTCACATCTTCATTTGTGAGATGGTCCTATAAAGAAACAGTCCAACCATCTGTAATCCAGTGTTGAAGACACTCATTTTGTTGTTCCCAGATATTTGCCAAGGACAGCGTAAAGAAGAAA
Source organism: Trachops cirrhosus (assembly GCA_028533065.1). NCBI lineage: Eukaryota > Metazoa > Chordata > Mammalia > Chiroptera > Phyllostomidae > Trachops > Trachops cirrhosus. The sequence continues at coordinate 63,981,834 of CM052541.1, forward strand.
ACACCAAACCTGGGAATAGGATTTAAGGGTGAATTTCAACTCTGACATTTAGCAAATTCTGCAGGTTTTAAATCATAATTTTGACTCTGAATTCAATGCCCTCAACTATAAAGTGGAGATGGTAATCATAGCAATGATTCAAGGTTTTAGTAAAAACTGATATACATGTAAAAGACTTCCATATGCTATTGAAGGAGAACAGAATTTGCCACTCCAAAATATGCTTTTTTTTGAGAGGGGTGGGATATTGATTGTTTCAAGCTCACTAGTTTTAAGAAATGATAGACTCAGGAAAAACCTTTGACCTTCTCCCTAACTGCCTAAGAAAATTTGGATAGGTGTTGTAACTACGGTTTAATATGAACTAGTTTGTGGTAAACAGAGAGGACACTAGTAAGGCCCTTTGATCAAAGTCCTTTCTATGTCCACTGTTAAGGATGGCTGAGCAAATGCTGATTTACCAAACATGGGCTGTTCTGTCTCTGTGTGAACTGTCTTACTCCCCTTTGAAGGCCCAAACCACACCTCACTTCCCCGTCTCTTAGCTCAAGATGGCACATAAACCAAAACTATCTGCTTCATCCTCAGGACCCTATTTTTGTGGAACACCTGTGTGTGCATATGTAATCAGTTTGGTTATTTTCTGCTATTACTCTGTTTCATGTCAATTTGATTATTAGACCAGCCAGAAGAATTTAGAATGGTGGAGAAAAATTATTTATCCTCCATCACACTATGATAGCTATAAAAATGAAACAGGCTTTGTTTTTCTCATAAAGTCTGAAACATAGTAAGTACTTCAAGAATCTTTTATCATTGTAATTAAAATGTGAAGTACTAGCTATTGACGTTGTCACTTTTGGTCCTTTGAGACATTTCCCTCCTTTTACAGATAATGACAGTTAGGCCATGAAATATTAAGTGTCTATGAGTAGTGGAGACAATGGGTCTTAGGTAGTCTGTTTGTACGTCTAGTCTTTCTCCCAGTATATTATGCTTTTTGGTGTTGTTGTGCTGTCCACGTTAGAGGGATATATATTTTCAAATAAATTTTAGAGAGTAAATAAAACAGAGTTCCAGGAGACATGCTGCTTTTCTCTGTTCTCATTTTCTCAGCCTGTGTCAACTAGATGCCTAGCTCGTGATCAACTCAAACACAAAACCTGCCAAACATTTCAATGTGTGACTAACTTTGTGGTGAATTTGACCGAATGTTTGCTATTGTGTTGACATAGGCTACTTTCAAAGCAAACCAAACAATTTTGTGATTTTTCACAAAGAAAGCTTTCAAGAAAGCATTGAGACTCACTACCTAAATGTAAATTATCTGCATTTGTCCTGTTGGAAAAATAATTCTGTGTAATAGAAAATTAAAAATAAAACATCGCTTATGCCTGTGTGCATTTCTACCTCCCCTCATGTAAGATATACGCAATTATTCTGTTGCATCATGAACATTCCTATCTAGACTATCTTGCCTACAAAAGACAAATTCTTCGCTGAAGAGGAAATAAAAAATTTCCTAATGTTTGTGAGGCACGCAAAGGAAATTAGCCAGGTATTAAATGGATGTAAACACAAAAATTATATTCAATCATAGCTTTTTATTCCTCAGAGACAAGTACTACACGGTAATTAGGAAGCTTGATGCCATGTATTTACTGACTTAAACATATGTCCACACATACTGTCAAGTGAAGAGAAAGTGTGCATGGAAACAGTCTATTTGTGTAAACTTGTATGGGAATGTAAAGATGGACCGATTCACTGCCCGCTCCCCCATGTTAACTGTGATTATCTCTAAATAGTAGGACTTTGCATGATTTTTAAAAAAACATGTCTCATGATTGTTTGCATTAAATTTTTTACAATGAAACATTAATAGTTTTTAAAATAGGGAAAGTATTTTCAAGCACAGTAAGGTAAAGTTAGGACTTATCTAAGAAGTAAATCAAAATGCTAATGTATTGGAGCCATATTCAAAACCAGCTCCTTAACCTGAATGTATTTTCTGCAGAAGTCACCTACGAAAAAAAATTGAAAGACATCAAAGAGAGACAGGCAATGGAAGAGTCAAATTAATACATATGCGGCATCAGCAGGGTAATGACATTTGTGGAGGCCTGTGCAAATGCCAAGCCAGGAAGGTGTGGCTGTTCTGCATCACTTTTACATGTAAGACCATCTCCTGGTGATCAGCTTCTTGTTTCTAGCACGGCTGGTGCCCCTTGTGAAATGCAAACACAGACACAACCTAACGCTGCTGGGTCCTACACTCCTCTGCGCCAATAATTTCTGCAGTCTTCAGCCAAAGCAGAGCAGCAGTACATTGGCAAAAGTGAAGGCACAATTTAAAAGCATGTGCATGTGCCAGCATTTACAGGGATTGAAAAAAGACATTTGTAGAGAACAAAATACCATTTTTTTGTCCGGTTTTGTTGGGCCTTAATTAAAGAGGCCTTTTCCCCCTTTTCTGCCACTGGGGCTGTGGGATTGCAGCCTCTCCTGGCTTGGAGGGGTATTTCATTGGCACACGGGCTAATTAAGGAAGGACTCACACTGTTGCCCAGCCTCCTGAAAGATCGGAACAAAGGCTGCTGCTGGTAGATTGCGGTTCTGCCTCAATTCCAGAGGCTCAGGAGTAAAAGAAAAAGAAAAGCTGTTGAATAGAAAAGCCTTCTGATGCTGTGAAAGAAATTAAGAACTAAAACAGAGGCCTAGATGCTGCTGCACAGAAACCCCCACACTGATTCATTGTGTGTAGAAACAAGGTCAACAAAGCCCGCCCGATACTGAACACCTCACAGTAAAGAGGCAGCTATTAGCTGCTGCGTCCAGGGCTCTCCTATTACGAAGCACTTTCCCAATCAGACCGTCTGGTGCCGCGAACAACACAGATAAATATGAGCAGCATCGTGCTTCCATCTGAACAATTAATTCACGATTTCCCTGTTGATTGTTTGCAAATAAAGTGCAAACAATTGTGTGTTTTTTCTTAGGCTGAATTAAAATAAATTAAGAAGAATCACGATCATTACACTAACCTCTCATTATTCCACCAAAATTTCACCGAATCTCTCTTCATATTTTAAAATAATTGCCGTTTAAACAAATAACATGGAAAAAATACACATTTGGTATTTTGAAGTCTTGAATGCCCATGGATATTCTGAGAGCTCGATTTGGTTAACCCCAAGAAACTAAGCTAAACATGACTGTTTTGTTTATTTATATAGTTTAAGAAGACAGATTGAAATGTATTCTTATTTATTTAAAAGAGGTAAGCTTATTAAGCAAATTAACAGTTAAAAGGAAATGTTTATGTAATGACTATGAAGGACAACATTGCCCTGGTATTACCATAGTGCTGCATTTACATATATACCTTTTGTCCCTGAACTATTTATATTTTGCATTCACTTAGGAGAATGTTTAATTGTACCAAAAAAAGGAAAGGACTTAATGTATAATCTTTGAAAGAAATAAAATTTTATTTCTTGAAATCTCTTGTGTAAGTGAGATTGTACTGATACAAAACTGCATTCCTGTGAAATCCCTGAGTTAGATGGAAAATAAAGACTTTGGCAGTTCCTTCTCTAGAACGAAGTGCAACCCTGTTCACGTCCTTCCCTTCCTTTCCCCTGCCCCTGGCCAAGAAAAATCCCATCTAAGCTAAACATGCCTGTTTGTTTTAAAACGTACAGTCTTTACTCATAGAGTTTCAAATGAAAGGTTTTTTGTTCTAGTTCTATAATTTTGAAAATCGAGCATCTTTTTTTCAAAGCCCTACTTCCAAATAACAATAATCATCTTTTATTGAGCCCCTGCTGTGCCAACTACCAAGCTAAGTACTCTGCATGCATTATCTCATTTGACTTAAAAATTTATGATGTAAGAACTATGATTACCTGCAGTTTACAGATGAGAAAAGCGAGACTCTGAGAGGTTAAACAAAGAGGATACAGTATTAGGGTAGAGTGGGAATTTGAAATCATGGTTTTCTGTCTTCAGAGCCTAAACTTTCAACGCTAAGCTATTATGGTGGAATTCAATTTTAATGTGTGACTAACAGCGTAGAATAGAAGCACACAATCAAAATCTTGTAACCCACAGTCCTGAATTTTCAGATAAGAAACTAAGTACAGAGAAGGTAGAAGACTTATCTATATTCACTCAGCTATAGCAGAATCTCCTGCATTTCCAGAGAGTTTCTGATTAGGAAGATTCTCAAAATAGACAGAGGATTAGAGTCAGATTTCCGGAGCCCAACACCAGAGTTTCCAACTCAGTAGGTCTGGGAGAGAGCCCCACCATCAGCCTTTCTAACAAATACCCAGATGAGGCTAATACGTCAGGTCTGGGAGCCACACTCTGAGAACCACTATCCTAGTAGGTCACGCTGCTTCTCAGGAACTGTGAAGTGCAACAACTGATAAAGAGGAGGAGTGGACTTAATCAGCAAAGTAATTGCAATTTTATTCCATTCAACTGAGCCTCAGAGGTGCCATCTTGCATTTTGCACTTTTTTTATTCATCTGATGGTCACACACGCACAATTTCTGTGGTGTCTGGAACAAGGCAGTCACTTACAACAATGTTACTTCTGGTGCAAATATTTTCTGGAGATTCTTTCCAAGATCTTTGGACTCATTTTCCTCTTTAAAAGATAACAGCAAAAGCTGAAAGTTTCCCTGCATGCATTAAGTTCCTTTCACAGTTCCTCTTAAGTCATTCTTTACACAGAGATTTGAATAATACAGCCACACAATTTATCTTTCAAGGGGCATGCACCACCTCACTGTTGGGTGGATGAGTCAGCATGGAAATGTGATTTACCAGAGTGATTATGATCTGGTAAATTCATTTCTTTTCTCAGGAAAATGGAAGCATCTATCAGCCGAAGTATGCTTTTCTTATCCTCTTTCCCAAAATAAATTTCACCTATCCTGGTCACAATCTGTGATTGCTTAACCTATAAAATAATCATTATGCAAACCCGTTTATTATCTGGAAAGGAAACGAATGACCTTGAAGGAAAACTTGGATAACTTCTACCCTGTGCTATAAAACTTTTTATCTAGATTGCAGTCCAGGCCTGTTTTACCAGGTGGCCCAAAAATTAGGTGTTATTACTATCTATTTGTGATCACCAGCCTGTATGTGAAAGGCAATTAAGACTGTCATTGGGCTGAATAGGTGGCTTCATTGCGGTTAATGTCAGTTATCTTTTTATCATCTGTTATTTTGGTATCAACTTGTTGCAAAAGTGATAGATTAAATAGGAGGAAAAAAGGATTCTTTAAAGTGGGTAGAGCTGAGTGGTCTTCTGAGGAAGTGTGGAAAACATTTAAATGGAAAAAAAAAGATTATCAAGCTGGGCAAGTGAACTTGGTACCTTCTTAAATATAACAATTCTCAGAAGATGGTTTTCCAAGCAGCCTTCTTTCCCTGTGAGCAGAAGGCACTTCCAGGCAATGATACATTATAGCAGATGATTGAAAACCTCTCAGAGGCTTCAAGGGGAATTACAGGGCAGGTCATTTCTCACCTTACTGATGTACTTGCATTAAGGTAATAGCAGGACAAGAGCAGGAAGTACTATAGCAATAACAATTACAATAACAAATGAACTTGGGGTGACAAAAATAACTTGTAATTAAAGTTATTTTTTCTCTTTTGGATGGAGAGTTTTAAAATTTGATGTTAACAAGCATCCTAGCTCTTAGCGTAGGAAGCAAGCAGTGGAATGAACATGGAGACAAACACAGAATGTCCTAGAGCAAAGACAAACATTGGAAGACCCTGGACTGGACCAAACAGATAGTACCCTAGTGGGAAATAATTGGCACTTGACCTTGACAGCACATCAGAGGTTTTGTTCTCGGATTGGCAGTTTTTAAAATATACTTTTGAAAGGTGATTCTAGAAATGCAACAAGAGTTGACCTAGAACAATATATAGGTAATGCAGCTGCAAATAATTTGTACTTTTATGGGTCTTAGTCAACTCTTACTAAATCTACATAGTTTATTTTTATCCCATGTTCCACTTGCCCAGTTAAGCCTTTGATTAAGCACCTTTATATAACCTAAAAATAAATTGGACAGATGTAGGACTCAGGGAGACTCGATATTTACAGTAGCTATTGATGTTTTTGTTGTTGTTTATTTTGTTTAGACAATTAAGATGAATATCATTTCTATTTATGTCAGACATGATCATACCATTTAAGATTTTTTCCAGCATTTAAATACCCACAAGTTCTAGCAAAGTTGTGAAAAAGGTAACCATTGAGCTTTCTCCTATTTTCTGTATCAATGTCCTTTCATCTTTGTTCCTCTTCTCTGCTCTCTCCAAGCTGTTACTTGGATGCTAATTTTTTATAAAGCAGGGGTTCGCCCTGTTCTGCACACACTAATTCTGGTGAGTGTTAATTGGTGCTCAAAGGACAAAGAGCCTCCTGGTCAAGAAAACTTGGGAAATGCAGAAGAGCAAATTCTCTCCTTGGAAAGTCACAATAACATTAGCATATTAAAGGCTCTGAAAGGTCGTGCAGTAACAAAGAAACCTCTCTAACTTTGTTTCACAGTTAAACAAACCTATTTGAGCCCAGGGATAGACTTTTTTCTTGGCACATCTATTAACACACCCCAGAATAAAATGTCTTTAAATCAAAGCTGGGAAGTAGAATTGTTAGCAGAGCTCCAAGTTATGACCATCTCTGGACTATTTATATTTTAGCAGGGTACTTTGTAAAATCCTCTAAATGCAAAAGAAGCATGCTGTGACAAATGGGAAAGTCATCACATGTCTGTTCATAAAGATGAACTTGCAAAAAATACAGGGAATTTATAATACTACAAGGCAGAAACCATTGTTTAATATTGATTTCAAAACTATGTGACCACGCATTATGTTCCCCAAGCCCGACAACAAACACAGGAGAATACTCACATGCGTGTGCACACATGCACCACCACAAAAGGTGCATAATTTGCCATTTGTGCTTATTTTCATTTATCTTGTGTGTTTCCACAGAATGCTATGGGTTTCAGAGAATAACAGTTTGACTTCAGGTCCTGGTTGTGCTAATAGTTGACTGACATTGAACAAAATACCCCATGAGTGAACTTCTGTTTTCTCATCTGGGAAATAAAATATTTAGCTAAGAATTGTTGCAGAGATTCAGTGAGGTAACATGAACAAAGTATCTAGCATATAATAGATACTCAATAAATTACAATACACCCCACCCCAGCCTTCTGATTCTCCCTTCTCATTTGGGAATCCGTTGAGGTCCTGAGAATGACAGACAGCATCCTTCTCACATGCTAATGATAAACTGCTGTTGCACTGAATAAATTGTGATAAAATTGGTGCTCCTGTCTATCACCCTATTGTGAGTGCCTGAGAAGCAGCACCTGTGCTTAATTCACCAGGCCAGGGTCATCAACATATTAGGAGCTCAGTATGCCTGTTGAATAAATTAATAATTTCTAAAAAGCAACTGTCTTTTATCTCCTGCAGTCTTATTTTTCCAGTTACTAAGTGTGGCTAGTCAAACCTACTTTAACTTGAAGTTAGCTCTCTGCAATGATGCCTCTATTCTGAAATAACACACACATCAAAGTCTCACTTTAATACACATAAATTAGTTGCTCATTGTACTGTAATATTAGTTAATTTTGAAATTGCATTATAGATTTCTAAATTAAAGAAACCGCCTGCCTGTCACTCACATCCCATACAATGAATGCCAACATCAGGCATCACCTTTTCCTAGCTTTGCCAGACTGAAGGTCATTATCAATTGCTGTTTAATCAGCCAAGTCATGCATATAGTCAAAGGTTACTGAGCATGGGCCAATCTGACTTCCTTTGTCATCGTAAGACAATTTGTGGCTTAATAAAGCTGCTCTGATTGCACTTAACAACACCTGCTTTAAAATCTAGCCTCATTAATAGCACACTAATGAGTTAGGGATCTTCTGGCAAGGGCATGATAAAGACAGATGATTTGCTTTCTGATTGAATGACCTAAATAACATAAAGCCAAACCTTCCAGTTTTCTTTAAGGAAAGTCTTTTTGGAAAAAGTTATAGCAGCTGTTGTCATCTTCAAATATGGTTAAGAAAAAGACAGAGAAGAATCATTCTTTGGCTCTTTTAAATTGTGAAATACAAACACAGTGAAAAACAAATAGAATGGAGCCAAACCAAGTCCTTGACTTTTGAACTCACATCCTAAAACACAATACAGCCATTGAACAAGAAAGCAAAAAGATACAAAACTCATAAAAAGGAAATTTTGGGAATCTTTACAAAGGCAATATATCAATATAAAGACTATTTTTAGAAGCAACTTTGCTATTAAATAATAAAATTGACTTGACCCTTTATATACACTAGAACTTTGGAGTTTAATGTTGACTTTACTATGTGATGTCAGGCAAGTTGTTTGTTGCTCAGGATGGAAACATAGAGCTTTCTGATTCAATACATCCACTGGCTGAACTGTGAACATTGGAAATCTTGCACCTTTCTTTTTTGCATTTCTGTAATTTTCCTATCCGTACTGAAAATGTCAGTCATTCTTCCTGGCTGGCCTGCCCATGGCTCCTGGTAAGCAGACAGTTCTGCCACAGCCTCTGCTGTAAAGGCCAATAAGGGAATAGAACCCGCTATCAAAGCCGACCTAGGGCAGCCTGTCCAGAGACCCGCCAGTAACCAAAGGCTGTGGTTGACTGGCCACATTCTGTCTTCTCAGAAATGGAACACAACTCTGGACAGAACAAGGAGGCTGGGGGAGAGAATCTGAAAAAATGGAACCCAAGGACAAAGCATACACAAGAACAACGAAGAAAATTAGGAAGAAGCACAAGATCAAAGCTCCATTAGGATTTTATTTTTTGGATCATTTGTTTTTAATCTTTTATTTTGACATTCTCTACACCTTACAGAAAATTTGCGAATGTGGTAGAAATGTCCTTTTTTTACTCGGTTTTTCCAAACATAACATTTTACTACATTTACTTTATCTTTCTCCCAGATAGATAAATAGACAGATGATACATAGATTGATAGAGCTAGATATATGTATACATGTATATATGTGTGCATGTAAAATACATATTATATATTTATACATCTATATATCTTTTTCTGAACCTTTACAAGTTGTTTTATGATGCTCCTTTAGCCCTACTTTAGTGTCTTTTCCTATAAACAAGAATTCCTTTATATAACCATAATATAATTATATAAATCAGGAAGTTATCACTGATGTGATAATATTATCTAACTTACAGACCATATTCTGATTTAATCATCTCTCCATGTGTCTTTCATAGCAAAGGAGAATCCAGAATGATGTATTGCATTCAACTGTCATCTCTTTTTAGTGTCCTTCAACCTGGCACAGTTCCGGATCTCTCTGTTTTCTGAATTGACATTTTTGAAGAGAAGAGGCCAGTTATTTTGCAGAATGCCTCTCCTGCCTCTTAGTGTATGCCTGATGATTCCTGCATCATTAGTTTCAGGTCACAAACAGTACCTTAGGTATGGAACTCACTTTCTTGTCTCCTCGTGACTCAGCCTAATTGACCCAGCTGTTAGAATTTTCATGAGTCTTTTTTTTTTTCATAGTTTAGGACCTATCCCTTGAAACTTTTTGAGCAAAATGCAAAAGTATGATTTTTTTCCTTGAAATCTGAAGAGCTCGAACAACAAACACACTCACCTTAGCCACTCATTTGTGAGGAAAGAGCTTCGAGTTAACAGAACAGGGTCTGAATGCCGGCTGGATCCAAAACCTGCCTCAGTTCCTCACTCTGTGAGATTACAGGCAGCTTAATCTCTCTCTGGCTTCATTTCTTTATCAATGAAATGGGAATAATAAAAGAACAAATCCTCTAGGTTTGTTGTGAGGACCAAATAGCATAATCTATGGGAGGTGCTTGGACAAGATTGCCATTTCAGGCAGTATGGCACATTAGATATGCAGAAAAAACTTAGTAATATATAACATATGAAAATATTGAGAGAATAAATAAATAAAACAAAAAATATCGGTAATAAAAATTTTCTCATAGTCAGTGGTGTAATGAGTCTGGCTTGTACTGGTTCACAAAAGCTATCTTTTAAATTTTGTAGAAGCTTTACAAGCCAGTTATTAAACACTGTCATTATTAAAAATAAAATTATAAAACTTATAATTTAAGTAAATTATATTTAAAACAAAGATGATAAATACTGAAAACTTAATCTCCTAATCGCTTTGTTAATTATACTATTCCTCATGCTCGTAAATGCTTCACAGGCATGGTACCTGCATGGTGGGAACACGATACAATGTGTGCTGCTGTTTGTCTCTTCCCAACCCCGCACTCAGTGAAGTTCACCTTAGTAGTTCACAAATGGCCGTGGTGGAACTACTTCCACCTCAGAAACTGGTGAACACTGCAAATCAGAGCTTCTTTTTTTTTTTCTTTTTTTTTCTAGAGAGCTGGTTGTTAAACATTTACCAGCACACCACTGCACATAGAACAGGTGTGATAAGAAAGCAGAATTTACAGAAGTTAATGCATCTTTGAGGTGAGTTTTCTCTGGAGACTATCTCCTAACCTAGGGTGGTGGCTCAGATCTGCTGTAATGACCACAAATTTGGATGAAAAGAAGACAAAGTTTGCGGTTCAATCAGTGTGAAGGACTGGATTGAAGACTCTTTTGTAAAACTAGATTTCCTAAAGGATAACACCCTCAATGGGTTTAATTTAGGAGAATAAAATTTTGCTCTCAGAGGAAGACTGTGAAGATATTTGCCTGTGAAGGGTTGCCTTTAGTTTTGAATGGGAAGAAAAAAAATCTGTCCTGAGAGGTTCCAACAAAGTCTATCTTGAGAGGTTGTAGTTAACCATTGCTAACAGCAAATGCTGGCGAGGATGTGGAGCAACAAAAAAATCTTCAGTGATGGTGGGAATGCAAAATAACACAGCAATTTTGGAAGACAATTTCTTACAAAACTAAACATACTCTTACCATATATATATATATATATATATATATATATATATATATATATATATATATAATCCAGCAACCATGCTCCTTGGTATTTATCCAAATGACTTGAAAATGTGTGTTCACAGAAAAACCTGCACATTAGTAGGTTTTTCATAGATGAGAAACATGCATAGATGCCAAAATTTGAAAGCAACCAAGATGCCCTTCAGAAGGTGAATGGATAAAAGTACTGTGGTACATCCAGACAATGGAATATTTTCAGCCTAAACAAAACAAAACAAATAAACAAAAATGAAGCCATGAAAAGACATGGAGATACTTTAAATGCATATTATTAAGTGAAAGAAGCCATTCTGGAAAGGCTACATATGATGAGCCCAACTATATGACATTCTGGAAAAGGCAAAACCATGAAGACAGTAAGATGATAGGTAGTTGTCATGGGTTGGAGGGGAGAGGGGATGCATAGGCAAAACACAGAGGATTTTAAAGGCAGGGAAACTCTGACAATGTAATGGTGAATACATGTCATACTGTATTGAACACTAAAGTAAACTATGGACTTTGGGGGATAATGACACATCGATACAGGTTTATCAGTTGCAGCAAAAGTACCACTTTGGTAAGGGATGTGGATAATGGGGGATGTGTGCATATGTGGAGGCGGGGAGTATCAGGGAATTCTCCCTACTTTCTGCCCTTTTGCTATGAAACTAAAACTGCTCTAAAAACAAATTCTATTAAAAATTGCATAATTTTTCTGCATTGAATATGCTTTGGAAATTTGACACTTCATTTTGTTTTTCTGGCTACGTCATAAGTGGCTCTCCGGGAAGAACCCAAGATTCTGTTCTGTTTAATCTCAAATCCTTCCCTATGCCCACCTGGAACCAGAGACAAGGTTAACAACATAGGCAATAGAAAATGAGGCCTTACACACTATTCAGAATTAGAAGGCTCTTACGGCAAAGTGGCCTTTCAATGAGGAAGAAATAAGCATTTCCCAGCATTAGCATTAGGTAATAGCAAAGATGAGAAACCAAGTGGGGAAAAATTCTAGCTTTCACCCACACAAATTTTAAACAAAGTTCATTCAAATTCCATCTTTGTCATTGTTTAGAAATATCTGCACAGTCACAAGCATTGAGTGATCAGACAGGTGTGCTGGGGCTATGTCCTAATGTAATTCTCAAACTGACAGCTATGAGAAGTGAGGAAATGAAGTTACAGGCTGTCACATGCTTTCTCTCTCCCGTTTGAGTAGCTAACTACCCATTTTAGAAGGTCCCACCTGAATCCTCCTTCCTCCATTAAATATAACCTCTCCAGCTTTATCTGGCTTACTAGAATTTCTCTTCTGCACTCAAAGTCAGTAGCTTTTATTCTAAAGCACTAAATTGATCTGCTTTATGTTTTTGCTGTTTTGGAAGTCAACAAGATTCAAAGTTCCTTGATTGCAGGGACCAAAATTTATATCCCTTTTGCCTTCTTCACACCTCTATCAGAGACTAGAGTAAGTGCTTAGTGAATAGTTACTAACTGATGGTGCAGACAGCTTCTGTGTGAACTGTTTTTCTAAACATCACCATTAACAGGAAATCAGTTAATGATCAATCAGTAAAGATTAACCTGGAAAAATCTTAAATATAGGTACATTAATGATTACAATCCTTTTGAAAAAAAATGAATTCATTTTCCTTATTTCTAAGCTGATTCTAGGAGGCCAGTTGGTAAGACACTGCATGGGAGTCGGGGGATGGTGTGCAGGTTCAGCTCTGTGGCTTCCTCAGTGGGGGGCAAGTGGGGATCTCTGTACTCTACCACCTCCATTAAGGGCTTTTCAGGAGAAAAGGAGAAAATTAACTTTTATCATACTTATTTTTCCTGTATTTTATTGTAGTTGACATAATTATTATTGAATTAAAGGTAAGTATTGTACTAGAGCTGGTTTGTGTAGGCTCATGAGAACTGATTTTTCAACATCAAAGGATTTTGTGAGCTCTCTGTTAACATACTCATTATTATATATTTACTTAAGTAAACTTAGAATAAACAAATTATATTAAAAATACAAGCAACACACACCCAAACTCATCAGTTCCTAATTATCTTACATTTTATTATTACTTATGACTATGAGGTATTTCTGTCTATTAGATCTGTAAATAAAAATAGTGTATAATGGTGTGTTATTTCTTCCCAACTCCATATTCAGTGAGTCATGTTGTTAGCTAGACATTGGTCATGATGAAAGTATTTACACCATAAAACTTAGCAAATTCTACAAATTAGAGCATTTTGTTCAGACAGACAGTTTTTAAACATTCTCAATAAACCATGAATATTATTGGGAACTTGAGAAAAAGAGCTGGTGCCATGCCTATTTTTGGATCACAGTCAGGGTGTGGGGTGGCAATGTTTAACCCCAAACATGTTAGAATCCACTGGGGAGTCTAAAGAAAGAAAAAAATAATGTGATGCCTGGGCAGCCCATCTCCAAGATTTTGACTTACTTGGTTTGGCTATGTACTAGGATATTTCTTGTTAAACTTCCTGTTGAATCTAACATACACCAAATTGAAAACCACTGGCCTAAATACCACATTGAAACTTTTAGGGATAGAGCAAGTGATTAGTGAATAGAAGAATAAATTTTTTAAGAATCTTTAAAAACTACAATGTACTAAATGTAAGATAAGTAAGAGTCTTATAAGACAAATGTTCTTTTAAAGTTAGTTTACTATAGTTCCTTTTATGTGCTTCCTAATTTCCAGTGGTGGCCCTATAGAGAGAAACTAAATTCTGGAGAAAGAAATAGGATATAAATTTACTTTTCACTGGATACATTTTAAATTTTGTACAATAAATGTATATGAGCCATTAAACACACATACATGATTGTTAAATGATTAATGTAATAACAGTTATTAGTGAACAAATTAACATTTTTTAAAAAATGAAGTTTTATAATTTCTCAATCTGATTTTTGGGAATAATTTCTTAACCTTTTGGATAAAGAAAAGCATTTAAAGTAATTTTTCTCTTTTTTTTATACTTAGCTGGAGCTCAAACATAAGACCATAGGGAATGGCCAACTCCAGATGACAATCCATACTTGATTACTTTAAAAGTCCATAGTTTGGGAGACAGCAAGTCTGAGTAAGAGAATGTAAGAATTACCTTGGTGTAGATTGGCTAACCCTTTCTTTAAAAGCAATATAAGAATGTTAGTAGTTTTAAATTTGGGTATTTGGGCACATTCAAACATTTAAGGACAATGAAGATCTAAAATATCACCAATCAAGCTATTTTGTATGTTATTTTTAACATGCATTATGAGATTTTACGAAATTACATATAAGTAAAGCTACTTAATAATAACTATATAAGATAGAATTAATCATGCTAAAATTTCAATCTAATCTTCAATCATATTATAGCAAATGTAAACATTACATTAATATTTATAATAGATATATAAATCTAGTTTCCCTTGTGAAGAGTGGATATAGTAATAGTACCAATCTTACATAGTTATTTTGGAGATTACTCCAGTTAGTAAATGTAAAATGTATGAACAATGCCTTGAATGAAGTAAGTGTTCAAAAAATATTTGCTAAGAGTGATTTTATGGATTATAGAAACAAGTCCCAGAAAGGCTAGTCACACAGGATGTTAATAAATCAACCAGGTATACTGAGCATATGATTCTCTGCTAATCACATAATTAAAAGCTTTTTAACAAATTCAATTAGCAATATCCTAGGAAAAAAACAAAGCTTAATTTTTCTCAGTAACTTTTACTTAAATAATATTGCCCATTTAAAAATCTAGTATTCTCAAATGATCTGTATATTTTATTTTAGCACTAAATTATGATTAACAAATAAATTATATCAAGATTCAATTATATTATAGGCTTTTCAAAGTTAATTTGGAAATATAACAGTTTTCTCTATTTTCCCATAGAAACTTAATTATGTAAGTTTAAGTTTGATAATGACTAGAATTAACTAATAGATATACATAGAAAATTTCTGTAATAAGTGTAATTTAATGTTCAGTATAACTAAAATCTATTGAAAATTGATTGGAAAAACCTATTATTTTTTTTACCACTAGCAATTAGAGCTAATGAAAGATAAAACTGAAAACATCAATGAAATTTTAATATCCCTCTATATTTGTAACTACATTGTTTGGGGGGACATGTCTGTTAAAGTGCCATATAGTATTTGAAGTTTTGCTTATAATAATAGAATATTAAGTTTAGAAAAGTCATCTGAAATAGAAGCTACAAACCTGTACAAGAAAAAAAAAAGAATGCCAAGCCCCAAGAGAAGAAGGAAATCCAGTGAGGTGAAGTCTACATTGTTTGTGATTTTACAATGGAGTTGTCTCCCCACTTGCAGAGGTGGCTGACGGCTGAGAAACTGAGCGGAGCTTTCAAGGTTCATGGCACCAGGGACACTGGGAGAAATAATACTGGGGTTCAGGCACAACCAGGAAGGGGATGCTCAAGTGACCCTGAAGGGCTCTGTTCTAAGCCAATGCTCCTGGGGGAAATTTTGGCCATCTCTGGAGTCATTTTTTAGTTTTTACACTGGGAGGGGGTATGCTAATGTCGTCTATCATTAAGGCTGAAAATTTGTCTGGCTCAGAACAGTACCAAGGTTGAGAAACCCTGTTCTTCAGCTCTCAAGGTTTTCATGAACTAGATGCAGACCAGCCCTCACAAAAACAGAAATCTAGTGATGTCATCTCAATTTGTTGTTGGAACAAACTAGCATCATATCACTAGTGCCCCTAGTTTATCCACTTATCAGAGGCCAAAGTAAACCCTCTCTAGAACAATGGTTAGGAAACTACAGCTCTTAAGTCAAATCCATCCCACTAGCTGTTTTTAAATAAAGAATTATTGGAACACAGCCAGGCTCATTCATTTATTTACACATTGTCCATGGCTGTATTTGTATCACAAAGTTGAACATTTGCCACAGAGACCATATGGCCTGCAAAGCTAGTAACACTTACTATTTGGCCTTTAGAAAAAAGCTTACCAGCCCCCTACCTAGATCCTCAAATTATCTCTACAATTTTTCATGTGCAGTATTCAGCACTCAAACAAAGGTAACCAGGTATGCAGGAAACAAACAGAATATATCCATAAACAAGAGAACCAACCAACTGATGTTTGAATTACCAGATTACAATTTAAAATAACTGCCCTCTATCCTTGCAATTGAGTCACGAAAACAGACTCAACACTACAAATTTTACCAGAAAGAATGTAAATATGAGATCTATTTCAGTGGGTATTGGAGGAAGAGGAAGTAAAAGCGGACCTCTGAAGTCATGCAGAAATCACACTTGGAGGAGGACGGACTCTTCAACGTAAACAATGGAAACTGGGAAACAACGGAAAGGTCTCTTCACAGGAGTGAAAGCACATAATTGCCAACTTAGAATTCTATTTTTTAGTGAAAATATCCATGAAAAGATGAAGGTAGAATGAAGACGTTTTTAGACAAATATGAACTGGAAGAATTCAGCAGGAGCAGACACAAAGAGAGGCAAATATTTCTTCAGGCAGTAAATAAAAATGATGCTATGTCAGCTTGGATATTCTGGAAGGGTGAAGGGCAATAGAAAAGGTCATAATGCAGGTTATCTAAAGGAATATTGAATATATAAGTAATAATAATAATGCACTGAGTTTAAGTGACAAAGAAAGTAATAATTCACGAAAACAATAGCTTAAAATATGGGGAGGTGGCAGTCTCAGTGTTCCCAGGTGCTTATACTGAGAGGGAAGTGGTGAAAATACCAATTTATACCAGACTCGGAGAAGTTCTGGATACAGGTTACAATTTTTTAAGATAACTGCTGAAAGGGTACTGTGTAGCAGTATGTACAATTACCAAGCATATAGAGGGAACAGGTGAAATAATTATTAAAGTTCAAATTAAAAAAGTCAAACCAGAAAGGTCAGAAATGAGACGGAAGACAATATAGAACAAATCAGAGAAATAGAAATAAAGATGATAATGTAAATGTAAACTCAAGTATGTTACTAATTACATTAAATATAAAAGAACTAAATACATTGAAATGTTACCAGACTGGATAGAAACAAAATCTAACTGCACTTGCTTACAAAAGACGTACTTGTGCTACACGGATCCAAAACAGATGACAGACAAAATGTTGAAGAAAATGCATAATTACACAAAGTAGACTTAAGTAGAAAACATTACTAGACATAAAGAAGGACATTTAATTTTGATAAAAAGTTCAGTTCACGAGGAAGTTAAAAGAATTCTAAATTATTTGAGAGACTCTACTACAATAGTTTTTAAATATATTAAGCAATAATTAACTGAAAAAAGATAATACACATCATGGTAAAAGATATTTAATACATTTTTCTTAATAACTGATAGAAGGATCAGAGAAAAAAATTTAGTCGGTATACATATGACTTGAACATGATTAAATGCTTGAACTTGACTTAAATGGCATATTAATTTATGATTTAATTGCACTTAATAACTGCATAAGAACAAATCAAATGAAGCAAGCCAGATACATACAAATATGTATCATGTGATTCAAATGATATAAAGTCCAAAAGCAGACAGAACATTTTCTGGTGTTAAAAGTTGGAAGAGTGGCTGTCTGTGGAAGGAGAGATGGGGAAAGCTTTGGAAGAGGCCTGCTAGTTCTTCTGGGATGCAGATGACACTGTGATACTGTATTTCGGGCCATAGCTACACAGGCATATTTACTTTGCGGTAATTAGGCTGTGCCATCATGCTTTCCTTATCTTTCCTGTAAACTATGTTATAGTTTAAGAAAAGCAATTTTAAATTACATAAACAAATTTTAAATTAATAAAAATAATTTTACCACTAACAAAGGTTAAAAACACTATTCTATATACCTCTCATATCAAAAAGGAATATCATATATATGCTAAAAATGTTTGCTGATCAGTGAAATTAAAAGCAAAATTGAAGGAGACAGCTAAAACCATATAGATAAATTGTATTATTCAGTGTGGGCTGCCATGACAAAATATCACAGACTGGGTGGCTTAGCAACAGACGTTTGTTTCTCACAGTTGTAGAGGCTGTGCAGTCCAAGATCAAGGTGCGAGCCAACTGAGTTTCTAGTGAGAGCCCTCTCCCCAGCTTGACCTGTGAAGAGCCACTTTAGCCCTGCATTTCCACATGGCTGAGGGAAAGATGTGGTGTGTCTTCTTTATCTGGTAATGGCTACAAACCTATCAGGTTAGGGTCCTACCTTTACAACCTCTTTAACATGTATTACCTCCTCACAGGCCCTATCTCCAAATAGTCACATTGAGATTTGGGACTGCAACATGAAATTTGGGAACATGCAAAACATTCAGTCTATAACAAAAACATTCACAGATTTATATTTTATTTTAATTAAACAAAAAATTATGTTAAAATACTCTAAGTTGTTCCACTTAGTAAACTTTTTTCCACTTAGTAAATTTATCAAATCAATAGACAACAACAAAATAAACCAAAGGAGAGTGGGTTGAGAGAATGAGTAGTCCACAGAAACCAATGAATTTAAATACAAAGTACTTCACAAAACTAAAGTGAATTAAGAACCAGAGTGAATTAATAAATACATTTTAATAAGTTCTTTTAAATGCCAACATTTTCAGAAACCACCAGCTACTACCTTCATCTTGGAAATGAGCCTGAAAGGATGGGTTATTTGTAGGCTGGTTACTAATAAACTCCACATGCAGTTTCTATTTTGGAATAATTACTGTATTAACTTGGCCACATGGTAATATGACTGATTCCGGGAGTTCTGCCATTCAGACAACAAAAAGTAAAAATAAAACACCAAATGAATACTATCCTGGTTGTTTTGAAGAAGTCATTTAAGCTAGGTCATAGCTGTCACCAATTTAACCAGGGGATTTGTGAAAGACATGGAAGACTGATTGGCTTCAGTGTTAAGAGTGTATAAATCAGCCATGATAACATAAAATAAAATAGAAATGAGAGAATATGCGCAGTTGTTTTCCCAGGCTAGTACTTGAATCACTTCCTCTGTTGGCGTGCGAGTTTATGTGTTTGGTGGTGTTGTATCTGTGTATATTAAACAATGACTCCATTTAGGGGAGTGAGTTGATGGTTCCTTTTATCTCTGGGAAAGCACTGGCTGTCCTTCCACTGGAGACTAAAATTCTGTTTTGGATGGAAAACCAACCACATGTAACTTTTTATTCTGCTTCTTTTATGTGTATGAGAGTGTCATGCTGTCAATCTCATTGCTTTGCCAAATCCCTGATGCTTTCAGCCATGTATTTCAATCAAATAGCCATTTAACTTGGGCATTTCACCAAAGGACTAAAACTTTGGGCACTGGGTCAACTGACTGAAAAGTTGATTATGACTCCAGCTCTATTGCCTAAGCAAATTTCTGCAAAACTGGCAATTAATCATGTCTTAGAGAAATCAGTCTTATACTTGATTTAAACAAAATCACTTCATATGAGAACAACATACACAAAGACACATAACCAAAAAAAAAGAAACAAACTACTCATATAATGTTTTCATCCCTATTAAATTATAGAAGCATTCTAGGGATTGAGAACTTTAAGTTAAATATTAACTTATTTATATTAATTAAGATATTATGTCTAAAATAAGAGGCCAGTTATAAAAGGCTCTGAGACTTTCCTCTTGTAAGCAAGGGAAAGAAAGAACCAAGAAATTAGCTTCCTTTGTTATACTTTACAATATACATTGGCATTTTCTTAACTATATATTTATGTTTTTACAGTTATTCCTGTAATCAAAAGTAAAATAGTTTTAGTCCTCTGTATTGATACATTCTCATACATTAGCAATTAACTTCAGGTTGAACATAAATTTTTGTTCAAATTATTGCTTGGGGAAAATGCTTGTAAAGCAATAGAACTTTTAGAGGTTTTGGAGTTTGCTACCAAAGAAGATTATCTCCAGAGTCTGTTTCTACTATATGCTGCTATCTCTTCCTCCATCCCTATGGAATAAATTTAAATCAGATTCATATTTCATAACAAGACCACGAATCAATGTTCACATACTGAGATGTCCAAAATGAAAAAGACCAGTGTGTCACATGTAATAATGCCATTATCTGTTGCCCTGATTCTAGAAAATTTTTAGTGTATAAATAAAATTTATGGTGACTTTATAATTATGATACAATCAGAAATCACCAAGAATCCTCTGCTTTTTATGAAAAAGCCCCATTAGGAAGGGAATTTCCAAGTTTTTACCAGTTGAGACAGGGTTCCTGTTTGAGGCATAGGGAAAATGAAGCCTATTGAGTGAGGAGGTTATATCAAATTCTGTTGCCATCATTAGTCATACTTTTTTAGAATTTGAGTTTGCAGTGTAAAAAGTTTCTGATTTATGTACCATAGTCAGTGAAAAGAATATTGTTATGAAAATTATATTCTTAAATGGTTTTCTTTTATTTATTTATTTATTTTTAGAGAGGGGAAGGGAGGGAGGAGGAGAGAGAGAGAAACATTAATGTGTGGTTGCCTCTCATGTGGTCCCCACTGGGGACCTGGCCTGCAACACAGGCATGTGCCCTGACCGGGAATCAAACCTACGATGCTTTGGTTCGCAGCCCGCGCTCAATCCACTGAGCTACACCAGCCAGGGCTGAAAATTATATTCTTGATAAAAATCTTTTTTCTAAGTTAGTGGAATTTAGTCTTTGGACTAAAATATAGTCCTGATTAAATATTCTACTGACTGAGTTCAGTTCTCCTCTTTGGCTCAGGAATGTTATCTCTGAGAATGCAGAAAGCAGAGAATTCTCTCTCTAGGCCTCTATTATACTTATTCTCTGTAACACCTAAGACAATATTTTAGGAGTAAATATAGCTGATATTGCTTCTCTTCTATTTCTGAAGGTCGGACAGGAGCCTGGCAAGCTGCTTTAATTTCTGCTTCCACAGTGAAGTGAAAACCTGATACAGAGATGATAAAGCAAATAGTAGCTGTTTTAAGCCACTTTTATGATGTTGCACTCCTCTTACACAGGACAACCACTTAACACCCTTTTGTTGAAGATGCTAGCACATAATAATAATGATGGCCATTGTCTTATATTACTAATGATAACCAACTGTGCCTCTAGAAGCAATTGTTCTCACTCCCTCAGGGTCCCTAGATATAGCTAAGATCTTTTAGGTAAGCCTCCTCGCTTGATCTGGAATAATAATAATAATATGAAGAGAAGAAGAAGAAGAAGGAGAAGAAGAAGAAGAAGAAGAAGAAGAAGAAGAAGAAGAAGAAGAAGAAGAAGAAGAAGCAGCAGCAGCAGCTCAGTAAGCCCCAAGTGCATTGATATTTGTAGAACCGGTAGGCAATTGACCCTCTTTTATTATCAATAACCACTGCTTGGTATGCACAAAGGATTTCCATTTTGTGGCTCAAGGAAGTGTTTTGTGTATGGTGGTGCACAAGAGTCTAGGAAACAGAAGAGAGAATCAATGGTGGGAAATTGGTTAGGATAACTGTGGTCCTGCTAGCCTTGAGACTGGATATAAGCTTGCATAGAAAGAGGTTTTAGGGCCACAGACTGGGGAAGATGTGCTCATGAAGGACTTTGCTAGACTTTGTACTTGAGTGCTACAGCTCAAGCCTTGAAGACAAAATTCAACACAGTGTTAGGGGGACCACTTCAGGTGAACAGTATTTATTTGCTCCTGGCCAGCCTTGATTCAACCGCTAGTAAAGGTATCTCAAGAAACTTCCCCTCTTTCACTCATAACCTGGAATTTGGAGGAGTGGACTCTAAGCCCCAGATATAGGACAGGGCATGTGACCCAACCTGTATCTCTTCTTAGTCATACCAATTGATTCACAAATAACCCAAGTGAGGTCAATGGGACATATTTGTGTCTTTTTTAGACAAAGGACATAGATGACTTAATGCTAAAACTATAGGCCCACCATAGGGAAAAAGTCTGAAACTGAAATCTATAGAGGAAAGCAGGCTAAGAGACAAAGAGACAAAGACCTGATGACACTGTTTGTGTTTTCGTGTAGCCAGATACCCTGATCACTTCTGTTATGTGAGCTGACACATTATTTTTTATAGGAGCAAGTTTGTATTGTTCAGTTGTGATTGGATTCAGGACATTCTGCCCTAAAATATGGCAGTTTGGCATATAAAAGATCTTAAACTGAAAGAATTTTTTTAAAAAGATTTTATTTATTTATTTTTAGAAGGGGAGGGAGGAAGAGAAACAGCAGTGTGTGGTTGCCTCTCATGTGTCCCCTAGTGGGGACCTGGCCCGCAACCCAGGCATGTGCCCTGACTGGGCACTGAACCAGCAACCTTCTGGTTCACAGGCCAGCCCTCAATCCACTGAGCTACACCAGCCAGGGCTTGAAGAAATTTTTTAACAATGGCAGATGCAGCAACGTCACTGTGCTTCTTGCCTTTCTTTCCTGAAACAGGTCAGAAAACTCCCATATGAAAGGCACCCTCTCTGTGCCAGTAGGAGGAAAGACATTCTTATCACCAGCAACAGAGAATTTGGTGCTAAGATTTTGTATAAACAACCTTATTAAACTAACCTTTATCCTTCTAGTTACTTCTTTACCATTTAGTACCCTGAGCCCAAACTTTTATTTTGTTAATTCTTCACAAATTTATCATTTCTTTGTGGAAAGATATAAAAACTCCTTGCTGTGGTCACCAGATCTCCATTTTCTTATGGAGGTTCCCACATACATGTTAAAATTCAGCCTTGGCTGGTGTAGCTCTGTGGATTTAGCACAGGCCTGTGAACCCAAGGGTCACAGGTTGGATTCCTAGTCAGGGTACATGCCTGGGTTGTGGGCCAGGTCCCCAGTAGGGGGAATTTGAGAGCAAACCACACATTGATGTTTCTCTCCCTCTCTTTCTCCTTCCCTTCATCTCTCTAAAAAAATAAATAAAATCATTTTTTTAAAGTTTAAAATTCAGTAAAATTTTTATGCTATTCTTCTGTTGATCCATTTTTTGGGGTCTTTTTTTTGGTCATTTTTATTTTCAGACAGAGCCAGGGGCCCTAACAGGGTTGAGTAAAACTTTTTCTTTCCCTAGGGTTACAACCTCAGAAGTCCCAACTACTACCTTATTCTTCCCCTCTATTCCTCCACCACATCACACTTTTGGCATCCAGAGGGCTTAAAAGAGGCATTTGGTGGAGGCTGATGGAGTAAGGTAGTGTTCCCATGGAAATCATGGACAGAAGCAGAGGTGAGGGGTGCTGATGAGAAGGAAGAATATGTTTCTTAGCTCAGGTTCAATGCCATCATCCTGAGGATTTATAGCAATAACTCAGGGAAGTATTGAGGGAGGACAGGATGAATGTGTCCAGCAAGTATAACTCAAGCACGAATTAATATGAATGGGAACTCAGTTGTCCCACAGGCTCAAAATCCTGGGGCATAATATTACAATATAATAGCACCATTACTGAGAGCCTTCTATGTATCAGCAGCTTTACATGCTATCTTTAATCTTTCCAACACCTCTTTCAGTATTTTTATTCTCACTGAGGTTAAGCAAGTTGTCTAAGATCACACCACTACTAAATAACAGAGAAGGGGTTCAATTCAAGGTTTACTTTGTACAGTGCCCAATCCTGTTCACCCTGCTACATTATCTCCCTACAGCTCTGCAGAAATCTGTTCCTAACATTCATCGGCAAATGAAAATTGTTTTTCTACCCACCAAGAGGCAGAATTTGGTATAGCACTTATTAACAGGTCCAATGAAAATTCTAAATAGTTGTTCTTATGATGAAAAAAAATCAATAAACGCTTAGGGTAACAGAGAATCAAGAACAGATATAATTTTTTGAATTTTGCCAAAGAAGAGTAATAGGTTGAGTCAGGCCAGATTACTGGGGAGCAGAGGAAGGGACCCCAGTATTAAAATCAGAGCCAGCACCCCACCCCCAAAGGGAGGGGGTTGCAGGAAGCACCAGAGGCCACCTGGATTGAAACCGAAACTGAAACCACATGACAACCTTCTGACCCCCTGAGTCTAGTGTAACAACTGGCGAGCTCATGACCCAGTCAGAGGGAGCTTGTATTGAGGCTGCGTGGGGCTGAAAAGGTCGATACTCACATGTATGGTGGAAGTCAGCGAGCCACAGCAGGGGCCAGACCACTGCCCCCCACCCCAGGCCTAGATGCTTGTGTGCATGTGCACAGTTGGAAAACTTCTGCCCCCTTCTGCAAAATGGCGGCAAGAAGAGGGGCAAGGGAAGCTGCAACAAACATGGCCAACATTGGCCCACATTGGTTGAAAAGCTGGACATTCCAACAGACGTGGGATTTTGGGAGAGGACTTTAAAACAAAATGCACACAGAAGACTCTCGCTCTTCCTTGCCTCTCACTGCCAGTTGGAGAGCACTCGCAGGAGTGTTTGCAGGCCTGGCAGACTCTGGGCGGGCTCAGGGCTTAGGCCTTGCCTGGTCAGAAGCCAGTTTGCCGAGGTAGAGTCCTGCTGGGACATGCCTCAGTTGGTGCTAGCCCTCAGATGCTGCAACCCTGTGTAGTATGGCACATGGGTCCAGGACGGCTTCCATTCTCTCACCCTGAGAGCAGCACATGGAGGCCTGAGATGGGAATGTTCCCCGACTGAGCAGCCTCAGGTGCTGGGGACCCATGGATGGAGCTTCCCCTGTTTGAACATCTGGAGTGATCTGGCAGTGCACTCTAGACCCCAGGAGAGAGAGAGAGAGAGCTGTGCAAGGCGATGGCAATGCTAAAACCCACAAGTGCACACCAGAAAGAGAAAGCATGACGATGGAGACCCATTTGTGCATCCATCTTGAGCTCCAGAAGGACAGATAAACAATAAGGGGGAACATCTGGGAATGGATTTGGATTTCAGTCTTTCTAAGAACATAGACATTTCTGTGCTTTGCAGAAGAGGTTGTTTTGGAGTAGGAATGCTCTCAGCCCCCTCAAATGGAGAACCTTGTTAATAAAAACCTCTTTCCTTCCCTACAAATCTTTGTGTTATGCTTGTACATGGCAGCAAGGGACTGGACCCCAGGCTGCACAATTATAAAAGTTCTGTAGAAAACACATTATGAATATATGGGAATCAATATGGAACTTTCAAAAGTGGGAAATGTTTACTTGCATTGCTTTAAAATTGCCCTGCCGTTTTTGCTGATATACTAACCTCTCTCTTCTTCCTCTTTCCATGTTGCTACCTTTCTCTCTCTCTCTCTCTCTCTCTAGATAGATAGATAGATAGATAGATAGAATAAATGTTGATATAGCTATGTATAAGTATTCTCTATATGTACTCTCTATATAGTCTCTTCATGTATACATGTATATGTATATAAAAAGTTCATATGGAAAAATGCAAGAATAAACTCTGTGTTTGTATACTTGCAACTGTAAACCTGTGTGCACACACATACATGTATAGTGTTGGAAATGAAAATAAATAGGTGGGGATTATTCATTCCTCTCACGTGTCCATT
Source organism: Trachops cirrhosus (assembly GCA_028533065.1). NCBI lineage: Eukaryota > Metazoa > Chordata > Mammalia > Chiroptera > Phyllostomidae > Trachops > Trachops cirrhosus. Next base: position 64,007,419 of record CM052541.1, read on the forward strand.
CATTTCTCTCACACAGGAGAAGAAAGAGCTTACCTCACGTCGTAAAGCCGTCTCCCCTGCACAGAAGCCAGAAGCCTATCTTTCTGATGTTTGATGACTCATATGTTGCCCTGCATGACCATGGAAGCTAAATTCACTGCAGAGGTTATTATGGATTAAAAAGAAGCACACTAATGGGCTCTAGTGCTATTTATTCAGGTAATTCTGCTCTCTCGAAGTTATGCTAAAGAATTCTAGATCAAATAACCTAAGGATATCATGACCTTGACCTTAAATGGCATGAATACATATAGCCTCTCTCAAGGAATTTTTACCTTTAGATTAGGACTTCTGAAAATTATCTAAGAATACTAGAAATAAAATGTCTAATACAGATTTTGCTTTAAAGGATTTTTGATGGATTATTAGAACAAAGCCTGGATTAATATAGAAGGAGCCTCAAAATGGACATTACTGATATTGTCACTCAGCCATTAGCTTAAAGAATCAAATCCCTCCTGAATGAAATAAAGGGCAGGGCCAGGAGTCTCTCCTGTGCGCGTACACATGCTCCTTCCTAGATTCTTTGAGGATCTTTAGCAGTGTGTTTACATAGTCCTGCGTTTTCCAGTATTTGTGAAGTAAGGCACTCTTTTCCCTTGAAGAGGGCCTCCAAACTATAGAAATGTCAGGCCCCACAAATCCCAGATCTGCCCCGGGAGGAAGGCTGTTCCCTGGAGCAGGCCTGCCTGCTCTCTCACACTGTCCGCGCAGTGGCCTTTTGGCCTCAGATTTTCTTCTCTAAAATGGGACTGTTAGGGCAGATAATGTGTTTGTTCCCTTTCTGTTCTAACATTCTGTGATTTGAGGTGAGCAATCTTACATCCTTCGTGAGCTAAAAATATGTGAATAAAACAAGGGAGAAAGGGAAGTAGAGTTTTAAAAGGCTTTCTATCTTTCTACCTCAATTTTCAATGTTAAGGTCAACAGTTGGGATTATGACATGTTTTATAATACATTTTACCAATAGCACTAATTGCTAGAACTAAATAATAACTACTTTAACACACAAATTTAATTCTGTAAAACCCTTATGAGAATAACATATGAACATTTTTTCTAGTTCCCATAAAACAGTGTAATAGCTCGAGAGTAGAGTGAATTTGAAAATATTTTCTTAATTAATAAGAAACTTTGAAATAACTACTTTATGTGGTGATATGAGTCAAATCTGACACAACAGAAAGTAGGGCTGCTGGGCTGCATTTCATTTCAAAGTATTTCAGTTATGAGCAACATTATGTTTGCCAAGATTATCTGAATAATTATGCACAGCGATAGCATGGTCTGCTAAGCTGGAACTCTTTACTATCAGGCCCTTTACAGGAAAGTTTGTAGACCCATGCTGTAGATATTTTACCCCACTTTAGGCAAAGAAAGATTGTAGACTGACAAGTTTTAACTAATGTCCATGGACTAAAAACCCTAATTTGATTCCAATAATCATTTACCCCTAAAACCAAGGATTTTGATGTGTGTGTGTGTGTGTGTGTGTGTGTGTGTGTGTATGTATGTATCTTTGTGACTATGAAAACAAATCAACCTGATGGGGAACTTAATAAGATTTCCACTCTTCAATTTATTTGTTCTTGGTGGTGATGGACATGAAAAAATTCAACTTCAGAAAAGAAGTTTTTTTCTTTTCTCTATGAGAATTAAAAGGATTAGCAAAACCACTGCATATTTTAAAATTTGAAACAGATTAATTTGAACAAAAAGTCATAGTGTATGTGAATAAATTTGTGCCAAACTAGCTAGTACACTGAATTATTTTCGAATTATATATAAACATATATGTATATATTTATAGGTAGGTATACAAGGGGGGACCTCAAAAAAAGCAATTATCTTCTGGAGGATGGACCCCTTGCAATACCGAGTTCCACTACTTGGTGAGTGTTCTAAGAACCCATCTGTATCAGTGTACCAGCTGGCACCATTGTGAGAGGTTGCATTGAACTTCAGTGGATTTTTTTGAAGATACTTTCAATGCAGTTGCTCATTTCATGGTGGACAAATCATGAAATGATTTTATGAGTGCATCTGACCACACCACACTTAACATTCAGAAGTTTTTGACCAAAAATGGCTTGAACCCTATGACCCCCTCCCTATTCACCTGATTTGTCTCAAGTGTCTTTTTTGTTTTGTTACCCCAGATGAAAAAGTCCTCAAAAGAAAATGTTTTGCCAATATGGAAGAAGAAAAACAAAAAACAGCAGAAGCATTAAAAGGCATCAAAATCGATGAGTTCAAAAATTATGCTTACTCTCTGTGATATCAGTTGTAATTTCTTCCCTTCCCTTTCTGATTTTATTTATTTGAATCCTCTCCCTTTTTTTCTTGATGATTCTGGTTAAAGTCTTGTCTATTTAGTTTATCTTTTCAAAGAACAAGCTCCTGGATATATTGAGCCTTTGAATTGATTTTTTAGTCTTTATGTCATTTAGTTCTGCTTTGATCTTGATTATTTCCTTCCTTCTACTTGTGCTAGGCTTTGTTTGTTGTTGTTCTTCTAATTCTTTTATATGTAGGGTTAAGTCATTTATTTGAGATTTTTCTATCTTTTTTAGGTAGGCCTGTATTACTATGAACTTCTCTCTCATGACTGCCTTCGCTGGGTCCCATAGGTTTGGACTGTTCTGTGTTCATTTGCATTTGCTTCCAGGTACTTTTTGATTTCTTCCTTGATCTTATTGTTAACCCATTCATTGTTTAATAACATGTTATTCAGTATCATTGTATGTGAATTTTTGGAGTTTTTCCTGGAGGTTCAAGCCATTCTGATCTGAGAAGATGCTTGGTATGACTTCAACCTTCTTATTTTTGTTGAGGCTTGGTTTGTGTCTTACCATGTGGTCTATCTTTGAAAATATTCCATGTGTACTTGAAAAGAATGTATATTTTGCTTATTTGGGGTAGAAGATTCTTTATATATCAAGTCCATTGTATCTAGAGTGTTGTTCAATGCCACAATATCCATGTTGATTCTTTGCTTGAAAGATCTGTCCATTGTTGACAATGGGATGTTAAAATTCCCTATGATGAGTATGTTACTGTTGATATGTTTCTTGAAGTTCAGCAAGATTTTTCTTATACATTTAGGTGCTCCTATGTAGGGTGCATATATGTTTGCAAGGGTTATATCTTCTCAGTGGACTATTGTTAGGAACCATCCTGCCTGGTTTTAGGAACTGCAGCCTCACCAACAGGAGAAAAGGCTCCATGACTAGGGGACCTTGGAACCATAAACCACTAAGGAGACAAAACTTATCCTCCTGGCAGGGGTGCAGCCTCTGCCCCCTTTACTTCACCCTGCTTGGCCCCTGGAGGATGGCTAGATAGTTAATGATGGCTAAGATTCCTCAAGGGAGGGACAACCTAATACACCACAGGCACAGAGGGGCTATCAGGGAAGGATTTAGGGGATTATGGATGGAGGACAAAAGACTCTCACACCTTGGTTTTGTCATAGGCTGAGTCTTCATTCTATCTGTAAAAAGTCCCCTAATTTCTTGGCTGCCTTGCTTACCCCACCTTATTCAGGCCTGAAACAATGCCAAAGGCGGGTGCAACCCTGTGCCTGAATGGGTAGTTCCTGGTCAGGGGGAGGGGGTGGCAGTCAGGCCTGAGAAAGAATGCATAACATCCTGTGAAACCTGCTTTGCTAAGAATGCCCTTAATTTAAATGTTAAGGGTCCAAACACAGAATAACTTTGTTTCCCAAGGTTTTACAGTTGATTGGCATCACCCTGTCTACCAGACCCTGACTCAAAAGGACCCCCGTGATCCCAGAAATGTTATCTGTAAACCTTACATGCATGCTATATATATCTATGCAAACT
>CM052541.1:64011802-64114025 GCA_028533065.1 Trachops cirrhosus
GGAAGCTCCTTATTTTGTTTTCCATTTTTAATGAGAGCCTTGCTGGGTAGAGCAGCTTTGGTTGCAGGCCTTTGCTTTTCATTACGTGGAATATTTCTTGCCATTCATTTCTGGCTTTTTTCTGTTAAGAAACCAGCTAATAGCCTTAACAGAGCTTGCTTGTATGTTACTAGCTGTTTCTCCCTTCTGCCTTTAAGATCCTCTTTTTGTCTTTAAATTTTGCCATTTTAATTACTGATGTGCCTTGGAGTGGGCCTCTTTGTTTTCTCTTATTAGGACTCTCTGTGCTTCCTGGATTGGCATGACTTTTTCCCTCCTCAAGTTAGGGAAGTTTTCTTCTATTACTTTTTCAAACAGGTTTTCTACCCTTTGCTCCTCTTCTCCTTCTGGTACCCCTATGATATGAATATTATTATTTGTCATGTTGTCCTTCAGCTCCCTTAAACCATCTTCATTCTTTTTAGCTTTTTTTCCTTTTGTTGCTTGGTCTGGAAGTGTTTTTCTTCTTGTCCTCCAGCTCACTGATTCCATCCTCTGCTTCATCTAGCCTGTTTTTAATTCTTTCTAGTGTATTCTTCATTTCCTGCTGGCTCTTGTTGATAGTTTCTATGTCCTTTTTTATGCTGATGTATTTCTCAGTAAGTTCTTTGTAGCTTCCATAGAGCTCCTAGTAGTTCTCACTGAGCTCCTTGAGCATCATTATAACCATTATTTTGAACTCAATGTCTGATAGATTGTTTGCCTCAATTTCATTTAGTACTCTTTCTGGGGATTCCTCCTTTCCTTTCAATTATTATCTCTTTGTCTCCCCATTTTAGGTGACTCTGCTTGTTTGTTTCTGCATATTAGATTGATCTGCTTTGACTCCCTGTCTTCATGGTGTGACTTTCTGTAGTAGATGGCACTACCATCTACCTATGGGACTCAGTGGTGCAGTCTCCTTGATCTCCTGCGCTGGATGCTCTTGGAATGTCCTTTATGCCCTTAATATAGGCCTTGTTGTTGTAATTGGGTTTTGGTTGTTGTTGGGTCATTCTTTGGTGGGTTCTTCCCTCTGGCTAACTGACTGAGAGTCACTACACTCGCTACATCTCGCACGCTGTTGCACAGGTGCTGCCAGAACAAAACAAACCAACCCAGGAAACAAAACTGACACTCACAGTAATTACCCCCACCCACGACCACATATCAACAGCAAATGAGCAAATATTAATAAAGGTATAAACAGATTAAGACTATTATAAGAAAGGAAAAACACAAATGAGATGACTCACTGAAAGAAAAATGATTTTGAGCAGCTAGAGGGAGGAGAAATAATATGAGCAGGAAATAGAAACAAAGTGAAGAAAGAAAGAAAATATAATTTACATCATCATTAAAAAGGGGGGGAAGAAGGTAAAATGAAGTTAGAAAAGGGAAGATAATAGTATAAGGTTTAAACAAAATTTTACAATAGTGAAAAAAATAAGAACCAAACTGGAGAAAGAGATCCCCCACAGCAATGCCAACAACAAATTAGCAAAGATTAATACCGGTGGCATGGGAATAAAAAGGAGAAAAGGAAGAAAAAAAGCTTATGAGCTATCTAGAGGAAAGGAAAGTGACTTGAGAGGACAGAGAAAGAAGAAATACTAAGAGTGAGGAATGAACACCAGGCTAAAACAAGGAAAGAGTAAAATATAAAATAAAAAAAAAAAAGAAAGGGCAGGAAGAAGAAAAAATGGAGGAGAGAGAAATGGTAAAATTTAAGATTTAAAATAAAAAAATAGTGACAATCTAGTAATAAAATTGAAGAAATTCAACAACCCCCATATCAACAATCAACTAATGAAAATTGAGAGAATAAGGGTATTTTAAGAATGGGAAAAATAATGTGAGATGACTAATGACAAGAAAAATGGTTGTAAGAGACAGGAGGGGCAGAAGTAGTGAGAGCGTGGAATAGAAACAATTCATAATCAGAGAAAAAATAAAATTTAAAATGAAAATAAGAAGAGGAAGGAAGAAGTTAAAATGGAGTAAGAGAAGGGAGGAAAAAATATGAAATTTGAAATAAACTAAAATACAAAAACGTGTGAAATAAGAGGCACAAAATTGAAGGAAAAGAAATGAATGTTAAAAAGCTATGCAGGAGAGAAAATAACTCAAATAATGAAGATGAATTCATCTCTATAGAATCCAGTATGTACCACTGTCTTCTCTTTTTGTATTCACCCTTAGTAATGTCAGAGCGTGCTAGTCTGTCTCTAGGCAGCCTGTTGGAGACTACAAGTGATCCAGTCTGTGGCTGTCCCTTTCAGATTCGGTTGGTCCTTACTGTTCTGCCCAGCCAGCTTTCCATCAGGGACCAGGGACCCGAAGTGGTTAATTCAATGACCCTAGAGGACTGCCTGCACTTCCTCCACCAGTCTCCAGAGGGGGCATCTATGATGATTGGGAGGGTAGGAACCCTGGGTCACCCTTGGGGGCCCTGTTCGGTTTTCAGGGAATATGGTGGGAGTGTTTCCCCCGCCCACTCATTACATGACTTGGTCTGTCCCAGAATCTTTCCAATAATGTATGGTTTCTGGTGAATTAACTCTCCGTTTCCTGTGAGAGGCCAATCTGTATAAAAGGAGCAGCTCTTTTCTGCTTGGCACAGATGGTAGCTCTGTCTAGGCACAGAGGCTGGAGGGGCCCTGAACACCCCTTGTTGCACCTGTCTTTAATCTCTGCTCTGCTGGTTTCAGAACATCAGGGCCAGAGGAACATTGTAGCTCATAGTGTCTGATAGAAAAGGCCCTTTCAGAGCTTTTAGCTTTCCCCTGTGAATATACTCACAGCAGGGAACTACTGAGCCTGGCCTCACTGACCTGCAATGCCTGTAATCCCCAGGTGGGGGTTGGGCATGCCTGCCTGTAAGGGGAACTGCCTGGCTGCAGCTAATCTCAGGCATTGAATTCCTGGCCATCCAGTCTGCAGCCTGCTACTCTCATGGGAGACTCAAGTCCGAACTCTCCACTCTGCATCGTTCGGTGTTCGCCAGCTGTCCTGGGTCGGGCCCCAGAGTCCCTTCAGCACGACTCTGTCCCTCAGAGTTCTTTGTTGGCAGAGCTACTGCACGTGCACGCAAGTGCATGCAAGCACTGGGTCCCCGCTGAGTCTGGAGTCTGCCTCGGCTCCTCTTTTAAAAGCATTTCTGTGTGGCTCCCTCACTGCAGCACCGAGCCCTGGGATCCTGTTCTCCCTGTGTTCCCCCTCCCCCAAAAGCACAAAGTATCTCTGGCTCAGGGCTGGTCCCCGTCTGGGAGCAAGTGGATGGAGCGTCCAGCTACTGTGCAGCCATCTTGGATCTATCTTTTACATTTAAATCGCTTTACTCAAACGTTACTATCCTTTTGTAATGTAAATAGATGTGTTTTTCAAAGGCCTCCCTTATGAAAAGAAGAAAACTCAGTTAAATCCATTTTTGGGAATAAGCACAAAATAACCAAGCTTTAAATATTGTTTCAAGTTACTCCAGAGTAGAACACAAGGTATAAAGATCTAAGTGACAGTGGGACACCAAGAGGCAATGGGGGTGTTTAGGCTCTTAAGACCATCTTTCTGAATCACATCAGCTGCTGAGGAAGCCACTCTAAATGAAAGAGCCATGCTCTCTGTGCCTGGGGCAGCAAGCAGAACGTTGTCCTGGGGTGGGATGGGAGGGTGGCAGAGCAGTGGGCTAACAAAATCTTGGAAGGGCTGATCCATAAAAAAAGGAAGGTCTGGCACCTTTCCCAAATACACCACATATATAGTATATATAGTGGATGCACAATAATTATTGGTTGTCTCAACAGGATTTCAAAATCAACTTTAAAAAGGATGTGTTTCATTTGTCACCATATTTCAAATATTAACTGAGAGCTCAGTTGGCTTATGATGGAATAGAAAGTTAACTTCTTCAAGTTAGCTTTCAGCTAGGTGACAGACCCAGTCAGGATTAGGAAACCATCTGCCGACCCCACCCAAGACAAACAGACACTTAGTTAAGACTGTGGTCAGCTTATGGGGCATACCACAGGCTGACAAGGGGTACAAAGAACAATGGTCAGCAGAAAGGGCGCATGGCGACTAGCCCCAGCCAATGACATCCCGACACCTTGACCCGGCAGGCCAGAATGACCAATCGGATGCTAACACTCCAGTCACCCCACCTGTGGCTTTTGCGCTTGAAAACCCCACTCCAAGGACAAGGGAGAAGAGTCTTAACCTCCCTTGTTTGTTTCCCCAACCTCCCTTGGTTGGCCCCACTTTTCCCTCTTTTTCCCCCACTAACAAACCCTTGCTGCTTAGCTCGCTGCATCCATCTGGTTTCTTGAACAACTTTGGCCTAACACTAGGCGCCACACATTGAGGGTTGGCATGAGTGATGCTAAATAACATTCCAGTGTATCTAGCACATCCTGAAACACAGGTAACTTGAAGGGGGTCTGCAGCACATGGGCCAAACTTATTTTAAAAAGAAAGAAAAGAAGAAAAAAAGAAAAGGAAAAATAGTGACTAATTTCCCAATACGTTTTGGATTTTGGCAATAATTGCTGGTGAAACACGTTTTGAAAAATTAGACTATTGAGGCTATCCCATTATACACAATTCAATGGGCCATTGGCTTGTCACTCTATTTGTAGACTCTAGAAGTTTCCCTTTGCATCTCCCCAAAATAAGAACCTCCTGCATCAACTCAAGGGACAGATTTCATTTCACTCATCCTGTTTCACACACTCAGCTCACAACTCCCACGTGCACGTGTAGGGAGGAACTAAAGGGAAAGACAGGGTAAAATGTTTTACTAGACTCCTGTGGACATTCTCTGGTGAGTACATTCTGCAAATCTTTGGAAACACATGCTGTACAGCTGCTCCAGGCTCACACACCCAGGGTGGTGTTAACACACATCACATGAACTTGGCATCTTTGTGCAGCAGTTGTAGGCATGTGGAAATGTCACAGAAGCCAGGAAGGGTGCAGGCACTCACCATAGAGCACACAAAGTAAAGTATGCTGCACAAGAAATTAAAAAAATTCCCCAAAGGTGTGTTGTTTTTTATAGATAATCGCAGTTCCCCACCCTCATTGGAAAATCCTAATTGCTCTAGTTGTGGACTACAGCTACAATTTCCCTCTGGGAAGCAGCACAGCACATCTTAAATTCCATTTCCACACCTTCTTGGCTGGTTTGAGATCCCAGATGTGGAGAAGTTGTGTGGAGAGCATGGCAGGGAGGAGGAAGGAAGTTGCTTTTCCATGCTGAACACCAGGAATACTGTGGGGGGTTGTGGACAGCAGAGGAGGGCACTGTGCCCTGCTGCAGGACATGAGTTTTCCTGCTTGCTGCTCTGCTTCCCTTGCTCCATTCTGCACTTTTAATTCTTGACTGGCAAGTTGCCCTGGGAATAGGGGCCAATGAGCTCTACAGCAAAAGCCAATGTTATTGGAAGGCAGGGAGGAGATATGAGAAGAGTGTTAAGCTCCTTAGCCATTTTAATTTGTCCACTGTGATATATTTATTAGAGTATTTTGTATAGGAATTGATTTTTCTTTTTATGCAAACTTGTGTCAATAGACATTAAAAAGTAAAAGATCAGTGAAAACATGGTAGTTCAGCATTAATAGCTTAGTCTGATTCTAATGGTGTATTCCTACTCCTAGGCCTCCCACCATGTTGTGTTTCTAGTTTCCCAATTCTGTGAAACTTGTTTCGGAACTCTGCTGTTTCCTGGGGCCCTGTTGTAAACATTTCATCTGATTATCTGTTCTCTGAACTTCAGGTGCTGCCCTGCTATAGCCTGCCCCCATAGGTTCTGGAACCCTTACCCATAGACCAGCAGCCAAGACCCTATGTTTGTCTGAAAGAGGGTTTGGCAGGCAGAAGGGCCATCCGGAGCACAAATTTTGAGTGTTTGCTAAACCTGTACTCCCACAGCAGCACCTGTACTTGATAAAACACGTGTTTGGCCTGAGTAATTGTCCCTCCCCTGGGCATACTTAGAGTTGGGTCAGCTCCCCTTAGCCTTTCTCCCATTCTACTTTCTGCTCTGTCTGCAAACCCAGCCTTTCTGTTGTTAATATTTAAGATGCAGTTGCTCACCTGAGTAACTCTATTATACTAATGGATCCATTTTCCTTTTCCCTAAAAATCATTTCTGTATGTAAGAAACAAATAAAGGCTCCAAAAAGTGTTTAAAGGACAAGCATTGGGATGAGAACACTACTTCATAAAAATTACACAAAGATATACAAACCCAAAATAAGTCTATGCCCAAATCTATGAAAATGTAGATTTTGCAAATTGAATTTAGCAAATCAGTTTTTAGAATGGCCGCATCTGTTTCTGGAACATAGTGAGAAACAGATGTGGAAGCAACAGTGAAACTGAGACAGGAAGCTTGTCAAATGTTAAAACTGGGCAAGCTCTCTGAATGCAGAAATTAGAGCAACAAAAGGATGATAAATCCACAAGAGCTGTTGATAAAACCATACCATCATTTCAGGGATGCATTTGCTACAAAATATGGATGTTATTGATCAATATGATTTTAGCAGGTGTTAAACAGATCTCATTAAAATCTTTTAGGTTCATTCTGATGAATAATAAAAAAGAAAATTTAATTTTTGGCTCTAAAAACAGATGTTTTACATAAGAAAATGTTATATTACTGCAGCCCCCAAATGTTCCTCTTCTTGGTTGTCATTGCCCAAAGAAAATTTGAAGACAGTTTCTTTTCACCCATATAAAGAACATGGTGTCACCTGTCTCTCAGGCACACTTCTGCCTGGCCCCAGAACCTTTGATAAAGGTCTGTAGAAGGTTGTAGAAGGGACTCCCTGAAGCTGACATGTAAGAAAGCACATAGGAAATAAGCAATTCTGTAAATAACAAGCCACACATGTCTCCACTGGATCACATGAAATCTCAGGCATCTATCCAAGATCAGTATCCCTGAGGACCCACTCTGAAGCTTTTTTCCTGTGTTTTTCTCAGAGATTCACGGGAAACTGTCAGAATTAGTGATTATATAAGAGTGTCTCTAGAGTTTGAAAGCTTGGAAGAAGCTTAACTCCCTTCTGTGCTCCAGGGAAAGAGACAAAAAGCAGAAAGTGTGCATATCACTTTATTTCTATTCTAATTCTATTCCCCCAAATAGACATGAGCATAGGTAGAGCAATAGCTCTAGTTCTTTTGGATACTTCTGTAGCAAACATTCGTCTTGGAATACTCTTGAGAAAGTGTGTCAAATTCACTTGTGCATAGAAACTTGCAACATGGTCTAAAATAAATAAAAATTACAGTCTTAAATAATACAAAGGAGCACAAAACAAACAAACAAAAAAGGAAGCAAAAACAACCCAACAAAGACTTGACTAAAAGGATGAGCAGCTGAGAATTCATTTTATGATTTAAATTTTGCTGCTGAAGCAAGAAGGTAGCTTACACTTGAGTGTTAGGAGAAGTCACTGCAGAAAATCCCTGGAACAATAGGCATAATTTAGGCTGGTTTTTGTGTCTCTGAACTCAAGGACATTTCTAATGGTTTGTTGTACTGTTCATATTTATCAAGCAATTTTACTGGGGGAGGAAAAAAACTGGATGATTTATTTTGCTTTGGAGGAACTAAAGAATAAGGAGGCAATGCCCTAAAGCACTTGGGGGGTGGAGACAGACGGGGAAGGGAAAGGAGAGAAGAGACAAAGTACTGAGTCCTAAATGGTGCTGGAACCTGTGGACCTAGTGAAACCTGACGGGGGTGGGGGGGTGGGAAGACATCTACTAAGAAGGACTCCTGGTGGCTAACCAGGCTCAAATTTTTAAAAACAGCCTAGCAGCCATTTCCACACAGGGGCCTCTCATACAAACTGCATTTTGATGAGAAGCTTCTGCAGTAAACTGCCTGCCTCTGAGCTGAACTGTCTACCTTTGCACTGAACTGCCTGCCTACATTGCGTTTCTGCCACCTGAATCAGCCCTGAGTAAGGGTTCCTGAAGTCCTATTTCAACCAATAGATCTGAGACTTTCCCCATCCAATCAGAGCTGTGTAGCTCTGAGAAATCAGAGCAGCTCAATTCTGACAAATTAGAACAGTGCCTTCAGACCAATCATATTGTGAGGATTTGGCGTCCTCATTTGCCAGAGGACAGATCAATCAGGAACCAGGGGCGGGGACTGCCGTCCACATAAATCAGCTCCCCTTCTGCTCAGTGAGAGGAGTTTTCACAGAAGACTGAAGACGGTGTTTCTGGGCTCTAGCCAGCCACGGAAGGCATCTCACCACCTCTCAGAGTGGGGCTGCCTAGCTGAGGAGGGCCCTGTGCCAGGGCGCCCTGGCTCTCTGGGCAGCCTCACAACCACATCACAGCAGTGCTTTATCACAGTCATGTTGTATTACCGCTGACCTGTTTGCACTAAATAGTTTCCTTCTTCACCGCACCCCAAATTGGGATTGCTGTTGGTGTTTGGACTGGCACCAACGCCCATCGGTTGGTTGACAGCCTGCACAGGGAAGTCACTTAGAAGCTCTCAAAAAGAAAGTTGTGACACAAGTTAGTGTCCACTAACCATAAAAGAAAAACTATATCACGTATCTTTGGATGAGAATAGGCCTATTTTGAAATTTTCAGCCTGTTGAAATAACACTCTAATTTTCTGAGTATCCTATATTTGGAATGTTGGCCTTGTCATATTTTACTGAAGTGTGGTAGAGCATATGTAACTAGGCTGCCTGGTTTGAACCCTAGCTCTAAAGTATAAGCCATGTGATGATGGCAAAGCTATTTCTCTCTCTGAGCTGCAATTCCCTCATCTGAAAATGCAGGTAATAATAGTGACTGTTTCATAGGACAGCAATGAGGACTAAGTTAGTTAATATAGATCAAACACAATAGTGCTTGGCATATGGTTATTATTATGTAAGTGTATGCTCTTAACAACTATAGCTAAGTCCACTGAGGGCATTTGCAGCAGCCCACTTGGAATAGTGTCCTTGGACTAGAACTTACTGATGTTTCCTTCACATAACATCTTTTCTCTTACTACCTTCTAATAGCCTAGAAAGTGGTGATGGGCAATTCTGAGATACAGAGACCAGGAAAAATCTGGAGGAGCTGATTTTCTCCAATCATAAGCTTGAGCACTTATCTTTATACATTGTGTTCACCCTACAAAGAATTTCCAGCTAAATGCTGAAACTCAAGTTCTAACTTGTGGCATCCTTAAGCAGGAGAAATTAGTCAAAAACCATACAAAACAACATAGTGATTTCTAAAGAGGAAAACAGGAAAAATAGACCAATACAAATAGACCAAAAATGAAGTTTTAAAACAATGGCTACCTGGAAAATTTCTGGTACCCATACCAGCTAGAAAAAATATGGACATTAATATATAGAAATACATGGATAATAGCAACAGGGACTGCCACTAAGTGCCTACTACTGCCCTCAGAGAAGTAAGAACACAGGGAATTTATCATGAAACCAATGAGGCTAAAATTTCAGGGACCTCACTTACTTTTGCCTCCTCCAAGTCCCTGAGAGGCCCTAGAAACATGGTCATTTGGCTATATGTTATTGTAAGGTTCAGAAAAATAAGGTATTTCCCTCCAGTTTCTTAGGAATGCTATTTCTATTCTGGCTTTTCTTCAATCACACTTCCCCCTATGATGGCAGGCATGGTAGGCGGCCTCTAGCATGGTCTTTAATGATCTCCATCTCTTGGTATGCATGTCCTTGCATAATCTCCTTCCCTTGACTGTGGGTTGGACTGAGTGACTCACTTCTAACAAAGAGAGTATAGCAGAAATAATGGGATATTATGTATAAGATTCAATTATGAAAGCGCTGTGGCTTCCTTCTTGGATGTTTACTCTTGCTTTCTCTTGGACTACTCCCTCTGGGGAAGCCAGGTGCCATGCCATGAAGAAGTTCTGTGGAGACACTCGCATTAGTGAGTTTGGAAGAGAATCCTCCGATGCCTGCCAACAACCACCTGACTGAGCCTGGAGTGGAAGCTTCTTCAGTCGAATCTTCTGATAAAATTGTAGGTTTGGCCAACAACTTGACTCCATGACAGGTTTTGAGACAGAAGAATCCAAATAAGCCATGCCCAGATTCTATAAGAACCACAGAAAGTATAAAATATATGTTTGTTGTTTAGGCTGTTATGTTTGGGGCATTTTTGTTACGTGGCAATAGGCACTTAATTCAGGGGTGGCTGTGGGCATTTTAGGAAACTAGCTAGGAGAGTTGAGTTAGAGAGTCATTCAGCTTGGCTTAGTGGAAATTTTATGTTTGTCAGTATAATTAAGTGAAAACTAGCCATGCTGGTAGAGGAAGTTTCCAGCTCAAAGTGCTAATTCACCATATAGCATGACATTAAGGAGCAGGTCCAGAGATCATACTGTGATATGAACATGGCCATTTACAGACTGTTTGCTAAATTTCAGTGGAGAAAAATCTACCTCTGTGGTACTTGAAATTGTTATTTCTAAGTTGACTATTTCAGCCCTGGCTGGTGTAGCTCAGTGGATTGAGTGCTGGCCTGAGAACCAAAGGGTCACAGTCCGATTTCCAGTCAGGGCACATGCCTGGACTTCAGGCCAGGTCCCCAGCAGGGGGCGTGCGAGGAGCGACACATTGATGTTTCTCTCCCTCTCTTTCTCTTTCCCATCCCCTCTCTCTCAAAATAAATAAATAAAATATTTAAAAAATAAGTGAATACTTTGTTTAAAAAATAAGTTGATTATTTAATTATTCAGCAATAGTTGAAGTAATTATTTTATTATTTTACAAGTGATATGTTTTGGGGGGAGTTCTTGTAAATCAAGTAGTTTCCTTTTCCAAGCTTTACTGAAGTGTAACTGACAAAAACTGTACATATTTACAGTGTAGAAACTGTATGTATTTAAGGAATACAAAGTGATAATTTGGTACACCCGTGCATTGTGAAACAATCACTGCAGTCAGGCCACTGAACACGTTCATCACCTTATTAGTTACCTTGTGTGTGCTCACGTGTGTGTCTGGTGAAAACAAGATCTAACTGTCATCGCAGATTTCAAGTGCACAGTACAGTACTGCTCACTGTAGTCCCCATGGTACGCAGCAGACCCTCCAGACTCACTCACCTAGTCACTGACAGCTGGGGCCTTTTGGCCAGCATCCCCCCGTGTTTGCCCACCACCTGGCGCCCAGCGACAACTACCATTCTGCGTTCTGCTTCTGTGAAGTCAACGTTTCTAGATTCTACATGTAACTAAGATCATGCAATATGTCTATCTGTGTCTGGCTTATTTCACTTAGCATAGTATCTTTCAGGTTCATCATGTTGTTGCCAATGGCAGGATCTCCTTCTGAGTAATGTCCCCTCTGTATTGCTACAGGTTTGGACAAAAATAGACTTACGGAAAATAATACAATAATTAAGAAATAATAATACACGAATAAACTGTGTTTCGTGTACTCACAACTGTAAACCTACTTCACCCCACTCTGTCCACATACATATATAATGTTCTCTTCATCCATTCGTCAGTCTGTGGATATTTACGCTGCTTTCATGTCCTGGTTACTGTTACTAACGTCGCAGTGGACATGGAAGTGTGCATATCGCTTCGAGACACTGATTTCATTTCCTTTGCATACGCACCAGAAGCAGAATTTCTAGATCACACAGTAGTTCTATTGTTTTTCCCAAGAACTGCACCAATTTGCGTTCCTGCCCACAATGCCAGATCCAAAAAGGGCTTCATTTTCTCCATATCATCTCCAACACTTGTTATCATTTGTCTTTTTTGATTATAGCCATCTTAACAGTTGATATCTTGTTGTGGTCTTAATATTCACTTTCCCAATGTTTAGTGATTGTGCACACATTTTCACAAGCCTGTATATATATATTTAAATGTTTATTCAGGCCCTTTGTCTATTTTTGGTTGTTATTGAGTTGCATGAGTTCCTTATATATATTTTGGATGTTAACCTCTTATAATGTACATGGTTTGCAAATATTTTCTTCCATTCTGTATGTTGTCTTTTCACTTTGTTTATTTTTTCCTCTGTTGTGCAGCAGGTGTTTAGTTCAATGCGGTCCCACTTATTTATTTTTGCTCTTTTTGCTTGTGCTTTTAGTGTCATATCCAAGAATCATTGCCAAGACCAGCATATAAAGGATATTTTTTTCATGTTTTTTGTAAAAGTTTTATGGATTGAGTTCTTACATTTAAGTCTTTAATCCATTTCAAATTAAATTTTTGTGTATGGAACATTTTCAACATACATTCCAACTTTGATTTTTCTGCACCAAGCCTAAGTAAAAGGGAAGAGTCTGCCTGCTACAACGTTGTTTAGGCCTCGTGGCACGTCACACCGGCGTGTTAAAGACAATCATCTGGGCGTAAGTGAGGTTCACGAAGTTGATAGAAAGTTACACCAGCTGAAGTAATTTGGAAATATGTTTTGGAACATTTTAACAAAATGAATGAATTTTTAATTGGACATATGTCAAAGGTACTTCTTTTTTAACCTATCAATTTATCTCTCAAAAAATTGGAGAGAATACTGAGAAAAAAGTTAAGAAAAATAGAAAAAATACAGAAGAACAATAAATCAATGGAAATTATTCTGACCAAAAAGTAACTTTGTAGCAAAAATATTTCTTCAAATCATACCAAAAGTAATAATTCACTACAAGAAAATGATACATTTTGATAAGGAGAATTAAATATGCCCTTGGGTTGTTTGATAATTCCATTAGTGAGGAGGAAGAAACCACACAGGAATATATTTTAAAAGCTTTAAATTTTTGATTTGACAAAAAAAAAGACATCACTAAAGATAACATACAATTCATAATCACAAAAATGAGGACACCGGTGACATACTGGTTAATGAACAGTTTCAGTTTAGGAGAATTTAAGATTAGGTACTGCACAAGAAAATTTGAAACGATCTGACATCTTCCAACACGTTCGCAAGAGAAACTGAAGAGAGGTCTTCAGCTCTGACAACAGTCTGGGAACTTCGCTGACACTAACATTGAGTCAGGAGGCTGGAACTTTTCTAAGTCATCAATGGAAAAATCAAACATGTTAAAGGAAAGTTGGGGTTCTATTTATTATTTATTTTAGGAGATAATATTGAATTGTTCTCTGGTTTTCTCTTTTATCGAATCCAGGAGTCCTGCCCCTTTCTCAGGCCTCAGAAAAGAGAAGAACTAAATACTGTCATACCCATCTCAGCAGAGGCCAAGACAGCAGTTTGCATCAGTAATGGAACAACGTCTCAGTCTGCAGCCACTGCCTTTGAATTTGTTTTTCCAAGTACATTGACTTTGCATTCACATGGCTAAAAATACTGCTAACGTAATGCCTCCTGGAAAGAAGAAAAGATCTACTCCAGGACAAATTCACATCAACCACAGAATGCAAAATATTTCTTCTCCTGCTTAAAACATTTAAATTCTCTATCTTCCCTCCACCTCAAGAAATAGGAAAAATTTAAAAAACTACTGGCAATTTTAAAATAGTAGCTTGTCCCTAGTTCACACTCCAGCTATTAATATGAACAGCAATACAAGTAAACATTGCAGTCTGGGCTCAGGAGTGGGCCGCCTAATGCTCTTCAGATTTCGGTTTTGTAGCACTTTTGGCTGAATTCTGGCTGGGTCTGCATAACTCCATGGAAGGTTTATTTCTGTCGTGGTCAGATGTTTTGCACTCGCCCAATAACTGGCAAATGTCTGAGTCAACGGGAGCAAAGCAGGACTTGCAGGGGAGAGCTGTCTGAAAACAAAACCCCGTTGAGTCACCTCAGCTGGGTTTGGGGCTCATTTTACAGAGCATCGCCCTTGGGAAAATTCGCCACATACAGAGATTTTCAGTCACTTGGCTTCACTTCACTTGCTGTATTGAAGGACATGTGAGATGGCTAAGGTCTTTTGGAGTGTTAGGTTCATTTTAGACATTGGCATAAACAATTTATACTGTTTTCCAAAATAGTCACATCGGAATTTTTTCAAGTGTGGTGCATCTCTATCTAAAAACATTTATTTGGGAAGTTTTTCTTAATAATGTAAATAGTAATAGATACCATTGATACATGTAGAGCATTTGTGTGGTGCAGGTAGTGTTCTAGCAAGTATATCTGTTAAATCCTTTGATTGTTACAATGACCCTATGAGTAGTAACTGTTAACATTTCCATTGTAGAAATAAGGCATAGGGAATTTAAGCAACTTACTAAATATCACAGTAAGTAGCATCAAAATGTAGTTTCTAAGAGGGAAATACAAGTCTCAAACAAATGTACGATAAGAACATATAAATGATATATTTAAGTCATTAAAGAGAGATCTAGAAAAATGGTTCAGGTAATTGAGAAAAGAATCTGAGAAACAGATGATTAAATCAGGAAAAGCATGTTGAAATAAGTTTATTAAATTAGAGACAAATTAGTTTATTTGTTATAGAACACTAAGCCTATTATATTGTATTGTGTTCTCTACTGGACAGGAAACATTCACTATTTCTGGGTCTGCATGCTAATGTCTAAGTCAACAGATCTCAAACTGAGGACCAGGCACTTCTGGGGAAACTGAGCCTTTTCCAGGGGCCACAAGGTCAGAACTACTTTCATAATGATAATGACATATTATTTGCCTCTTCGCTCATTAACATTTGTATCAATGATGCAAAAACAATAGTGGTTGAAATTGATAACACTAAATTGTACTAGTAGCCATTAAATTATTTGCCATCAGATATACACAGATTAAAATAAGCCAGTTTTATGTAAGATGTCTTTAATATTACAGTAAAAGTAATTTTATTAAATTTCAACATTTGAGCACATCTTTTAATATCCTTTGTGACAAAATAAGAAGAATTGAGAAAGCACTTCTGTTACCTGGTGAAATACCATACCAGTCTTAGGGAAAAGCACTTATGCAATAGTTTGTGTTGTTAACTGAGGTAGCTGATTTTTTTTTTATGGAGTATCACTTTTCTAAGAGTAATATATGGTTGTTATGCTTACCTGAATATTTGACAGGGATTTTCTCAAACATAAACAAAGTAAGCATGAGTCTTCAAGGAAAAGTGCCAATAATATTTGTTGACTTGATAAAATTAGGGCTTTCAAGCTAAAACTAGAATTTTGAAAAAAGTGTATCTGTAATTGTGAGCTTGATAGCTTCCTGATATTTAAAGATTTTTCCCATACAGTGAATGATGCTATTAATAGATGTACTTTTTTGATATCATATATAGAAATGTATCAACATTTGGAATATATGCATAATTTAGTGAACCAATATTTTCCAAATGACAATGCATGGTGTTCCAAAGTTACATATTAAGTACACATAATCCATTTCAGTTGTACAATGTTCCAATGCACTTTAGTTTAATGGAGTACAGAAAGGTCACTGATGTGGTTTCAGAGTCCATGTTGCAATGAACCTTTAAAAACAACCGTTTGCACAGTTTTGGTGTAACAACCAAGAAGAATATCCACCACTCTTATTAACAACTTCCTTCTTCCAACTGTATATCTGTATGATGCCAAATTTTCTTTATATACTTCAACTAAAATAATATATAGGAACAGGTTACATACAGAAATATGTATCAGAAACAAACTTTCTTCTATTGGCCAAAAATTAAAGAGAATTGCAAAAATGTAAAATAACTCTATTATTTACACTTAATTTTTATGTTTGAGAAGTAGAGTATTTTTCTTAAAACATGGTATTTCTATTAACATGTAATCAGTTTATTATAATTATTATTTTACATAAACTAAAAAATACTCTAATTTTATTTTAATTTATAATATGATAATATCAATAGATGTACCTACACATTATTTGTAATAATTTACTAACATGTGATGGGTCTGGAGACCAAAACGTTGGAAAGTAGCTGATCTAATTGTAAATCAAAGTACTTCCCTTAGCACAGGAGCCCCAAACTGGGGAGCTGCCTAAGGGTTCATGGTATTCCGAAAAAAAAAAAAAACACCTTGAGGACTAGTCGATATGGACATGCCATTTATTACTCACCTTTCGGGGAGGGCACTGACGGTGACAGGTCGGCATGAGTGAGACTGCATCTCCTCCAGTCTGAGGCTTGTTATAAGGGGTCTGGGATGAAGGAGGCACGTGTCCTATGTATGACTCTAAACTATATTACTTCAGTGTGTAAAGGGTCAAAAAGCAGCCACAGGACAAGAAGCTGCTCCCAAAAGGAGATAAGGAGGGAGTTACAATTCATTCCCAAAACAGCACGCATTCTGGCCAGGGCGCCCTCACCCCCACAAACCCTGCCAGCTCTCAGTCATGGGAGGGGCAAAGGCCACATCCATGGACCCCACAATCCCTTAGTTAATGAAATAACACTTGGTTAGACAAAGCTCCACGATAACGCTGAAAAACCATTGTGTTACTTCTGCCTCATTTTCCAGTTTTACATACCATAATTGTCTTTAACAGTAGTGGATCTGAATCCAGGCAATCTGGCTTTGCAGTCTATCCTCTTAGCCACTAAGTCATTTTTTAAGTAGAGGAAATATGTGAATATCAACAAGTAGAAACATCAAACTTAAATATCGAATGATGCTTTCTTGTAAAACATAGAGCAAACAGAAAGGTAAGATGTAGAAATAAAAAACAAACAAAACAAGAACAAAAACAACCACAGGCCTTGGCCATGTAGCTCAGTCAGTTGGAGCATTATCCTGTCATGCCAAGGTTGCAGGTTTGATCCCCAGTCAGGGCGTATAAAAGGAACAACAAATAAATGCATAAATAAGTGAAACAATAAATCTGTCTCTCAATCCATCTCTCTCTCTTCTTTTCACTAAAATTAATAAATTTTAAAAATTATTTAAAAAGCAATCAATTTCACTTATGAGTCCCAATCTAACCTTGGAACTATCAAATGGGTCACAGGGATGGCTTAATTTTTTTAATCCCTGGGCTTTTTCAAATCTTATTAAGTAAAATTACTAATAAAAATTTAATTGGTAATCCACCCTAAAGAAAGTACCATACTTCTAACATTCAAGTTTTTTCTTGATGGTAATAACAGAGTTCTCAGAAATGTTAAAAGATAGCAAAAGATCCTGGTCAAAGACATTTCCCAAAAAATCCAAGATGGCAGAGGACTAAGTGGAAGCACACTAACCATCCCCCAGGACCAAACTGGAATTACAACTAAATTAAAGAAAAACCACCCTGAATAACCAACTGAACACTAGTTGGAGAGAAGCCTTATAACCAAGGACAGATGGAAGAAACCACTTCACTATAATGAGACTGGTAGAGAGCATGTGGTGTGACAGGGCTGGATGGGTTCCCATAGGAGGCTGCTGAGGTTCCAGAGGGATATTTTAATGGTGGGATTTGCCCTGAGAAGTGTGGGTTCTCAATCCCAAACTGGACTCCTCAGCCTAGAGCACCATACCCAGGAAAGGAACCCAAGTAACATCCAGCTGTGAAAAGCAGTGGGGTTTCTGTCCATCAGGGAGAGATAGCTTGAGACACAGAGAGCCTCTTAAAAGGCCAACTCACAAAATTTTGGTTGCAGCCACTTACTGTGGGCTTTGGCAGAGGGAGGGCAGAGTGGACTAGAGATGTGTGTAGAGAGTCTGTGTCTGGAGGCTCTGGGGAGAGAGCTGAACAATCAGCTGCCAGGATCCCTGTGCTGAGTCATTCCCTGTACTGCAGAGGCCATCTTTCTCTGGCAGAGCACTCGGCTTCAAGCAGCATCAGCCTGAGGGGAAGCAATAGCCCCACTCACAAGAATTCCTCCTGCTTGGAGCTGCTGGGTAGTATAGCTGGAGGCAATTTCAGAAATCAAGACTAACAGAAAGCCTGCACACAGAGGTGGATCTCTGGGAGGCCTGAGACTTTAGCTGACCCTCCTCCAGGTCCAGTGCTGACACAAAGCTGTTCCTGATGGGCAGCTCGGTTCCTTCTGGACACACCCAGGCTCAACAGAGGGAGCCGCAAGCTATGGATCACTTATAGCTCCAATCAAGTTGCCTAGGGCCAGTCATAGGCAAAGTCTGAAACAAGTCTGCACCAGAGTCTTTGCAGATCTACCTAATACATACAAACAAATACAAAGAAGCAGCTAAAATGGGAAGATAAAAAACAGGCTTAAATGAAAGAATAAGAGAATTCTCCAGAAGAACTAAATGAAATGGAGACAAGCAACTTATCAGACAGAGTGTTTAGAGTAATGATTATAAGGATGCTCAGCAGTATGACGAAGAGACATAGAAACCATAAAAAAATCAGAAATAAAGAATGCAATCTGATATAAATAATACACTGGAAAGAATAAATAGTGGGTTAGATGAAACAGAGGATCAAATCAGTGGTTTGGAAGACAAGGTAGAGAAAAACACCCAAGCAGAGCAGCAAAATGAAAAAAGAATTTTAAAAAAATGAGGAGAGCTTAAGAAACCTTTGAGACAACATGAAGTATAACAACACCCACATCATGGAAAACCAGAAGGAGAAGAGAGTGATCAAGGGACTGAGAACCTATTTGAAGAAATAATGATGGAAAACTTTCCTAATTTGATGAAGGAAAAGTCCAGCAAATACAGAGAGTTCCAAACAAGTTGGACCCAAAGAGGCCTTCACCAAGACACATCATAATTAAAATGACAAGGTTTAAAGACAAGGAGAGAATCCTAAAAGCCACAAGAGAAAAGCAGGTAGTTTACCTACAAGGGAGCTCCAATAGACTATCATATTATTTCTTAAAAACATTTCAAAGCAGAAAAAATTAGCATGAAATATTCAAGGTAGTGAAAAGCAAGGACCTACGATCAAGGCTACTTTACCCAGCAAGGCTATCAATTAAAATTTAAGAAGAAATGAAGAGTTTCCTAGACAAGAAAAAGCTCAAGAAGTTTGTTAACACCAAACCAGTACTGCAACAAATTTTAAAGGGCTTGCTTTAAGAAGAAGAAAAAGGAAAAAAAAGGAATATAGTTTTAAAATAAAATGGCACTACATACAAATCTATCAATAATCACCTTAAATGTAAATGGCTTAAATGCTCCAACAGACAGACATAGGGTAGCTGAATGGATGAGGAAAAAATATATATATATATATAGTCTCCTAGAGATCCAAAAAGGTAGGGTAGCAGTACTTATATCTCACAAAATTGACTTTAAAACAAAGGCTCTAGTAAGAGACAAAGAAAGGCACTACATAATGATAAAAGGAACAATCTAACAAGAGGATATAATTCTAGTAAACATTTACGCAGTCAACATAGGAGTTTTGATAAATGCAACAAATGATCTGTTAACCATTTCTATACTTTTGTCTTTTCCAAGTTTATTCAGGTTATCTATTTCCCTTTATATAAGTTTTGACCAAGAAATTGATCCACTTCATCTAAATCAGTTACATCAAGTTGGTTTGATAGTGTTGTTCTGCTCAACTATATTGCCATTGATTTTCTACCTGCCTGATATATCAATTACTGACAAAGGGTTGTTTAAGTCTCTAACTGCAATGGTGGATTTGTCTATTTCTCCCTCCATTCAGTTCTATAAGTTTCTACCCTCATACTTTGACATGCTCTTGTTAGGTGCATTCACATTTAGAATTGCTGTGTTTTCTCATAGTTAGCATTATTGTATGTTCCTTCTATCCCTGCAAATTTTCTTGTTCTGAAGTTGGCTTTGTCTGAAATCAGTATTATTACTTCAGATTTTTTAAAAAATTACTTAGTGTTTTATATCTTCATGCATTCCTGACTCATATTCATTCCTTTCTTCATTTTTAGTTTTCTTTAGTTTGAATATAATAGGCTTATGTATGGTTTTCATCCAGCCTGGTGCTGAACTTTCTACATCTATGGCTATGGTTTGGTGTCTATCATTAATTTTGGAAAATTATTATCCATTAGTGTTTCAAATAGCTCTTTTGTTCTATTTTTCTTCTCTTTCTGATATTCTAATTATGCACATTTTACATCTTTTGAAACTTTCCACAGTTCTTGAATGTTCTGATATGTGCATTAGTTTTTCTTTTTGCATTTTAGCTTGGGAAATTTCTGTTGACCTGTCTTCAGTCTCACTGATTCTTTCATCAGCATGTCAAGTGTATTGATAAACCCACCAAAGGAATTTTCCATTTCTGTTACAGTGTTTTTGATTTCTAACATTTTCTTTTTGCACTTTCTTAGAGCTTCCTTCTTTTGTTTACATCACCCATCTGTTCTTAAATGTTGTCAACTTTTCTATTAGATTTAAAATTCCCTATTTAACATTTCCAACCACTGTGTTATATGAGTCTGGTTCTAATGTTTGGTTTATCTTGTCAGAATGTTTTTTTTTCTTGCTTTTTGGTATGCTTTCAAATTATCTGTTGGGAGCCAAACATGTTCCAGTTAGTAGAAAATTATTAAATAGGTCTTTAATGTAAAGTTTTGTATTAATCTGGTTAGGAGTTGGATGGTACCTAATATTTGCTGTAGCTGTAGATGGCAGAGGCTTCAAATCCCTCTGGAATTCTTATACTGGCCTCTCCCATTGACTTTGGCTTTCCCTGAGTAGTTCCCTTCAGAGAGAGTCTGTCTTACAGCTCTTTCAGCTGTAACTCACTGTAATTATACTCAAGTTTTATTGAAGTTTTGATGGTAAGGTATGAGAGAAGGGAATGTTCTATAAGCTTCCAAGTAAACCTCGGGTTTTTAGTGGATCCATGTCTCTGGGCTCTGACTTTCACAGATATTTTCAGTGGCATAATCCTATCACCCATGTTCACTGCCCTATCTTCCTGGATAAGCATCCCCAATATATTTCCTCAAAAAATAGATTTTATTACTATGTTTCACTATTTCTTGACTATGTTCCACTCCCCCAGCTCCCAGCCAGTCTTTGGTGAGACAAAGAGGCTTGAACGGGACGGGGTGGGAGGAAGGCCCTCTGTGTGTGCGATCAGGCTCTGGAAAAGTCTTTTCCCTGAAGAGTAGCCCTTTGTTTATGGAGAATGCTCTGGTTATACTTCAAAATAATTACTTTTTTCCTCTCTTTGTCAGAGCCATAAAAGAATTAGCTTTTTATCATGAGAATCTAGTATGGTTCCAAGAGCCAAAGTACTTAAAAACTATGTGGCTCCCTAATACTTTAGCCCCCACAGCTTCTCAGTCTCAAGGCAGTCTACACTCAGCCTCCAGCAGTTCACCAGCACTGCCACTTAGGTGTCCTGGCAATTTCTGAACTCCAGCTGCTTCTCAGCTGGCCAGGTCAGCTGGCCTTGGCTGTGGCACTTTCTGAGTGCCTATTTCTCTCGATTTAGGTGTGTTGTTTTGCCCTAAAACCTCAATTTTCCAATGGATCCAAGAAAAGTAATTGATTTTCAATTTGTCTAGTATTTTTCTTGTTGTAAAGAAGTAACTATTTCCATATCCTTTACATTTTAGAGCTAAAACCAGAAGTCACTGATAACTTTTAAAAATTATATTTATAGATAAAGTAAGTTAAACTTGGATTACTGGCTCTTATTTACAAATAATATTTGCCATTCTTATTTCTTTTCCATAATTAGATATCATTTCAATATGCTCAGTAGTTGGCTGATATTAATTAAACTATCTGGATATTGGAGATGTACATGATGAGGTAAAGAGCTGTCATGCTGTATTTTTCTTTTTTTGTTTCCCATGTCCTACTTCTGTGTAAATACTAATAATACTAATAATACTAATACTAATACTAATAATAAATCTAAACCAGATGTCTTGTCAATACTCTTCTGAACAACAGCTCCACCAAGGCAGCCTTATGGGACATGCCCAGCCCTTAGATCCATGCAGGACTCCGCACACACCAGAGATGTACAAGGTGTGGTTGAAGAGGCCCCCTGGCTCTGAAAGATTTTTGTCTTCTAATTATCATAAAGTTTGTGGGATAATCAAGAGGATGCATATAATTCTATCAAGATATTTCCTATAGTTGTCCTGTCTAAAATAGGAAAGAATATTTAAAATAAATGTTATCTATTTTTCTCCCTTCATTTTGCTCATACTATTACAAATACCTTGTGCAGTGAACATTGCCCACTTTCCATATTTTAGTTACTGCTTTTAGAAAAAGTATCTTTAGTGAGGAAACGTGGATTTTCTCTTGTAATTTATGTGTGCATGTGTATAGGACAGGGAAAGAAATTAGAGGTTAGACATCCTTGCCTCAAATACTTATTCTAATCAAGTTAAGACTGTGTATGTTTGGCACACATGGGTAATATTCATGCTGAATAAGAGGCTATACAAATTATAGTTTTGCATAAATGAATAATTTCATATATGTTGATAATTCATGCAGTGTCAAGTGATCCAAAGAACACTGATGCTTTCCAAGTTTTTTTTCCTCCCTTTGCTCAAAGGAACATGATTAGATACTTTCTTTGAGAGGAGAATGAAACAAATGCCCCTCCTCCACACTCCCCACAACTTGCCAGACTGCAGAGCTGACCTTCAATATGTGGCTGCTGGTGTGTTTCAGCAGACCAGAACGCCAACTGTTATTTCTTCTTCTCCTCATTGAAAGACTGGTAAATGTTACCCAGAGGGAAGCAAAGAAGATTCTATTAAATGTGGTCTTTAGCGAATTCTACCAGGCAGCATTATAATGCTTTAGCAAGAGACAATATTGTTCATGGTTCCTATAGTAATTTCTCTTCCAACACTCATCAAGTTGGACTTCTCTGAAAAATGCAAATTCAGAATCAGCTTAATGGTCACTAATTCAGAAGGAAAAACAAATCTTTTATATAATGTTGTCTTTCTCTTAAACACCCAGTAATATTCGGTAATTTAAACTTTTATATACAATGGCAAAGACATGGTTTATTACCATCAGAAGTTCCAGTTTGAGTTCAGCCTGGTGTGGAGACAGCCATAGCTGGACATAGCTGAGTAACTGCTACTGTTGGCCAAACAAACCTGTGAGCTGAGGGTTGGAGGATCTTCCCAGATAATAACAATGTACTGAGGGGAAGGAGTTAGGTACTAAGAGACTGAGTCAGCTGCAGGGTCATATTTGTGATTCTGAGCATTCTATGGTGGCTCCTATGTAATCTGCACCTGATAATGCAATCACTGTCTGTGTGAGCCCTAAAAATAAACCCTGACAAGTGGGAAAACGAAATAACTTGAAATTGAAGATATTTCACCAAATCTATAATATACTGGAGTGTAAGTACTGATCTGAGGAGCGTTTAATAGACTGACACAGAAAGGGGAAAAATCACTGCAAAACACCGTTATTCAGTGTTAGCTCATTTTCAGAGAGCGTTATGAAATGGAATATTAGTCATACTTTGCCAACTATTCATATTTGTGAGCACTCATAACACTCCCCTGGGGACACCAAAAATATATATAGAAGGAACTTTACATAGGTCTAGAGTTCTCACATTAGCAAAGATAGTGATAACTAAATTTTTAATGTGAGTTGTGATTTCACTAATTTTTACAGGAAAAGGCAGGCTACACTTTTATCTTTGAGCTACTTCTAACCGTATCCTCTAGACTAAATGCCACCTTCAATATCTCCCATAGGCTGAGCAAAATCAGCTTGTGTGCCTGTGTTTAAAAATTACTTTTAGTCCTTATATATTTAAGCTGGAAACATGATAATAAAGATTTTAAAGAATAAAATGGAGACAGGAAACACAAAAGATTAAGGGAGATAAGAATCTATTTTAAAACAATGCATTTAAATTGTTCAATTTGATTTGGAGTATCCTATGGTATTTCAGAGTTATGTCCACTATTTTTAATATAAATTGCATTTAGACAAGCAAGACAGTAGAGATTTGACAGAGGATTTAAGCATCACCTTCAGATTTCCTCACACCTTAAGAATTAATCAGCTAATGAATCAATTAACTAATAAATATTATGTACTTTTAGAGTGCCCATTTATGACCTTCCATATTCCATTAAGATATCATACTGGTTTCTCCCTCAATTTCATTTTTGCCTTTCAGCTCTGAAGTGACTTGTATGAGACATCTGTGTACAGTATATCCAGCTGTGATTTAATTTTTGGTTTCAGTGTTTTGTACTTTTATTTTGTTTTGTTTTTTCCAACTCAAAAATTCAAGGCAAATTCCAGTGGATGCAAACATTCAGAAAATGTATGGGAATGTAAGTAGTTCCCAAAGGGCAAAACTTTAAAATCCTACTTTTAGTTCGAGTCCCGAATGTCCATAGACTCTTTCTAGGAGCACACTAGTAAATATTATTTTTACAACCTAATTAAATGCTTGACTTTCATGGAGGGGTCTAATTCTTTACCAGATTTCAAGGGAGAGGAGCCTAGAGGGCCTTCTTCAGATGAAAATGAATTCTACTTGTCCTATTTGCTGTATTGGTCTATCTTGCTACAGTGAAAGAGAAGATCAGTAAAATAGAAAAGCTTTTTATCATATTCCTGGAAATTAGGGCAACCCATCAGTTCTCTGAACCCAGAATGGAAATTGGCTTAAAAATGCAATAGAAATCACAGAGGCAAATTTCCTCCCTACTCCCTCTCCCCACCTGAATGGTCTATAGGAATGAACAAGGAGACAAGAGACGCATATACGTATGCTGTCCCAGCTTAGCTCATAGAAAAGTAGGTTCTTCTCATTTTGGCTTACTGGTATCATTTTAAGGTCACAGTATAAAAAGGGTCTCCATTCTGCCATGGAATAGGTAAATATACTTGAGTCAATTTTCAAATATATTTACCTGCAACTTGTTTGCTGTGTGTGAGTAAAGAAAATGGATTTAAATACTTTTCATCATTTATCTTACTGCATTTCTTGTTCACAAAGCAGATACAAAATAGCATTTTGGCTAAGGCTGCACAACAAAAATACATAAAGATTTATTGTAGAAGCTGACTAAATAACTTGGACCAGAGTCCCAGACTTTAAGTGCTAATTGTAAGTGCTTTAGACATATTTTTCCCCCACTAATAATTAACACTTATTCTAGAATATACTTCCCTGGATTAAATATGTGAATGGTCACGACTGTTTTTTTCAACTGGTAGCTATAATGCCATTTAAAAATCTAACAAGTTTTCCCAATACTACTTCCAGTCTTAACATTACCAGCTGGATCTTTATTGGCACTTGAGCGGAATGTTTAATTTAAATAGGAATATCTATCAGACCTGAACTTTGAAGTGTGCCTGTTCCTTTCTTAGGAAAGGTCCTGAGGCCTTTGCTCCACCTGCGCAATGGGATGAAACAGAGTAGCATTCTGTCCATCATTCTGCATGGGATGATATGCTGAGCAATGTACTCATGTCTTTTACAGCCAAGAGCTTTGCCTTTTGAGCACAATATTTATTCAAGTGTTGAACTGGCTGGACAGTTGAGGCTTGGAAACCAGTCCTACTGGGATTATATAATCAGTGAAAGATTTCAGCAAAGGGAATATGAATATGAAATATAAAGAGTGGAAATTATTTTACAAAAAATAAAAAAGAAAAGAAAAAAGGAAAATGGCATTAATGAAAGACACATTTGCTTTTAACATGACACTTCTTTCAAACCCATTTGTAAACTAACCTTTCAGTTCATAATTCTCAATTGTATTTTCTATTAAGTTTACATTTGTTGAACCTGTAGGTTTTGACTATAAGTTGCTAGAAATAACTTTTTGGTAAAATGGTATCTGATTTGTTTTTAATCTCCAAGTATGTGAGATATGAGAAAGTTAAGATACATTCTTTGATTTTATTTTTATAAAGATCTTCTGAAACAGTCAAGGAAAATGTTGGCTCTGATAATTGTAGATTTTGATGCTATCTGTGGAGTCAGGCTGTAACCTGACTCCTGCTTCTGCCACATGTACTGGCCATGAAAGCCTGACCAAGTCACCGCCTCTTTTTTTGCTTCAGTTCTGTGCAACAGGGAGAAAATACATGCACCCACCAGAGAGTGTGTATGTGAGGATCAAAAGTGTTGATACATTAAAACCCTTAGTATAGCATCTGGTATATACGAAGTCCTTAATAAATATTGACTATTGTTATTGCTATTTCAGGTTATGAAATGTGATGACTCTCCTCTTAAGAACAACCTGTGCTGAACTAACTGGTCTAACACTAGGACCTGAAATATCTGGAGATGAGGGAAAGCAATAGAAAAAATGGGTGGCTGAAACACAGAACACTAAAAGGTAGAATTAAGAATTCACCTAAGGCATCGAATAAAATAAAAATTTAAGGCAAATATCCTGACAATTAATCTCGATGTATCCGTGCTTTTCAATTGAAAAACGTGTTGAACTGTAGGCGAAAGTGCAGATATCCTCACTTTAAACGCTTGTGCCAAGACACACACAGTGAAACACACGGGAGGTGGGGCTACAGCTCCCAGTCTCTGTGCTTTATTTCCTGTGTGGAGGCATTGCAGCAGATCCCCGGGAGGATCTTTTAGAGGCAATAAAATCTTTTTGTGTGAAATAATTCAATGATGAAGACGTTTGTTCTGTCTGTCCTATACCAAACAATCTTTGGGCATTTGGGCATGAGATATTTGAAAGAATTACCGAAGCATTGATAAGCTAAAGATTGTTTTAACATGCAGTTAATTGAGTTGTAAGGGAAATAGAGACTATTCCCATGTCTCCATTTCTTCCTGCTAACCACTTCTACTTCCCTTCACTTCTTCCTCCTGCCCCTTGATTTTTTTTATTGGCAGGCCTTCCCAGAGGCTCCTGACCCTCTATGTCTGTATACTCTATTTTAGTAATCTCATCCACACTCACACTCATCATTGATAATGATGATTCATTATCAATAACTGCTTTCCTAAAATCTAGATAGTAAACAACAATTGTCCGACGTATCCAGACCTTCCTGAAGAAGCAATGTATTTTATGCCCATCAAGGCTAAATCCAAATCTGCTAGATTCCACAGCGAACCAGAGCCTTTGTCTAAGTTCCCTATTTCTGTAAGTGGCAATAACTAAATGTAACCTTTGATTTTTAATTTTCTTCCTTTTCCCCATCCAGTCCATTGTGAAACCAAACCTACACAGTATCTTCTCCTCAACCCCTAAGGGCTTAAACATAACCTCTGACAAAACACTGACTGAGCAATAAGCTACTCCTAGGAAAAGGGCTTAAAAATCATTCACATAGGAAAAACTCACAGCTAATTTTGCTAAGCTGTGAAAGACTAAATGTTTTCTTCTTGAGATCAAGAATGAAACAAGGATATTCACTTCAGGCACTTATATTTAATATTGTACAAGAGGTTCTAATCATGGTAATTAGGTGAGTGAGTGAATAAATAAATAAATAGGTAGATAGATAGTATTTAGATAGGGAAGAAAGAAGGAAATCTATTTCTACTTATAATATGTAATCCTAAAGAATACACACACACATACAACTATTATAGCTAACAAATTAGTTCAGGTAAGTTGCAGAACATAAGATAAATATACTAAAATCAATTGTATTTCTATATACTAGCAATAGCATTCTAAAAAGAAAATTCTATTATAAATAGTATTAACAAATAAAACAAGTGTGAATTAAACAAAAGAAACATAAGACTTAAAATGGAAAACTACAAAACATTATTGAAAGAAATTTAAAAAGGTCTAACTGAAGAAAGAAATTAAACAAGATACAAATAAGTGGAAGCATATGCCATGTTCATGGATAGGAAGAATTAATATTATTAAAATGTCCACACTACCCAAAGCAATCTATAGATTCAATGTAATTCCTATCCAGGCACCAACGGGGTATTTTACAGAACAAGAGAAAATATTCCAAAAAATTCTGCAAAACCACAAAGGACCCCTAATAGCCATAGAAATCTTGAGAAAGAAGAACAAAGTTGGAGGAATCATACATCCTGATATCAAACTATATTACAAGGCTATAGTAATCAATACACTATGGTATTGCCAATACACTATGGCATAAAAACAGATATATAAATCAATGCAACAGTATAGAGCTAAAAAATAAACCTATGCTTTCATGGTCAATTAATAGTTGAAAGGAGGCAAGAATATACAATGGGGGTAAAGATAGTCTATTCGATAAATGGTGTCAGGAAAATTAGATAGATACATGCAAAAAATAAAACTAGACCATCTTCTTACATCATATACAAGAATAAATTCAAAATGAACTGAAGACTTAAATGTTAGACTTAAAACTATAGAAATCCTAGAAGGAAACATAGGCAGTAAAATCTCAGACATTTCCTGTAGCAATATTTTTTCTGATATATCTTGTCAGGCAAAGAACACATACACACATACAAAAAAAATAAACAAATGGGACTACATCAAACTAAAAATTTTACACAATAAAGTAAACCACCAACAAAATGAAAAGACAACCCATGGAATGAGAGAACATATTTGCCAATGATACATGTGATAAGGGTTAATATCTAATATTTATAAGGAACATACAAAACTCAACACCAAAAAAACCAAACAATCCAATTAAGAAATGGGCAAAGGACCTTAATAAAATCTTCTCCAAAGAAGACATACAGATGGCCAATAGACATATGAAATGATGCTCAATGTCACTAATTATCAGAGAGATACAGATTAAAACCACAGTGAGATACCACCTCACACCTGTCAGAATGGCCATCATCAGTAAATCAACAAACAACACGAGTTGGCCAGGATGTGGAGAAAAGGGAACTTTCATGCACTGTTAGTGGGAATGCAGTTTGGTGTAGCCTCTGTGGAAAACAGTATTGAGTTACCTCAAAAAATTAAAAACAGATCTGCCTTATGACTCAGTAATTCCACTTCTGGAAACATACCCGAAGAAACTGAAAACATTGATTTGAAAGAATATATGCACCTCTATGTTCTTTGCAGCAATATTTACATTAGCCAAGATTTTGAACAAGGCCAAGTGCTCATCAGTAGACAGAGTGGATAAAAAAGCTGTGGTGCGTTTACACAATGGAATTCTTGTTCGTAAAAGAAAAGTAAACCTTACCTTTTATAACAGCATTGATTGATTGACCTGGATAGTATTACGCTAAGTGAAAAAAGCCAGTCAGAGAAAGACAAATGCCATAATTTCACTTATATGTGGAATCTAATGAACAAAATAAACTAATAAAAAATAGAAACAGATTCATAGACACAGAGAACAGACTGGCAGCTGGTCAGAGGGGAAGGGGATTGGGGAACTGGGTGCAGAAGGTGAAGGGATTAAGCCAAAAAAAGAAAAATAAAAACTCACAGACCCAGACAGCAGTATGGTGATTACCGGAGGGAATGTTAAAAATATCTGATGGTGGGAAAAGAGAGGTGGGTGTGGAAATGGAAAGATAAAAGGGAGTAAGAAAGTTCACTGCACTGAGCACTTCTCGATTCACATGCAGATCCCATTTCTACTAGAAAATAGCAACAAATACTACCATTCACTGAGCATATATATACTTAGCACTGTGCTCACCCTGTACATTTGTGTTTATCTCTTTACTCTCACAACTCTGCAGGGTAAGGGCTACTAATTCCCCATCTGATAAAGGATGTAACGATCTTAAAGGGAAAGCATAAGCGACTCCCTAAAGTCGCCCAGGTATTCTGACTCCAAAGCTATTACGTCCATCAGTGGAGGCTGCTGGCTCTGCCACTGAGGGATTTGATCTGACTGCTTTTTGTTATTGTCTTTTTGTGGCTTAGTCTGACTTTTGTTGGAGTCATGTTTTTGTTTTGGCTTCCTGTTTGCTGTGTGGCTTTGACACATTCCCTAAACATGCCCTATTTATTCCATCCATATGGCAGAGTTCATACTGACGCCACACAGTTTGCAATCTTAGCGGATGGCTCATGTTTGCTTTTCTGCTTTACTCTAATAGGTCAGAGCTCTGAGACCCACCACTCAGTTCTCTGGGTGGGGGAATAATCAAGACGCCTTGGGAGAAACAGGGATTCTTACCACTGGCCTTTGTGGTCTTGGCGGCTCCCTGCATGTGGAGGACCTGAAGGCTGGATTTGATAATGGAGAGTCTCCTTTGTGTTCTCTCATTATGTATGCCACATCTGCCTCTCAGCATTTGTGTCAATGAGTCACTATAATTACAGCCGTTGGATAATTTCCTCCGTTTTGCAACACATACCCGACTGTGTGAGTGCTACATCAGAGAAAAACATTTATGTCCTTGCAGCATCAGCAAGCAGCAAGGTCCATTCTTCCTTTTGACACAGTTATCAGCGAAGTCAAACAAGATGGCGTCTCTCCCTACTTACCCTACTTGAAAGTGAGTCCTTGGGAGCTTGCCAACTCTGAAGCCACAAAGTATAGAAATTTCTTTTTCTATGTAAAATATAGAATTTTTGCCCCAGAATCTTGCTTTAAGATGATTTACAAAATAATCAACTCAGTTGCCCTTAGAAGGGAGGTGTGGAGTGAACTGAAGAAAATCCCACTCTACCCTTTCTCATCTCCAGTCCTGCCCACCCAAACAAAGAAGTAACTCCCTGCCCTCTAGCAAAATATTAGAAGGCAAATATCTGGTTCAATTGAATATGAAAAGAATTCCCAAAAGAGTAAAGATCAAACAAAAAAGTACCCTGAAGGTGATGAAAGTTCTCTGAATGTTTTCAACTCCTTCTAGTCCCTTGTTGCTTTTTCACAAGATTACTTACTACCTAGTCACTAGGAAGTACTGGAAAAGGTGGGGCTGAAGCAGAAACTCCCCTTCCCATAACACAGCACTCTTCTTGGGAATGTAATTCATAACAGAAGTATATTATGATTCTCTTTTTTAAAAGATTTTATTTATTTATTTTTAAAGAGGGAAAAGGAGGGCGAAAAGAGAGAGAGAAACATCAATGTGTGGTTGCCTCTTGCACACCCCCTGCTAGGGACCTGGCCCCAAAACCAGGAATGTTTCCTGACTGGGAATTGAACCCTTTGGTTCTCAGGTCGGCACTCAATCCACTGATCCACACTGGTCAGGGCTGATTTTCTTTTCTGATTAATGCTGTGGGTATTTGTGACTGACACACCATTTATAATTTCTATTTTTGACTCACTAAGTCAAGTGGAAGACATTGTAAATGAGTGCTCATTTAACTTGGTTTAATGTTTTTTCAAGAAAAATACAAATTCTTTTTTGTAGTTCTAGTACTGTACTAAAGCAAAGATTGTAAAATAAAACGAATAAACAAAACCAGGGACACAGAGAAATGGGAAAGAAGGGACATGTTAGATATTTTCTAAGATATCCAAAGAACAGTTTCCTTGTTG
This sequence comes from Trachops cirrhosus, assembly GCA_028533065.1. Classification (NCBI taxonomy): domain Eukaryota; kingdom Metazoa; phylum Chordata; class Mammalia; order Chiroptera; family Phyllostomidae; genus Trachops; species Trachops cirrhosus. The sequence continues at coordinate 64,043,113 of CM052541.1, forward strand.
CTACAAGGAAGCAATGTTTGCCTCCCTACCTCTAAGCTCAGCAGGCTGGCAATCCATATGATTTAAGAATACATACAATCTAAATGACCATACATGTTCCTTCACTTCACTTTCTCTTGGACCCACAAGTTCAAGGCATTGCCTCTAAAATGTCACTGTGAAAATTAAACCTGGAAGGATTCACAGACTAATCCCCCCACTTCTATTGATATGAATAATTTCTGTAATTTTCCAACTTTTCTTTTTCCCAAAGCAGAATACTTTTTCAAAAGAAAGCATGTGGTAGAATTGTAGTAAAGAGTTCTTTTCAAAATAAAGAGGAATGGAGATGCTCTGTTTGAAAAGGAAAGATAGCTCCCAGTTACCCTGAAGAAATACTTCCCAGCAGTTACTCTGACATCCATCCATGAGATTTTACAGCTCTACAGAACATTTTTTGAAAAACACTTAACTAATGATCAGATGAAAATGGTGCAGCTGAGCCTTGTGGAGATTCGAAATAACTGGTTATCCTGAAGAGCAGTGAATGGTCAGGAAAGGAGGATGAGCAGTGGAGGGTGACGCTATTGGGAGCGCTTCTCTGTGGGAGCCACAGTGAGGCAATCGGAGTTGGCATTCGACCATCAATACAAGTGGCAGCAGGGGATTTCATTTAATATCATAGTAGTTCTTGGAGTTTTCAACTTTTGATAGCCTGTCCAAAGTTTGGATGCCTAAAGTCTCTGGCACAAATGTGATCATCCTCTCAAGGTTCCACGTGGTCTTTTTTGATGTGCTTGGAGAAATTATGAAAGCAACACAGGGAGTCTACACACCAAGGAGTGTGTTATAGAGCAGTTTGAATGAGATGATCCTAGTGTTATGATATGCCTCACTCTCAGAGAAGTGGAAAATCAAGAGAGGAATAAAGTGTTAGGTTTACCTAGACAATTCTATGATTGACATTAGAATAAGACCTCAAAGAGAGTTCTCAACATGCTGAGCAACTCAGAGCATTGGCCTGAAATCTAAAGACTAGAATATTTGTTAAGTACAGGGTATCAGTAAACATTCAAATCACCAGTAAATAAAAACAATGAACAAATAAATATTTCTCTTTTTTAATTTTTTTCAAAATTGGCATGGCTTTTCTTGTTGGGAGTAAATAAAAGCATTCTTGTGATCATCCTATTTTAGGCAAGAATTATTTTTCATGGTTAAAAAACAAAAACTGTTTTAACTGGGGCAGTGTTAACAAGAATTGCCCCAAGCAATTTTGTATAACACAATTTCACAGTAAAAAATTTAGCAACAAATCACTGACCTGGCCCATTGTCTTTCTCAATACTAATTTGCTGCTGGAAAAGAGGGTTTCCTATTGAAGAATGCAAAAGTGTGATTCAAGAATCAAGCCTTTTCGTCTCTCATGGGATAGTGTCCTTTATCAGAACCTTCTTGGTGGATAAATATGTAAATTATTATGCAAAGCAGGACAGAGTAATTCAAATTGACAGTGCCCTATTTTTTAAAATTAAAATGTGGAAGGATTGAAAATGGTCTGGTGACAACAAAGGAAGTTCTTGTTAAGATCCATATTATTTGGTATCATTTTCATATATTTTCCAAGCAGATGAATTCTTCTGTTTTTACTTTCTATTTTTCCATCAATGTATTTGATAAAGATAGTCTCAATGGGATAAATATATATATATCAGGGACAATACAGATAATTTTAAAAAATCTTTATTGTATTTTTTACATTACCTTTTAGTCTCCTTGCACCCCCTCCCCCCAGCAATCACCACACTGTTGTCCGTGTCCACAGATCATTTTTAATTATTTTTCTAACAATCGTAAAGCTGCCGTATCTGATCTTTAATAAAGAACATCTACAGCTAGCAATTACTAACAAAAGATTTAATTGTTGTATTTGACAGAGCATATCATTACAATTTGCTATTGAGCTGCCACCAAGTCTGCTAGTTTCTGTACCTGTACTCATCCACTCGGTCTTTCCTACCACGGCAATAGATGCGGTGATCCTGTTCTTACTTAAAACAAACCCTTCACATAGGCTCTGTGTCCCCTTGCCTCATAATTTCTCTTGATCTTTACTCTGCCAACGTTCCCTTTTTTCTTTGATTTCATTCCTTTTTGGATCATCCCCACCACCATGAGTCAGTTATCTTAAAACAAATAAAAAATTACCTTGGCTCCAAATAATTATTTCATTTCTTTACCTCCATAGCAAGACTCCTAGCAAGCTTCTCTATACATATTGTTCCACTTCCTTACCTCCTGTTCTCTTGTCAACCTAATCTAAATTAAGCATCTAGTGATATAGCTTAATTTATAAGATCTCCATAGACCTAGATCTGACAAAGCTATTGGTTAATGTTTTGTCTTCTTTTTTCTAGATTTTTCAGCAGTTCTTGATGCCCTCTTCTTCTTGAACATATTCCTCTCCAGGCTCAGAGGCAGCCTTGGTTTTCTTCAACTTCAGTGTCTTTCCCAACTGTTTAAACATGGAGGTTCTCTGAGTCTGTTCCTGACATCTTCTCTATAACTGTACTCACTCTCATTCCCATGGTTTTGAAAATGATCTCTATGCTGATAACTCTTAGATGAATATTTCCAACTCTGAACTCCTTTTTAATAGTCAACTGTCTACTAAAAATCCAGTAGTCACCACAAACTTAACATGACCAGAAAAAAGAAACCCATAAGTTCCTTATCTCCTCACCCCAATGCCAACCCCAGAATCCTCAGTCTACAAAATAAATGATAATATTATTCATCTAGTTTCTAAGGTCAAAATCTTGTTTTTAATTTGTCTCTTTCTTCTCAGTCCACACTCAACTCACTAGTACAACCTGTTCTACTTACAGTATCTATTTTGGATTTGAACTTTACTACTTCAACCAGAGTCAGAGATATTATCTCTAGCCTGGCATTCCATAACAGTTTCCATAACTATAGTCATTGTTAATCTTTTAATTTTTTATCATAATCCACCAGATCCTAAATGATCTGACATTTGCCTGCCTATCAAGTCCGCCTCCCTGTATTTTCTCCCATGTCTGTTACTTTTAGCCACAGTGGGCTGGAATATTTCTTCCTCAGCACATGACTCCTGCTCCTCCATGTTCAGGTATCAATTTAAGTGTCACCTCCATGAAGAAACATTCCCAGGCCAAGGTGGCTGAATAAGAACTACTGAAAGTTCTCCACTCTCCAGACAGTTTCTCTCTTTCACATCATTTTATTTGTTTTATATTACCATGAGGTCCATTTTTAAATATTTTATTTTATTGTTTTACTTTCTACTATTTACATATGAAGACAAGCTTTTTCAAAGCAGGGACTTAATTTTGTTTCTGGAAATCAAGACTAGAACCCATCACATAGTGTGGATTCAATAGATATTTGTTGATAAACATTGACTGACTTAACCATGTCTTTTATCCCCGAGTAAAATCCATAAAGGCTTATAAGACCAAAAATGGTAATGAGAAAGAGAGAGAGAGAAACAGAGAGAGAGAGAGAATTTCACAAAGAGCTAGAGCCAGGGGTCTCCAAACTTTTGATGTCTTTGGGCTACACTGGAAGAAGAGTTGTCTTGGCCCACACATTAAATGCATTGCGACATGTAATCATAAAAAAACCCCTCATAATGTTTTAAGTAGATTGACGATTTTGTGATGGGCCACATTCATAGCCATCCTGGGCTGCATGCAGCCTGCAGGCCGCAGGTTGGACACTTCTGGTTATTGCTGGACAGAAGGGGTTGTAAGTTAGGAACCAATATTAAAATGTCCTAACATAGTTAAGATCTTTAGATGATGTTTACCTATATAATAAGTACAAGTGAACAAAATAGATAAATGAATAAAGTGAAATGGCTCTTACTAAATTTAAGAGATGTTGGATGCATGAGATAGCTGAATTCATCTCAACAATGTACATTCTTGGTGCTTACATCATATCAACATGGGTCATGTGGCAGACATTGAATAAATACATAATTGACTAGTAGAGGACAATATCTCCCTATTCCACACATTGCCTGTACATCTTCCATTCTCACTCTTCTCAAAGTGTATATGCTGCACAAAATGTTTCTGATTTGCATTCTGTCACCTACAGTTAGAGAATTCAGTGGATACAGATGGTATCAGAGACTACATCCTATAAGGTATGCTATTATTGCTTAAGACAGATTACAAGAACACAGCTAGTCCTCTGAGTTGATTAAAAAAAATATCTACCAAGAATGACCATAGAAAAATGGTGGCAGTAAACAGAGAGTCCTCCTTTCCTTAATCTCGTTTTGCTCCTTGTAAAGCACAATTAGAAAATGAACTGTGTGTGTATTGTGGGGATGAGATGTATATGTACCATCAGGACAGATTTTCCTAAGAGTACTATTGAATTGGAGACATACCTTCTAACAAGGTGTTTCCTATTTCCAGGATAAGCAAAGACTAGATTTTCAATGTTTCTTGAACCAGTTTTTAGGGATAAAAATTGGACCCATTTATTCACATTATGTTGAGATATCTCTTTTGTATAGGTTTTTTAATGTTTATTTTTCCCTCTTCTGTCAGAACTGCTGACTAATCTTTAATTTTTCTGAGGATCAGTTTGTAATTTTAAACAAGAGGCATAAAACAGGAAAACTCATAAGAAATGGGAGTGACTGTTTCATTTTATAAGGATTTTGCAGAGTCTTTAAATTCATATGGTTTTCTGATGTGAGAGTAACAGCAAAGCCCACACATGGACTGCAGAGCTGAGTTAGGGCCCCAGGCGATTTGAAAAATCCTAATAATCATGAAATGGTGGCTGTTTTCTCCTCTCCTTTTGCCTAGATAAACAAAGGCAGACCAGGTGTGGTGGCAGGTTACTAAGCACGCCAGAGTTAGCTCCTGGACAAGCCAATAGCATCCACTTTTAAAATAAAAATGCCAACCTGTTGATCACCTTCCTGTTAAGTCCTTTATTGTAAGTGAACAAATGCATACCAAGCATAGGCAAGAGGTCTTTTGAATACTGTGTAGCACATAAAGTGGTAGAAGACAGAGTCTGTACTCATAAGGACTTCAGTTTGGAGGGTGGGAAGGGGATCAAGAAGAAAAGGTACAATATTTAAACAGCAGGAGTGAATATTAAATATTTTAGAGTTTTAAAAGCATTTCTACATGTTATCTCATGAAAACACTAAGAAAAGAACACATTACCAGTGAAGAGCTAAACTCTTATGATACAGGTAGTGCATTGGTAAATGGCCAGAGAGGTAGAGAATGAGCTGACATTGAGAATAAATGGATAATAATGTAGCTTGGGAATATGGAGCTGAAGTATTGTAGGCAGGAACCTCTGACTATGCCATCAAAGTGGAGAGAAAGATATGGATCATCCAAGGCAGGCTCAACATACTATTGAGATGTCACATGACGATAAACTAAGCAGTAATGTCAATGATAGAAAGGGACTTAGAAGGACCTCTCAACTTTGAAAGTGAGGAAAGCTTGGGATCAATGTTAATTGTGATAGTGAAAATTAAAGCAGCATGCAATTATATGGATGAATCAATTCTAGTACTGATGCTCAAAATACTCTGTATTCTAGTTAAAGTGTGTGTTTATTTCCCCCCAAAGCTGTTATCAAATATTTGTTATGTCTTAAAATGGAAGACATCTTAGAATTGATGAAATGTGAAATATCTCTTAAATCAAAGTAACTAATTTACTCCAACCTCCTGCATTTTCACTTCTGCATGTTGAAACATACACTAGATGCTGAATGATGTATTTAGTCCTTTTGATGCGCCATTTGTTGCTCTTGAAAAGTGGTGCCCGTATATTCGACAGGTGAGTTTTGGCAGCAGTGTGGCCCCCTGGTAAAGAAGCCATGCTTACTCTAGTCACCTGAAGGGCATATCTGACTTAGGGACATCTGTAAGGAGCCTGGGGGGTCAGGTTTACATGCAGCCTTGTCTTCTCTTTCTATGTCTTTTGCTTGTCCTCCAACAGCAACTGTGGTTTATTTGGGTGGTCATATTTTTTCACATTAATTCCAGCAACCAACTCATTGCTTAAGCTATCCTATTTGAAAAAGAGGTGATATTTCGTAACCTTCAAACCCTTTCCTCAAAAGCAGAAGCAAATAGCTGAAAATAAACCATTACATACTTTTATTAAAACTTGTAGTAATAGAAAATAGCCTCAACTGAAATGCTTAATAAAAAAATAGTGAGTTTTCTGTTGAAAACAGGTTATAGGGTCATTCTTTAGAGGGTTTGGGAAATGTTTCTGAGCTAGACTTTTTCTGTTAAAATTCAGAGTGGAATGTGTTGAATTTGGATTAGCATAAGAGGAATTCTAAGCAGAAATTTGGCATTCCCAAGGAAAGAGGACAATAAATTAATGTTAAGTGTATTCTGCTAGTGATATTCAGTAGTTTACCCTTTCTCATAAATAAATTATTGCTGTTTTTGCCTTATATATCCATACTGTTTTTGCTGTAGTGAGCAGGAATTCTAATGATATATGCTTGAAATCAGGCATGCAAGACATATTGCTCACCATACAAAAAGAAATTGATCAATTAACTACCTTTCATTTTTCATTTAATTTTCACAACAACATTAGCAACTAGCACCCTCATTTGACAGAGAGGACACTAAGACTCAGGAGCTAGAATACCTTCCTGGTGATGACATGACCAGTGACTTGCAGGACTCAGATTCAGGTACAGCAGGCTCTCTCCAAGCCATGATTCACAGACCTCAGAGAATAGATTTGACAGTCTATTGGGTCCAATTTGAGAAATGCTGAGTTATAATAGTACACACCTTGGTTGTATCATAATCAAGTATTTACTTTTCTAGTTCTCTCTCTAAATTCTTAGGTCCTTGAGGAATAGGCATTCTGCCTTCTTTGTCTTTGTATTTCTAGAGCTCTGTGCAACATTGCCCAAAATACGCGAAAGGGGCCTAGCAGGCCCGAGAGAGCTCCTTTAGAGTTACTTGGGAAGAGGTTCATTATCTTCTCCCAAGAAAATGAAACAACAATGGAGACAGAATAAATAAACAGGACATGAAGTAACTGAAAGTCAGTGACCTGAAGTCTATAAGACAAGGAGGAGAAATGCAGTCTTCCTGAAGGCAATAGCACCAAATGCTTCTCTGATTATTTTAGCCTTGAGTGGACCTTCTCCCTGGGAGTAAGTTACAGAATGATAAACATCCCCCAAGTCCCTCACCTTACTCTTCCCTCTCTCAAGTGTTCTCCCTAACACATAAAGAACTCTCAGTGATGTTTCTTAAATGAATGTAATAATGAAGCAGGTGATAGTCCAACCAATAAGTTGTTGACCACATGAGAATGGCACCCAGCATCTGTGGATCAACACCCACAGCTGTCAGAGTCTAGGCTGCTCACCTGAGTGACTTCTGGGTCACTTTGGAGTCCTCATGGGTACATCACTTGGGTCAGTGTGGCAGCCTCCAACAGATGGGCCTCGTCTGGCCTGTGGGGTGAACACAAGTTTCACAGCATGTCCCCGCAATAGACATAAAGCCAAAGGGAAATCACTGGAAGTTCTTTGGTGAGGAAGGCTGGAGGCCCAGGAATTTATGTTCTTTAGCTTTCAGGGTAGAGAGTCCTGGGACATATGATAGATATACTCCAGAAGGTAGCTCAGACCTTTTGTTTTACAGTTGCTTCCAGCATTATAATTACTAAAAAAGAATTGTAAGATTATCAAAAGTAAATTCTACCATGTGAGAAATTCTATTGTTTGCCTCAAGTGACATTATAGAAATGAAATCTACTCCCCCTCCCTGCTTAGAGTTCTACATACTAGGCTAGACGAATGTGACAGATATTATAATTAAAATACAATTGTTCACTTAGCAACCCTTCTGAAAACCTGTCTTTTGCAACTTGCCTTTGGGTAGAGTCTCTAAAAGAACAAAGCCCAACAGGGTTTGAAAACAGAAAATTATAGTGATTTCATCAAACCAGTCTTTTCCAAACTTCCCTTCTTCCCTTTCCTATGGTCCCAGGCTCAGAATCCTGTGTCACAAAAGTTAGAATCCTAAGCTTAGCTGTGCAGAAGAAATGGTGGTGCCCCAAACTCTGCACTCCCGGAAAAAAGAGAGAGAGAGAGATGCACACTTTGGTCGTTTATTATTCTTAAATCTCTGTGTTGTATCTAGGAGAAACAATATTTCTTCTTATTAAATACGCCATCCTCTTCATTACTTGTTCAGCAAAGCCCCTGGATAGATATCACAGAGTGTTCTGGAAAAAAGTCATTGTAAATATTATTCTTTTGTTTTTATGAGGCAACTTGCATTTGGTTTGCTTGATCCTTTACCTAAATACAAACCAAGGTTACTTTCCCAAAGCACCTCAATCCATTTCAGGTGGTCTGAAGAGTCAAAACCAAAACCCAGAGAGTCGAGCTCAGCCCGGGGCTTTTGGGTTTGGAGGGACTGAGGATAGAAACACATAGAGAAAAGTCCTTCAGTCATTGCTGAAGACTTTCTCACCAAAAGCATCTGAGGCTTTTGTTAAAAAAAATTAATGTACGTACAATAACCTGTCTTTTTACTGGAGAATTTCAGAAGCTTGATTCACTTTTAATAATTTAAACAAGATTAAATCCATTGGGAATCTTAGGTCTTCAACTCACCCCAATTTGTATGAGAAATACTATGTGGTGCCAAATGACAGGTAAAATTGATCATTTCCCTGTAAGATGGGCTCAGTCTCTCTCTTGGCAAGCCCTACACATCCCTCCCAGCCCTGGTCCGTCTCGGGAGACCAGGGAGGCACAGCAGCTATTTCACACGTTTCATCTCTGAAGCTTGAAGTCAGAGCATAGGGTGTGATGCAGATGAAGACCTGAGCACATATTAAGGAAAGCAATTTGACACTTTAAGGATTTCATCTCCTCCTAGCCAGCTCACAGATTGCATACAGAGAGGAACAGGTTAATACTTACATAACATTGAAAATTGGCGCTAATTGGTTCGAGTTTGAAATGAGCAAGCTCTCTCTGACAGCTGGGCTAGTCCAGGGCTCTGTATATGAAAGCAGTGCATGGAAATATAATTTATCTCTATGTAATGATGTTTATTCTATGAAAATTAGGTTGAAATTAAAGAAATCATTTTCTTCATCCTCAATTAAATAGCTAACATTTAGCTCAACTTTAGCACCCATGGGCTTTGGGGATAAATTCCTTCCATTTTACAAGTAAGCCACTGTCTTCATTTTTCCGGGACAAATGGCCAGAATGATGGGAGTGTTTTAGCAAAGGTTAAAAGGAATTGTACCACATCCAGGAAGGCTAATTTTCATGCATCAAGGTTTTTGAGCTGAATTTGTGTAATGAGTGCACTGGAAATTGAAAGACGAGATTAAAGTGCTGTTTGTCGTGTACAGAGATTTCAGAAATGCTTATCAGCCCTTCGCAGCTGAACACAGCCCAGATTAAAAACTGATCTGACAGAAAGGGAGGCTGCCTGTGAACGCGGAGCTTTACATCCACACTAATTACAAAGTGCATATTAAACACGAGGCCTGTGATGAGAGCAGCTGCAGAGGTCTTTATCTGTATTAAGAGACTGTCCACCTACATAATAAGAATAATTACCAATGAGAAAATTTTTCCAAAGAAATTGCATTTAATGACACATCAAGCAATATCTCCAAGTTTCAAGTCTATTGCGCCATCCCCCAATAAGGTGTGAGTTTGTCTTCTCTCCAGAGCCAGGTGACAAATCATATTTGGAAGACAAGATCCATTCTATCTCTATTAATGCAAGCCTGTTTGAAAAGTGCTAGTGTGGAAACCTCATGGTGTTCCCAATTCCCTGACAGAGAAGCAACTACAATTTTTCCAACCCACTGGAATTACTTGAAAGAGGTGATACCTAAGGCCACTTTAATTGGAAAGTTGTCAATATCACCCGAACTGGACTCCGTCCGTCACCTTTTGTCCTTTCCCTACTAATAAATGGCAACATTAGAGCTGTGCCCTGGGTGCAGTCAAATGGAAGGGCTACCAGAAATTCTCCTGGGGTCTCTTTCTTCTTTTGTAGAGTGGTGAGCACACAAAACAATATACTGATGATGTACTGTAGAATCGTACACCTGAAACCTACACAATCTTATTAAGCAACAACACCCCAATAAATTCAATTAAAAATTAATTAATTAATTAAAGGAAAACAGCCTCCCATGGTCCTTGAGAAGCAAATGGAATATCCTGAATGAAAACAACTAGCATACCCTGAGTACTTTGTAAACAGAAGTTGCATTTCCTTCATCATTTCTCTCCTTCCTCCCTCCATCTTTCTTTTTTTTCACACTTTCAAGTTGATGTAAACCTGACATATCCAACTGGTATCCAGTGTGAATGTTGTTTTCCAATATTTCATTTTCAAAATAAAATAGTTACACATTTTTGTTTGCTTTTTGTAGTTGTTCCTGAAAACATAAAGCACATGATAAATAACTAAAATCTGATAAATGATGAGATATTAAAAAGAGCTCCCAAGAAATTCAGCCTGTTGGCAGAGGTAAAGTGAGAAATCAAGAATCATAAAAATTGCAGAAATATGCTATTGAAAGACATGCTATTTTGTCTTTATTATTATTGATATAGCCAATCAAGCTTTTCGGGATGTCAGATAAAAATTTCAAACACCTAACAGCCATTTAATCTCTGTTACAGGGCTCTAAAAATATTATGAAATATAACATATATGCAAAGAACTTTACAAAAACATAAGTATCATTTACAAATAGTTGTCAGACAAAGACTCACACACGCGCTGAGGATAAGAAGCGGAACTGGGGATGGGGCAAGGCCGCCTCTGCGGGGCACACCCTTCTGTGAGCTCCTCCTCCTGTCGACGGCCACCCTTCAGGACTGTCGTGACGGTCATTTCCCTGTCTTTCTGAAGTTTTTCTGTATGGCTACATGTCCTCTTTCATTCTGTAATTTAAACTAATTTATTTACTAGATTTCATTTGCAACCAATGACAATAAAACGTTGATTCTTGGACTTGTTTTCTCAGTTTCTCGACCTCAGCCTCTGTCTTAACTTGAATTGCTATAACAAATTACCTCAGACTGGGCGGCTTAAACAACAAACATTTACTTCTCACAGTTCTGGAGGCTGAGAAGTCCAGACCAAGATGTCAGCAGATTTGGTGTTGGATGACACCCTCTTCCTGCTTTGCCAAAGGCCTTCCAACCATTGTATCCCCATGTGGTGGAGAACAGAGTGGGGGGGGCCCATGTCTCCTTTTTTTATAAGAGTGATAATCCCATCATGACAGCCCCACTCTCATGAATTTATCTAACTAATTATTTCCCAAAGCCTTTATCTCCAAATACCATCATATCGGGGTTCGAAGGGAAGTAAACATTCAGTCCATTATAACCCCTTTACTTTTTTCCCCTGATGGCAGTAGGGTGTCAACATGCCCAGGCTGGCCCTTGCTCCTTTTTTGGATGGCTTTAATAATGATGACATTGTTTAAATGAGACCCATGCAAAAGGAGAAATGGAAACATTGGAGGACTTCCCTATCTACTGATGTCTGAGATTCCTATCTCCCATTTCCAGTCTGTGCCATAATAACCATAAACACAGAGGTACAAAAAGAGTCAAAATAACTCCACCACAAAGAGAGTGTGTTATGAGGGAAAAAAAATTTGGCACAGGAATGTTGCTGGGAATACCCCAAAATTTCTAGCCCTTGAAGGAATCTTTATCTCAAAGGCAAATTCATATACAAGTGTTTCAAGAAAAATCCACAGTGCAGGTTGGCATTATTCATAAAAAAGATCCTATACTCCCCCCCAAAAGATAAAATTTTCATAATAATAATAAGGAATATGATTCTTTTTTTGAGGCTAAGAAGTGGTTGTGGATTTGAGCACTAGAGACGGTCCTGATATCCTTACCTCACCTGCTAGATACCAAACTGCCACTTTCTGTAGTCTGGAGGGAAGACAGAGTCGTCGTATAGCAACAAGGAGGAAAACAAAAACTAAAGTTGGTTTGGCGATGTTAATGCAAAGAGGAGCCTTAAATGCCATGGGAGGCTGACCCCACTGTCTCTGCTCTAGTCGGAGTGAATGTTGCCCTCCACCCAGGTCTTCAGATGTTTTCTCATCTCTTAGGTACCAGGTATGTTCTCCAGGCCCACTACAAATGGGTCCCTCCTCCCCATTCTTATCCAACACAGCTGATGAGTAGAACCACTAATTCCTTCCTGCAATGTCTACCACAGGGGAGAGTCCCATAGGGTCGCTTTAGACTCTGGCACACTGAGGCTGGGCTGCTTCCCCTTTTTGCCAATTGTTTATTAAATAAAAATATTACATATTAAAAAAATAGATGTTATGAAGTCTTTTTCTAAAGGTAGTGGCACAGCATAGGCTGGCTTGACCTGAGTGACTCAGGATGTAGTCATGAAATTACTTTGTGACTTTGGATAGCGTTTTTCAACTACAAAATGAACACGTTGACTAGATGATCTCCAAGATACCATCAAAGCAAAAAAATTCTATACTGTTTGTAAATAGTGGATATCTATATCTTAGAGATTTTGTTTTTATATGAGTTTTATGGTAATGAATAAACCATGTAATATAAAGATTAATTGAGATTAATTTTTAAAAGAATGGAAATCTTGGGAATAATTAAATCACCATGATCAAACAAAAGGCAAATAAACAAAAATCTTCATATATTTCTCTATCAATATTTTTGTCATAGGTAGATCATTTAGATGGTCCTATATATATTATGGTTGTAAACTGAGGCAAGATAGGGAATACATTTTTTTTGAGCATACACTATGCTCCAGGAATTGTGCAAGTGCAGTCATTTTCACAGTAATACTTAAAAATAATGACATTTTCTTTCAGTGATAAGGAAACTGAAGCTTAGCCAGTTGACACAAGTTGCCTAGTAATCTAAGGCAGAAGTTCTCACAGTGCCACCCCTCCACAACATCATTGGCATAACTTAGAAATTTGATAAAACTGCAAATTCCAAGCCCCACTCAGGCCTATTGAATCAACAACTCTCAGCAGCGGTACCCAGAGGTAAGTTTTAACCAGCTCTCCAGCTATAAAGTTTGAGAGCTCTGGCCAAGAGAGTTGAGAAACCAGGATCAATCCTAGGTTTAATATCCAAGCCTGAACTCTTTCTTCCACCCACAATTATCATGAAATTCTGGTTTCATGATAATAGGAATCATTTCCTATTGTTTTCCTTCAACTTATTTTCAAATGTGTTTTACAGGTGGGGAATATTTTAATCACCTATTTACCAATTTAACTGGAGGCAGATGAGAGAGTTAGGATCATCTCCAGTTTGGGAGACAAAAAGCACAGTGAGAATTTTCAACGAGACTCATGACAAGAACTGATATCTAGAAGCAAGAAATGAACTTGATCATTTATGATGTTCCCTCTGTCTTAGGGGTTTCTGATTTGATTTTGGAGGTGGTTCACCAGTCCTTTATGTCTATACATTTATAATAGTATGTTTCATTAAAGACATAGATATGAGAATATATTATAGTTTTAAAATAGCATATGCAAAATTGAAACAAAAGGAGGTTTTACTTAGTTTACTCACTTCTTCACCTCCAATCCCAGGACAATACTTAGCTGTAGTATTAACAATATTTACTGAACAAACAGTTGGACACTGGGATGGTTTGTTAATTTCCCTTTAGCTTTAAATTTTACATGTGTTCATACAAAATCTTTATACTGATAAAGTCCATCAGTCCCATAGATGGTAGCTCTCAGAGTTGTAGGGAGAGGAGTGGTGGAGATGAGTTTATGTCTTACACGCTTATATTACAGTAGCACACTCAAGGGCAGTGAAAATTTCCTCATCACTTCGAGGGAACATGAAGTTCCCACTACTTTTGCAAGAACTAAAGTCTAGGAGGGTATAGGCTACAAGTGTAGGTCAAGTTCATATTTTCAGAAATCATGAAAATTGCTATTTTTCTTACAAGAATTTCTTTATAAGTCAAAACAGCTTCTATCTAGAATTCTAAGCTTCCTGAAACCATCTTTTATTTACTGAAATATTACTCGACATTCACATGTCTTTTAATTAATGCCTACTTCAACTCAGACTTATTATTGAGTTTTCTAACTGTTGTTTTTCTTTCAGTTCTTAGTTCAAAAATATTAGGGGAATAAAGGCATTTGGGTTCAATGAGGGTATGTCATTCCATGAGAAGTAACTTTATACAGAATGTATACATGAGTAATATTTGATTCAGAGAGTTTGTAAATGTATGATACTGCAAAATATTCACTCCAATCACATATTTCCTCTGTCCAGCACAACAAATAATGTTTTCATTATTCAAACTTTCTTATTTCTTTTTGTATTGGTATATGTGAAATTTGTTTTAGGGATTCAACAAGATACTCATAACACAAAATCACGAAAGAACTATGATACAATCAGCCAGTGCCTTCAAGGACTGTAATGAAAATTGCCCCCAAACATTTAGCATTGGCTGTTTGCCATACAGGGTAGAAAGACATTGGTTCAAATCCCAGTTCAGCCACTTACCATATGTTGAATTTCAGTAAGCTATTTAACAGCCAAACCTCACTTTTCACTCCTATAAAATGAACATGTAAACAAAATGTATGCATGCATAGCATTTGTGAGAGAACTAACTTAATCCATGTAATTCACTAGCTCAGTGCTCACACATGGTTAGAATTCAATAAATGATGGTCACTATCCTTATCAGTTTATGTATAGTGTGAAATAAGGAAACGTTAGAACAATAAAATTTTCTAATTTTAATATTTGACTAAAAAGATAGTCTAATAAATTCTCAGCACAAATTAAAAACAATCCCAGAATATTAGAATGGTCCTTCACCTGGGAAGGAAATCCCTCCATAGGTCCTGTGGTTCTATGGTTTCTGTCTAACAAGAGTTTATATTGTTTCCTTACGGTTTCAGTAAAGTAACACTTTAAAAAGAACAGATAACTGAAGGTTTCCAGCTGTGGAGAATTCCCTCCCTGGTTTAAAAGGTCACTGACTGTTTGCAAAAGGAATGGTTAGATACTGTTTGCACAGTGCAAATCAAAAGGAGCTGGGAGGAAGTCCATAGGTTAATGAGAACATTAGGCAGCCTTTAAGATGTAAGGTGGAAAATGCACTCTCTTACTCCATCCTCAATTTTCCATCAACTTTTATAAAAAGAAGTGGCTTAGGCAGACAAGGAATCTCAAAAGCAGGCAACTGTGCAGAGAAAATCTTATCATGGATTTCCTAAGCAGCTTCCATTGCACTATTAAAATTAATACTATTTCTTGGTGAGGCCAATTTAATGCATCATTGCTTCTACTTGTGTGCTTAACACACACTCCTTTGAACATTTAGCCTGGGATGTAAATAAACATTAGCATTCACACATTCACACATCTAATTAATTTCCACCAGAAAATTCATTACAATATTATACCATATGGACTTATCTTCATTAACTGTAATGGAGCCCTTTAAAATGAAATGTTTCCTGGAATATAACGTGTTGGGCAGTGGGAATACAGCACATTAAAAAAGAAATAATAAAAGGCAAGCCTGTCTGAAAAGAAAAATTCTAGAAACCTCATATGGAGTTTTGATTCAAGTCTTACTTGTTTTGATTATAGGAAAAAATACAGTACATTATAGTTCATAGGCAATCTTCTAGAAAGTCTTTATTCTGATTCATCTAAGTTTCACAAACATATTTCAATTTTAGCCTTGTTCTGAGTATTTATTACATCTTGAATTTTTTAAAAAGAGCTATGGTGAAATTTTATCTTTATCTTTCTTCTTTCAGCTTTGTAGAATGTTTCCTTAAAATTAAACTACTTCTTAGTGGTTATTATTCATAAGACAAAAAGTTTAAATAGAACCCAGGAATGGTTTAGAATCCTAAGAATATATATAATTTAGAATTTCTTCTACATCTAAGTCATAATGTTGAGTTTCTATAACTCCTCTGGGTAGAAAACTCTATTTGACAAAGGTTCAGTTAAATTGTGGGTGTGGAGTGTAAATGGTGCAGTGGATGTTATAGTGTAGCCGGGAGGAAAAAGGATGCTTTATTTTTATTTATTTATTTGCATTGATTTGAGAGGGAGAGAGAGGGAGGGAGGGGGGAGGGGGAGAGAGAGAGAAAGAGAGAGAGAGAGGGATTTATTGTTCCACTTACTCGTACATTCATTGGTTGAGTTTTGTATGCACCCAACTAGGGATCAAATCTGCAACTGTGGCGTATTGGGATGATGCTCTGACCAACAGAATTACCCAAGCAGGGCATAAAGACGATGCTTTAAATTTAGCCTTCTCCTTAATGTTGTAGAAGTTGTTCTTAAATCCATCAGTAAATGAATTCTAAATTAACTTTGGAAGCATTTTCACTGAGTGCAATTTAGATCATGAGTATTAAATTGTTTATTTTTCTTAATAATCCATGGTCACCTTGTTCTGTCTAAATTCACATTTTATGCTACATACAGTTTAGAAAAATCTCAAGATTTTTCAAAGCATTATCTTTATGTCCTTCATTAAGCATTTATTTACAAGAATAGAACTTTACATTTATTTTGTGCTTTTTATATTAAACATATTTATATATGTTAAATTTTGGCAAGTTCAGTACAGAGACAGGCATGGAGAAATAAATTAATTTTAAAACTAGTGTCTTTTCCTGTAAGCATTTGTACATGAGGCAATAAAACATACCTTCCCCTAGATCATTCTAAACCACAAATAACCAAGGTAGACAGTGTGTGATAATCCTGTTTGCTCTGTAGAAATTGAAAACATTCTCTCTTTTTTACTAGAAGTACATGAGATCTCTCATCCAACACTGTCCTAGTATAATACTGAGCATATTATAGTCCTCACACATGCACGAGTGGAGGGTTCTAAATGGTTTATCAGTTGACAGAAAGATTAAATATCATATTGCACATGCCTGGCCCACAATAGATGTTTGTGTTCATATATTTATCTCACAAATCTTAATGGCATAGTAAGTTTTTCCTAAGAAAGTGAGATTGGAGGACTTCTGGCCAAGATGGAGGCATAAAGATATATACTTTGCCTTCTTGCACAACCAAAAGAAGGATAACAACAAATTTAAAAACAAAGAAACAACCAGAACTGACAGAAAATTGAACTGTATGGAAGTCTGACAACCAAGGAGTTAAAGAAGAAATATTCATCCAGACTGGGAGGAGGGGCAGAGATGGGCAGCTGAGCAGACAGGACTCAGGAAGGCAGCAGCTTGTGAACTGAGCAGTCCCACATTTGCATGTGGATAAACCAGGAGGAACAACTGGGGAGAAAGACAGATAGCTCAACCCAGGGTTCCAGAGTGGGGAAATATAGCCTCAAAACCTCTGACTGAGAAAACCTGTGGGGGTTGGGGTGGCAGTGGGAGAAACTCCCAACCTCACAGGAGAGTTCATTGGAGAGACCCGCAGAGTTCTAGAATGTACACAAGCCCACCCACCTGGGAATCAGCACCAGAAAGGCCTAATTTGATTGTGGGTAGTGGGGGAAGTGACTGAAAGCAGGTGGAGGGCTGAGCAAGCTACATTGTCCCCTCTAGGACCCCACCCCCACATACAGCGCTACAACCCAGCCAGTGGGTTGCCTCACCCAGGTGAACACCTAAGGCTCTGTCCCTTACTACATAATAGGCACTCCAAGACAAAAAAAATAGCCCACATGAAAGAACAGATCGAAGCTCCTGAAAAAATACAACTAAGCAATGAAGAGGTAGCCAACCTATCAGATGAATAGCTCAAATCAGGATGCTCACAGAATTGGTATAGTCACAAAATAGAGGAAAGAGTGAAAGCTATGAAAAGTAAATTAAAGGAAAATGTACAGGGAACCAACAGTGAAAGGAAGGAAACTGAGACACAAATCAATGGTTTGGACCAGAAGGAAAAAATAAATATTCAACCAAAACAGAATGAAGAAATAAGAATTCAAATTCAAAAATATGAGGAGAGGTTTAGGAACCTATGGGACAACTTTAAACTTCCCAATATCCAAATCATAGGGGCACCAAAAGGAGAAGAGGAAGAGCAAAAGATGAAAACTTGTTTGAAAAAAATAATGGAGAACTTCCATAATCTGGCAAAGGAAATAGACTTCTAGGAAGTCCAGGAAGCCCAGAGAGTACCAAAGAATTTGGACTCAAGGAAGCATAAACTAAGGCACATCATAATTACATTACCAAAGAGGAAAAATAAGGAGAGAATCTTAAAAGCAACAAGAGAAAAGGAGACAGTTATCTACAAAGGAGTTCCCATAACACTATCAACTGATTTCTTAAAAGAAACCTTATAGGCAAGAAGGGGCTGGAAAGAAGTATTCCAAATCATGAAAGGCAAGGACCTACATCCAAGATTACTCTATCCAGCAAAGCTTTCATTTAGATTGGAAGGGTAGATAAAGTGCTTCTCAGATAAGGTCAAATTGAAGGAGTTCATCATCACTAAGCCCTTATTATATGAAATGTTAAGGGGACTTATCTAAGAAAAAGAAGAGGATCAAAAACTATGAACAGTAAAATGATAACAAACTCACAATTATCAATAACTGAACCTAAAAAAACAAAAACAGGCTAAGCAAACAACTAGAACAGGTACAGAATCACAGAAATGGAGATCACATGGAGTGTTATCGGCAGAGAGGGGAAGGGAGAAGAATGGGGAAGAAGGTAAAGGGAATAAGAAGGATAAATAGTAGGTACAGAGGAGACAGAGGCAGGTTAAGAACAGTATAGGAAATGTAGAAGCCAAAGAACTTATATGCACAACCCATGGATATGAACTAAGGGGGAGGGGGGAGGCAAGTGGGAGGGGGGTACAGGGTTGAGGGGAATAAAGGGGGAAAATGGGACAACTGTAATAGCATAATCAATAAAATATATTTTTTAAAAATTCTAAAGCTGGCTTCCCACATGAAATTAAAAGAATAAAATAATAAAATAAAATCAACCTCTGCAAAAATAAAAAAAAGAAAGTGAGAATTGGAGCAGAGATTTGAAGAGTGAGTAGGATTATCAAGCAAGGGTGGTGTGGGGCAGCATTTCCACCTGAGGTAGAGCAGGCGGGGATACCCCCAAAGTGGGAGGAGCATGGCTCTGCTCTCACCCCAAGGGCAGGTCATTGTGGCTGGAAGAAGGATATTTTGGCCAGAGGGTCCCAGGTGAGCTTTGCCAGGAAGGCAGTCACCTGAGCCCTTTGTGCCATTAAGAAACTCTGTCTTCATGTAGTTAGAAATCACAGGATACAGAAGGATTTAAAGCTGAGAAAAGGCATTTTACAAGGTCTTTGCTTTGCATTATGGCCTTTCCTAGGTCAACACGAGAGAAGCTCAAACTCACAAAAGCAGGTGGGAAGAGCTATTATTTGTTGTTGATTTTACTCTTTTTATTTTTAAATTTATTAAATAAACTAACATACATGTAGCCCCCAGAACAGTACCTGACCCTTAGTTGTACCCTTCCTCTGACAACTCATACTTATCTGGGTTTTTCAGAATTACCTCCTTAAGGGATTTAATTGCCAACTCAAATTGTTTTGGAAAATGTATCAACTATCCACTGGCAAGGATCACCAAACTTTCTGCTTAAATTAAAGTTCTATTATAAAAATTGGGCAGTAAAAAGATGGTTTAAATTGCTTTATTGAATGTAAAAAAATAGTATGTGTTCAACATGTGGAGAGTCAATACATCATAATCTTTTTATTTCTCAAGCAATTTAGTTTTCCAGTATTTGTAGTAATGCATTTCCTCTTGTCAGTATAGGGGAACCCAATTTACACAATAATAGATACTTCCAGAATTGCAGAAATATGAATTGTAACTTTCTTAAAGCTTGACTATAGAACAAGTTTACATTTTATATGGGCATTATTGGCTTTAAAGAATAATTCCAGAGACTTTTTTATTACAGTAACAGCAGCAATAGCTTTCAAAATATATTTGAGGCTCTTTATGTAATTTCCAAAGGAGGAAAGGATGTCTTCAAGGTTAACCAGGCCTTTACTATAGAATTTGAATGCTATAGAAAAGGAAAAACTGTCTCATGGAGAGAAAATTGTTTTTAGAATCTGAAGTAAATTTTTTGCAACTCTGATGGTGACCCTAGCACATCAAAGCTGCCAAATTACTTAGATATATCATCTTGACAAAGCTGTCCGCAATATCAGCATCACCTGCAACTTGTTAGAAATGCAAATGCTCAGACCACACCCCAGATCTCTCGAATCAACAACTCTGGGGTGGGGCCCAGCCAACTGTGTTTAATGAGGCCTGAAGGACTCCAAGTTTGAGAACCACTGGACCAGGAGAAACAGGGTTCTTCAAAAGCTGTGTTGCCAGCCAGTTAAGTCCTACATTACTGAAATAGCTTTTAGTGTTACAAAAGACAATGAGGGCAGGGATATTGCTCAGAACCTATCTCTTACCTCTGGCCTAATAGAGCCCTTCCCCAAACAGCCAACATGCCTCTAGGAAATCTGACTGGTCCCTGTTGCGGAGGTGGACTCTGATTAGCCTAACCCAGTTATGGCAATCCCAACTCCCTTACCAGGAAAACCGTCTAGAGATATTGCAGGTCTGAACCAATTTGGGTCAATGAGACACATAAAAGATTCTTCAGCCTTCTGGGCAATGAATTTCATTATAGTTAAGAGCTAAAGGAGACTATTTCTCTTTTCCACTGCATATAACCATAGATGCTACCTGCAGGCATTCGTGAGCATTAGGACAAAAGGACAGATGGAGCAGCTTATCACAGGCTGTGCAGAATTGAGAGTCAAAAAGGACCTGAGTTCTTGATGACATTGCTGGGCCACTGGATCAGCCATGAGGAAGCCCACCCTAGATCTGGCTTTTCTGTTATATATCCCACTACCCTTCCTGGTTCTTCAAGTAAGTTAAAGATGTTACCAGTAACCAAAAGCACCCTAATTTATACAGGACGCCAAGTAATACATGAGCTCCTGAAAGGCAGGAGTCAACCATTTTTATATCGTGAAGGCTGAGTTAATGCCTGCTGGATAGTGACTGCTTTATATGTTTTCATCGAATGGATGAAAAACTGAATGCATTTACATGCTTTAAGTATATTACACTAACCATACCTTCCAAGAAATAGAAACACACTGTGTGCATACTTTTAAAATAGTTTTCTTCAGAATGAAAACATCCTGTGTTATTTTTCAAACTGACTGATATTGAAAATTATAGTGAGGAAGTCTTTTATCTGGGGTATAATAGAAGTATCACTACCTATGCTTTATTTTTAGTATTTAAAAAGTTTAGTTGGATTTAAAGACTTAACTGCTACTTTTTTAATGATCAGAAACATGTTCCTAGATTTACAGCTGAATCAACATGAAAGGTCATCAGTTCCGTTACTCTTATTTTTTTCCCTTGCCTTGGCAGATGCTCTTAACTGCTCACAAAGCACGAGTGGGAAGTACTGCAGTTATAAACTTCAGATTCAGTAAGAACATTGGTAAAAGAAGAGAGAGAGATCAAACTGCTCTATCACTAACAGGGGTGTTCTGGTTTCCTTTTGTATTTCCTTTCCTCGTGTTTGTAAAACTGCCAAATAAAAGTGATCTCAATCTCTGTGCTCTTATGTGCTAGATGCTCCTCCCAGGGACAGATGGGAAACACTTGAGCCCTCCCCACAGAGACCACCACGAGGTCACGCAGAGGTTAGCACTAAGGATGAGCGGCCTCCCTGTTTCCTGAGAAGCAGCCCCGGGCTCTTCACACAGCAAAGTGGCCCAGATTGCTCTAGTAACTGTCTGTAGAGCACTCTCCCAACCATAATTTTCAGGTACAAGATTTTGCCCACCTACCAAATATGCCCAAGATGTTGAGAGTTTTCCCTGTTTGATCAATTTGATCAACCATAACTCTGATTCTTTCTCAGTTGAAATTTCAACTGTAATTCCAGCTACAATGGCAAATGTTATTATCCTAGTACTTTCACTCCTCTCGAATTACACACTATTTCAATAACAGCTAAGTAGTAAAACGATTCCTTAAATAATAAGCAGTGGTTTCTTTGGTTTGTTTTAAATTAGACTAATTAGTAAATAAAGCAGACCATGAGGACTTGAAAACAATGAAGCATGATAGTGTTGGGGGAGATTACTTACCCCATCTTGACCTCCCTGCCTGTTATTGCCCATCTGTGGGGACACCCTTAGAGTGTTTTCTTCATGTTTATTCCTTCTGAGTATTATTAGTTTGAAGCCTATTAGGATGTAAATGTCTGAAAGTTTACATGGCTCTTTGTGGACATGGAGTTCAGCACTTACATTTTAATGGAGGATGAACCCCTTTCTTTCAAACTTCTGGCATCTGCGAGCCAGAGGAACTGATGGGGAAGGCGGTGGCAGCACGCTCTCCATGGACCGTTGAATGGCAGTGGGGTAGGCGGGTGTTCACTCAGCCACCAGGATTCGTTTGGAACCACACTCAAAACAAACCTATTCAATGGCAGTAAAGAGAGGCTAAGATTTATGTATTTTGGGCATATAGTATAGGAAGGCATTATTAAACTTACTATTAGCTGCTTGAAAGCAAAGCTAGGTCCTACCAATTGCAAATACAGTGGTCCTGTAGCAAGGAAGAGTTTTTGCTTGTTCATGGATTGGTCTCGGAAGCGGTCAAGGCAGGTTGATATTTCTTTATGTGGTTTCTACAGGGAATTATTTACCTGGGGTAGTTGTGTGAAGACTTATCACCACAGCTTTTTACCCCCTTCACACCTCATCATTCCACAACACCAAGGGGTCATGCAGAGTGCAACCATCTTATTCACTATGTTACACCTGGACTACTGAATTATAAGAATCTAAGTACTCCCAATAAACCCAATGCTTTAACTATATACCAACAGTACAGGGGGCTTATTAACCATAAGCCAATTAAGGCAATTAGTACTATTTAATGTGAAATGTTCTCCAATACACACACTGGCAGAAATATTGAAGGAAAAAAAGCATCAAGGATTCTGATTTATTTTCTCATTGCCAGAGTCAGCAGCTACTGAGTGCCAAGCAGCACTGCATGAGTTCCTGGCATAACTTTATTAATAATCTTGGCAAACAAAGAATTCTTCAACAAATAGCAGTAGCCTTTTGATTATATTGTGCCACAGATAATAATTGCTTCAAATTGAGTGCAGTGGAGTCTATTTGCTCATGAATAATGAAAAAAATCATATAACAGCTTGATTATGAAAACTAATGGCACGTTGGAAAGCTACCAAGAATTCCTCCAAACTGGACGTTTTAATTGTTTTACCTCAGTTGGTGATTCAAGCCAAATTCATTTAAAATAAATCTTACATACCAGAATTTCTATAAATCAAGGAGATTTCCAAGCCTACTGGCAATAATTCATTTAGAGTTAATGAATGTGAAAAATGTTTTTTAAAGCTACATAAAAATATGATACTATTATTATTATTATTGGAACAATATTAAATTCAACAAAATTCCAGTACAACACCAAAAAATGTAAATTGGCTCTTGCAGGTCTGGGAAAGGGGATTTGATATGTACTTTATGTTACAAATTTGGATTGTGCAGGCTACACCTTTGCACGTGGGTATTCTACAATTATTTCAATTTAAAAGTAGATTGTGTTTTTTATTGATTTTTTTGAGAGAGAAATATTGATTTTCTTTTTCCATCTATTCATGGATTAATTGGTTGATTCTTGTATGTACCCTGATCAGGGATCAAATCCACAACCTGCGTGCATCAGAACGACACTCCAACCAGCTGAGCTACCAGGCCAAGGCAATACTGTGCTTCTTAACAAAGATGTGAAAGAATACATTTGGTTATTTTTGTAACATGATAGCTACACTTTGTTGATCAATTACTATGTTTTAGACACTGACCTAAAGAGTTTACAAATATCATCCAATTTAAAATTCACAACAGCTGTGTCAGGTAATAGTTTTTCCAACTGAGCATTACACTGAGCATGTGGTAGGTACTGGGTAAAGGCTTGTTGCACTAACAGAGAAGTTATGTAACATGCTCCGTATCACAAGTAATGGACAAGGGTTTCAACCCCAGTGGTGACTCTCAGTAACTGTTCTCTTAGATCCCTTATTTATGCTTCTTTCCTTTTCAGGATCATAAGCTTTAAAGGTCCCAAATTCTAATAGTCCCCAAAGCAGCGTCAGCATAACCACCTAGGTATTCCTTTAGATATTTGTTCCTCAGGAGCCCAGGCAACATGACATCCGTAGGTCAGGTTACTGGTTAATTGTCCTGAGGGCTTTGCAGAAGGATCTGCTCTGGTGACGTTTCAAATACGATCAATGTGAGACCCCATCACCACAAGGACTGGATGCCCCAGGAAGTGGAGTCGGCCAGACACAGTATGAATTCAGCCAAGGATTGAACACTCTTGCCCCAACAGTTTTCTTATTAAATATTCCACTTTGACCAGTCTGCAATTTTGACTTTCTAGTACTTGTGACAGGTTGGCCTACGTTATCAATGCTGATCATGGCCAATCCTGGGCAACATTTGGAGAGGAATCAAGTTTTCCTATGGCATGCGCTCTAGGTCTTTTCAACACCCTGTTCCCTCTCCACCTGCTCCAAGTGCCGCCTCCCTCCAGTTCATGACCTTATCAGCTCACTTTTATTAAAAACAAAATAAAAATTATTTTTTATTATTTCAGCCATGGAATCCTTGTCCAAATGCAATCTTAGCTGGAAGCACAAATAAAAGAAATAAGCCTAATCTCTCAAGGGTATGGTACAAAAGGTCTAAAGTCATATTAACTTTATGAGTGAGTGTGGAATCCTAGATGTTATCCCAAGGTTCATCTCTTTTTAAAGATTTCTCAGGTGACTTCAGTGACTAGTTGATCTCCTCTCTGGATTGCTCTGTGTTACTAGGCAATGACACAGTATGCATAGTATGTCTGTTTTTGACAAGAGGCTAATTTTTCTGCTCAATTGAACTATAAACTGATGGCAGGAACCTCATCTTACACATCTTATGTTTTTCACTTCAGTAAAACGTTTCATCTACAGAAAAGAATTCACTAGAATTGCAACATAGAAACAATTCTCACCAAGTCCAAGCAAAACGGAAATCGAAAGGTAAGGCAGAAGGTACTCAGTTTTATGAGACTGGCTGCCTGCTTTCTTCTACACCACCAGCTTTGGGGAATAGAGCACTAGTCAGCAGTCAAGAAAACCACAGTTGAAATCTAGCAGCTTCAAATTATTGTGTGATTGTGGGCAATTTTATTTGCCTATCTGTTCTTCAGTATCCCAGTCTGTTAAGTGGAGATAAAAACGTCGTCAATTTATTTTGAGTATTTAGTGATACGTTGTATAGAAAGTGCATAGCAGATACTCAATAACTTTCAATCCCACTTTACTTTTACATTTTGAAACTTTGGGAGATTTGGCCTAGTTAATTAACCCATAGATTCCTTACTGTAGGTGAATTGGGTTAAGAAAAACTTCCTTTTACCAATACTGCCTTGAAGGCTTCTGTTCTGAAATTTCCTCTCCACATTCCACTGTACTAGACACAAACATTACAGACTTCATCATTCTATGTGGCTGTGTATTCATGCTGTGAGTTGGCTGAGGGCATGGGTGGTGACTGGGGTTTGATAAGAGGGTGGTGGTGGAGTAGGCAAGAAACAGAACAGTTGTTTATTTCTCATCATCCAAGCACCTTTCCTGCCTCCCACTGCCTTCCCTCCCCATAGAGAGACGACTGGCTTTGATCTTTCCTCCATTTGATTAGTTCTAAAAATGTAAAAAGAAGATTTTTCACCAGTGAAGGATTTCAGCATGCTTTTGCAGACCAATGCATCTCAAGCTTTCATATGCATAAGAATCACCAGGGATCTTGTTAGAGAGCAGATTCCAAATCAGTGGAGGCAGGCAGGGACAGGGACTCTGGGTTTCTCCCTCGGGCCTGAGATGTGGATGCTGCAGATCCACAGACAACACTCTGAGGACCTAACATCTAGACACTTGCATCAAGGCAATTGAAGCTCGCCTCATATACACAAGGAGGAATACAACAAAAAAACAAGAAAAACAAAGTAAAAACTCAGTCTCAAAGCTCAGTTGACAATGTCACATGCGCAGTATGGCAATAAAGAGAATACATGTGCTTATTTATGCATACGAATTTTTTAACCTTCTCTGTGCTTAAACATCAGTTCAGATGCTCATTCCTGATTTTATCCCATTTATCATGGGGATAATCTCTACTTTTCTCTATACCCCTCACACACACATAATCACTTTTACTTTTTATAGATTTTAAAAAATATGTATATCTATCCTGGAAAACAAATAAGGTGGAACAAGAATGTATTTTATAAGATTGTTTCATTTATTTCCTATCTCAGCACATACCAGTAACAAGCTCGTGAAAAGTGCTGCAAAGGTCAGTGTTCCTTCGTGGTTTCCAACACGGACCTGGGCAGAGCCCAGGCTGATTCCTGGCTGCTTTGGCTGGGTGATTTCACAACTCTGTCCTTTATTCCTCATCTGCAAAATTAGGTTTATAATAGTTTTTATCTCAGGGTGCTTGCAAAGGAAAAATTGAATTAATATAAATAAAAAGGTAAGAACAGTGCCTCATACATATGAAAAACCACATAAATGTAAGGTATTGCATAAGCACATTTACATAATTCTTAGAGTTGTGGAAGCGTTTGACGTGAAGAAGTGATCAGATGCCATGTGATCTCTGTGCTGTGTGACCACTCACTTCGTGTCACTCAGCCGCTCCAGTGCGTGTTGTGTCTGACTAATCTGATGCCGTGGATCCTGCTTTTTTTGTTTGAATATGTGTTTGTGATTTTCCTCAATATTTTAATATTCTAATTGAGGCCACCAAATTTTTATATTTTTCCTACAGTAATGAATTTATCTGTGAGATAGTGGTTGCAATATATTCTCTATAAAGCGAATTGCATGCCACAAGGTCTTGCTGGAGAAAAATCAACATATTATTTTTTAACAAGTATTCTAAGGCAAAATACTTTGAGAGGCACAGAATATGGTGGCCTGAGTATGGGCCGTGCTCACATCTGCATGCAAGCCTTGGTTCTGCAGTTTACAGACTGTATGACCTTGGCCAAGTCACTTTAATTTATTTTTGTTTCCAAAACAATTATAATCATAATACCTACCTTGTGGGAATGTTGTGAGGCTTAAATTCGACAATATAAATTAAGTCCTCATTACAGTGCCAGTCCTATAGAATTAATTTCTCAATCAATAATTTGATACTAGTAATAATAAATAAAGTTGGAGATTATGAGCCTAGGGAATGAGTAAATCTGAAAGCCAATGCAAGCA
Source organism: Trachops cirrhosus (assembly GCA_028533065.1). NCBI lineage: Eukaryota > Metazoa > Chordata > Mammalia > Chiroptera > Phyllostomidae > Trachops > Trachops cirrhosus. The sequence continues at coordinate 64,070,595 of CM052541.1, forward strand.
TACTTAACATAAATTAAAAAATCTCCACCATCAAGACAAAAAGTCATTTCTTTCTCCCACTTCAAACACCTGTCTGCCTCTTCAGTGTCTGAAGGTAGTACCATGGCATATCCCAGCCTGCCCAGCTCAGTCCCCTCCCTTGTCTGCCGTCCCAGCATAACCGCTGACAGCACCGACTCTGTTCCCCAAAGTGAACCAGTTAGAACAATGAGTTTCATGGTCATCTACCCGAAGTGCTTTCTTAGCTGACCCCCTTCCTTTTTTTATCATCTGAAAGTTTTTATCACTTTCAGATGATAAAAAAAATGACCATTTAAAAAAATTAAAATCCCTAAATTTCCCTGCAAATAAAACTGAAATTTCAAAAATTTATTTTCCTTGTGACAAACTTCAGTGTGTCTTCAACGAATCTTTTCTCAGTCCAGTGTTTTGAGATCATTTGATTTCTCTAAGGCGAAGACTGTTGGGATGGGGAGAATTAATCATGAGAAGAAGCAAGATCAAATTGGAGAGAATCTGTGGTGAAAAGCCAAGACAAAACAGCCACCATGGGTGGGCCCAGGAATCAATGTTGCCGCAGGGAGGAGTAACTAAAACTATGGGAAGAAAAATGCTTCAACAGTGGATCCATTTTCTGGGACTGACTTACAGTTTTACCTTCTTTTCTCTCCCATAATTGCTTTATGACGATCACAGTCTGCAGCCAGCTGGTGGTGAAAAACACAGGGTCCTGAGCCAGACAGTCTCAGTTCATGTTCAGGCTCTGACATGCACTAGCTGTGTAGCTTTGGGCAAGTCACTTAACCTCTGTGGGCCTCATTTTTCCCCCTGTGGTCAAATACAGCTAATAATGTACCTTTTGGGATTGATACTAACATTCTTGGATGAGTTAATATACACAAAGTCGTAGAACAGTGCCTGGTGCCTAGTAAGTGTTTTCGGGCTAATTCATTTCAGGCCTATTACCATAATGCTAGAGTAGATGCAGTATTCATCCTGATTCTAATTTGAGATCAAATTAATTTATCTGTCTTCTATAGCAATAGCATTGTTATTGCTATCATTTTCTTTTGACTCATTCTGCTAAATTGTTTTATGTTAATGTGTTATCTCATTGAATTTTCATCACTCAATGTTTACTTTCACACATATGACTAACAATAGCTTAAAAGCATATGCACAGTAAAAATGAAAGATGAGCTTTGGATTTAATTGAAAGAAAAAGTAACCAGTGGTAAAATAAAAACTCTTGAATGGGTTCTGTTGTTTAAAGAGAATGGTGTTTCTATTACTACTACATGCTGTCTTCAATCACTCTCACAGACTCGTTTAGACTGATAAAGAAGACATGGGCAGAAGAAGAAATGAGATGGGCCATTTTAAATTGGTGGTTTAGAAATAATCTCATATCATGGATAGAATAATGTCCCTGTTTCCCAAAGAGAACAGCATGAAGAAATAATTGTTTTAAAATGTAAGATTCAACAAGGAGTCTGATTTACATGGTATAAAGTGTAATTAGCACCACTGACATAAATCAGAGGTAACAGACCTGTTGGGTCATGCACCTGTCCTTTTAACCAGGCACCATGGAGACAGATACCATAGAAACGGGCAAATCTTATATTTTACTGTTTTGAGCCTTTAAACTTATTATGTAGTTGCTTTAGCTTTGTACATGTAGATCTATAGGGAAACTATGAGATAATTATCTAGATACTTCAAAAATTTAAAAGCACACTCTTTTTCTCTTTAGGGAGAATGTGAGCTTTGTCTCAATTTAAGTACAATAAAGCTATAAAAAGTATGTTGGCAGATGTTAAAATCAGGTAGTTTCTGTTGATTAGGCTTTAGGGACTGGAATGATGAAGGAGGCTCAAAATAAATAAATCATGATAGTTAAAGTGTCCTGTTTTCTCTTTAGGGCCATTCTAGTGCAGAGAGTACCCGTAAAACGTTCAAAAAGCTATGTTTTTCTCCTATAGAGATATAAGATAGCAACGATGGAACACAGAAAAAATCCAAGATCAAAAATGCCTCCTGAATAACAATCAAAAAAGGAAAAAGAAAATTTAATGTTTCCATAATGTTAAGTATTAAATTTAGTTTTTTCAAAATGATACTCCACAGGCCATGTTTGTTACTTAATTAGTGAATATATCTAATTCCCTAAGCATTTGCCACAAAGAGGAATTATTTTGTATTTTTTAGATTTCCCATTGGGCTAGCTTTTACTTCTTACTCCAGAACCATGAGCATAGTATCAGAGCAGTTCTGAGAATCCTTCTGATTCTACTTTTTGATGAAATTAGTCACTGAGCCCATCTCCTGTACAGCAGTCAAGTGCCGGGTGCCTGGGCCTCTGCCGATTGTGCCGTCTTGGACAGGTTTAGTCTGCAGAGTCTGAGTGTTACCACCCAAGGAGTTCCTAAAATCCTTCTTTCACCCGCAGCTGCGGCCTCACTCTCAGCAATATGTTCTGTGCCTCATCAGTTTAAGTTCGTCCTGGAAAAATTTATGGAGAAAGGGTGAAGATCAATCGATTTTGAGGGCTATGGCCTTTGTTTTGCTTAGGCATGCATATGCAACCTGAAAATCCCTCAGCCTCAGAAGACTGTGAGTACTAATAAAGTTATAGTAACATAATGTCCAAAGTATGATGGGTCTATTTCCTAGCCCAGCTCCTAATGTTTACTGATCTCAATGTCCTCCTAGTGTGTTTCTCTATGAGATGTCAGGAAACGCTTTTCTGTATATGACTTTAGTTATGTAGTGATTTATCCTTATTACTATTATTAAAGCAGTGCACTGAGACTACAGCCATTTCTCTGAAGCAAGTTGGCCAAAGGTCACTGCATCCTTCCCTTTAAAATACCTGCTTTGCTTGCATTGAAGGAAAAGAAATAACCCTGCTTTGGCTCCTTTGTTTGGAAATCTTGCTTACTTGATATATATCCTGTAATCTATTTAGGGAGGGACTTGTTCCTTTGTTTAAGGTCTAATGGTATTTCCCCTGGGTGAAATTTAATGGGATTGAAAGGTTGAGAAGATTTCATTGTCATCCTTCAATCTCTGCCCCAGAAAAGGTTAAAAAAAGGATAAATACAGGTCCTCTTATTGCTAAAACACTCACCAAAGTGTCCCCACAGGAGAGCAGCAATAGGGTGTAGACCAAACCCCGCTTTGTCCCCTCCCATCACTAAACAAATTATTCCAGGCCTGAGTCCCATGACTGCTTGAACCAAGATTTCTACTTTCTGGAGGAGAATGAAAGAAAACAGAGTAAGGAATATTTAAATTTTCTGAGTGTTGCATTTGATAGGAAGAAAAAAGATGCATGGACTTATTTGACCCACTTCTATCTCTTTTTAGTAAAAGAAGTAAACTTTTTGTCTCTGTAATATTTAAGCAGAGAAACGGTCAATCTTGGATAAAGAAAGCATTCCTAATTTTCCAAGAAAAATTCTGTTTATGTTCTTCCTTCTAATGTATTGCTAAGGTTCCTCTTTATAGCTTTTCTAGCTAATTATCTCTAGAAAAATATCCATTGTGTTGATCTCTAGTTTGACAGACAGCAGATTGAAGTGTTCTCTTCTCATGATTTTCTCTAAACCCCACTGGAATGAACAAAGAAGACCAAAAAAAAAAAAAAAAGGAAATAAACTATAAACTCTATCTTCAGTGGAGCCGAGAAATGGTTATAATAACATACCACACAATTATAAGAATAGATGCCAAATCCAAGAGAACAGTACCAAAGGCAGACAAAGACTAGAATTCTGGCTATGTCTTAGTTATAGAAGAATCATTGGTTGTCTACTTGCTAGCCATCTCTTCCAGCCACTCCCTCCCTATGCTTCTGCCCCTGGCTTTATTCATTGCCAACAGACCCTGGGATTGTGTAGATATGGAGTTGCCATGACCTTCAGAGGTTAATTATCATTAATTTTCACCCATCATCATAATTTGTCTTTGTCAGTGGCTGGTTTCACATTGAGAAATTACATAACTCTAGACAGTGGACATGATCGTGTGCTTCTGGGAGACTTTTGTTCACTTTAAAAAGGAACACAGGTTGGTGAGCCCCTTTACTGCCTCTGAACATTATTATCTGCACATGACTCTTAGAACTATATGACTGTCTCCAGAACTGCTCTCCATGCCAAACTTGGCAGTCAGAAAAAATGCAAACAGTCTGAGCTCTTGGGAATGCCTTTGTTCCACTGAATAACCACCCTGCAAGCACCTGTCTGCTGATTCTTTATTACACAAGATAATGCATGTCCTAGTGGTTTAATTTCTCTTACTTGCAGCTAAAATTCGCCCACCTGATATAGAATGGTTTTCAAAAAGTAGAGCATACCTCTGATGGACTCACTACTCCTTTATTATAATGACAGGGCCTCACTGTGAAGACAATCTGTGGAAGTATCCTTCAGCTCTGGTTCATCTGAAGGGGACATTGTGGAAAAGGATGGTGATAAATAATCTATTCAGAACCAGCATTAACAATAACAAATGTAAGGATTATGGTTTTAGATCAGAATATAAGTGTTTAAATCTTTGAAAATCTATAAAGACAAAATTAATAGACATTTGAAGGTTCAGAATGGTGGAAAGAAATTTAATTAAACTTTCTAATTTTTCATATTGAGGAGTTGATTATTATTGCTTGATGCAGACAAATCAAGCAATAGATGTTTAAATACATTAGTCTATGATATAATGAGATCTGTAAGAAAAATTTAAATAAATAACATAACCAACATCAAGAGATGGAGTGAAAGAAGAAAGTGTAGAAAAGTGTGAATGTTGCGGTTTATTCATTGCTTAAAGGGTACAGTCAATATGCACTCTGTAAAACTGAAGAAAGAAGAGGAGCATTAAGTTCACTGTTCAAATTTATGAACATTAACTCTAAGGATCTTAAAATCAAGTATGTACCCTCCAAGCCATTGGTTGGGAAATACAACCAAAACAAAACACGGATATCATAAATAAAAAAAATAGATAATTTAGACAACAGATGAACAACCAATCACCTAAGAACTGAGAACAAACATCTAGCACACCAGTAAATGTAAATAGAATGAACTTAAATATTAAAAGAAAGAGACTCTCAGATTGGAGGAAATCCGCCTCTTGACTTCAATTCAAGTGCAACTAGTGAAATGCTGTCCAGTGTCAGTGGGGAGAAGACCTCTTCCATTCCCCATTTTCAGCTGCACTTTCTCATTTATTCTCCAAAGCAGCATTGATTGTGCTCACTTCGAATGTCACAAAATTTTCTATGAAAACATTTTTTTCAACTTAAGCTCTAGCCTTTCTGTTGATAATCAAGACTCTATTTCAAGTGATTTTCGAGAGATGTCTTGTCATCCTTCTCTACTGATTTGCTTGTGCCTGTCTTCTCCTGGTGCCAGTACAGAATTCTCCCCACTTTCTTCATATCCTCAGAAGTCTCCACACACATCAAATCATAATCTATCGACTGCCTTTCTTATTCAAGAACATAAAGACTTTGTTTTTAAAATTGGGCAGTTGGGATGCTCTTTTACATTAGTGTTGTATAAATTCTTCCCAATCAATGCAATACCAAAGTGCTAGGCATTGGACCAACGCTGCAGCTCTAACACTGACAAGGTCGTGGTGATACTGCAGGCTGCACGTTCTAGGCAATGAGATTTACAGTAGGTTCAACAACAACAAACATACACCATGAGTGCAGAGACGAACATCACTGCGTTCAGAGGGACACACCAGCTTCAGGGTTTCAAGAGACTTCAAGTGGGTGAAAGCAGATTGACTCATTATGAAAACATTGAAAAGCCCAGTATGTATATTCCCAAACTGGTAAATCATAACTGGGCAGGTCAAACTCCATTTCATTTTAAAAGAGTGGTTCTCTGTCTTAATGAAGACATCCAGATGATGCAATCAGATGCTGGGTATGTTGCAATTCATTAACAGTGATAGTTAAAGCATAGACATTTGAAAATGGTTTACTGAATAAAAACAACAGATTCAAGGCTATCTATGTAACATCACTTTTACTTCATTTTGATATTTCTTACTGGGCTTGAATAAAAGATTTAAGTATACTCCTTAGAGAATCCTAAAATAAAAATTAAAAAAATATGTGACTGCACATGAGAATATATATAAACCATTGGCTTAAATACTGATGGTTGGAGAATGACCTAAAAGATTGCTTTGTGAAGGCACTGAAACCAAACATTACAGGGATCTTAGATGGATAAACTGAGACACCACCCTGAACATGTGTGGATTTCCCTAGAAAATCTAAAGTAGCTATGTTTTTATTTTTTGAAGAAAATAAACACCTGAGAAAATCACCAAGAACAATGTGTAAATCCTCTTCCTGCATTTGTCCAAGTGACTGAGCTGGCCCACCAAAAGGCATAAAATATGTGGAATTTTTGTTCCCTAGGAGGTAGAATATAAAACCCTGAATAAACTGGGACTGTAGTCTTCCATAACCAACTATAATTTTGTTGGTTTTTATCTGTTACCCAAGTCTTGTTAACAGAGATGAGAGGTCTGCCAAAGCAAACAGAACGACTCACACACTGCCATCTGAGTTTTATGTTATATGGGCTACGCCTCTTGATGGAATTTAAAATTGCAAGTTGCCAGAAAGCCAGAAGGGAAGTTCAAAATGATATATGTTCCCAGAGAACAAGTATCAGTTCTTTTTCTAATTTCTGTTCTCCCCCCATGGACCTTTATCCATATTTTTTGTTAATAAAATACAGTACATGATATATTTATCAGTGCAAACAGTGATTTTAGTATTGTGAATCATGGTTAAATATAACTAGTTCTAGATTATGCTTTTATTTTTTTTCCTATAAATTTCAGAAAAATAGTTTAGATTTTATTATACTAAAGTTTTTCTTTGGGGATTTATACAGAAAATAGTCAAGGCTTTTTTAAATTTAAAATCATTTAATACTTCACAGAAAAAATTTTTACAGATAATAAAACTGAATTTTTTATTATTCTTTAGTATTTCATAGAAGATTAGGGGTCCATACTTACAGAAATTCTCTATAAACCAATCTTAACTGGTAATTACCCAGATTCTCTCTGTTATTTCCATTTACTCATTTTACTCATGTGTTTAGTATATAAGATGACTCATATCTTTATATAAAAGATCTCAGATGCTTTAAAACATTGATCAAAATTTCCCTTGACATCTTCTTCCCTAGTCTGAATATCTAAAGTATGTAAAATATTGTCTATTTAAAAAAATTTGAACATTGTTTTATTTCTCACTTTTAGGGATATTTTATCCCTGAGTCCTGAAATAATTTTCTTCAGGAAAAAGTAAAAAACAATTTCAAGATTTTAGTTTTAAATCAGGTTCAAATATAATGGTGAAATATGTAAGAGAAAGCCTAACACTATGCATTTGTAAAAATACTTGTAATAACAATAATTCAGCACTGCCATGTGTCAAGAACTTTGCTGAATGATTAACAAGGATTGCTTCATTTATTTGCCATGGCCTAGCTGTGGGTACCTGATAGCATTAACTTTGTTATACAGAGGAGGACTAATCTACTTTCTAAAATACCTGCCTAAAAGGATGTATATGAAGTGCTCTCAAAACTTCAGTCTTTATATAAGTAATTTGTAAATTAAACTTCAATCATTCTATGAATCTAATAGACCCATGCTTATGATATAGATGAGAATAGAGGGGGGGGAAGATTATTTTAGCAATAACTATAGATGCTCCATAAATTTATTGAGAAACTGCTTTGTTCCAGACACTTGCTGGGAATGCAAAGATGAAAAAACACAATCTTTGTTGTCTTCCTTAGAGATTAAAGGAAGAGGATCCCATCAACAGGTCATTGCAATGGCCTAGCAAGTGTGATCAAGATATCCACAGTCTTATGAGGTCAGACAGGTCCCTACACCAAAGAGAGAATCTAAAGTACTTCTACAAAGGCATGATATCATATCTTGGGTTTAGAACATGGCATTAACAAGGGAGACAGAAGAGCTGAAGGTGAGCAAGGTACCCCCAGAAAAGGCGGTACCATGAGCAAAGGCCTCAAAGCCACAGTCAGTGTGTCCTGTGGGAACTCTCAGCAGTTCTGAGCTGCTTAACAAACTTGTAGTAGGGGAATGTGGGTGATGACAGTGAAAACACAGGGAGAGCCTTATCCCTGTGAAGGAAGAGCTCATGCTTCATTCTGTAGAGAATAAACTGCGAAAAGGATTTAAGCTGGAAAGGGTCACTGTTAGATTTGGATTTTCAGGTTTTGGAGTCTCAGCTTTCTTATGGATAAAATTTGTCAGAGACGGTGGGGTAGATAGTTTCTTATATCATTTTGGTTCAAAGATTTGGAAAATCCGTTAAAGCTAGAGAAGTTTTACTCTTCTATAGTTTCCCATAAATGTAAAAAAACCCACACAGAGCTTTATGCAATTAATTCTTTATATTGAACCGTAATTCCATGGTCCCAATGTTTTCAACGGGAAACCCTGTGTAAACCAATGGCGATTTTTCAGGGCTGTGTGTGCGTGTGCACGAGGCTGTGCATGTGTGTGTATTAGGGAGAGCGCTAAAGTTTGCTGTTGGAGGAGGAACTGTATATAACAGTGATAATAATGGAATTTCAAAGAAAATTACTCCTAATGATAAAAGATTTAGTAATTCATAAGTATTGCTATCATTACTGGATTAGGAAAAATGGCTACAGACGTTCTTGAAGTATATTTTTATGCAGTCCCTTTACTTCTAGAATATTTCTTCCTAGTTCAAACAGCATCGGAAAATACTTGATCATCTCTCTACCCCTGTAGAATTGATGTACATATCAACATTCCTGGATTGTTGCTCTTTCTTCCTACCACTGCTTGACAGGTATGAGAACATCTTAAGGATTCATCTTCAAATACAACTGCTCCTCTAGGGCAAGTTTTCAACAAAGTTACTAATGCTTCTCCCAAGCCTGCTTTACCTTAACAAATGTATGTGCAAAAAACACCAAAGAATAATTCTCTTTCTCACACACACGCACACACACGCCTCATCTCCCCAAGTACAGTATGGACTGGCCCTCTCTACTCCTACTGCTTTACCTTGTTTTAAAGTCTAATGTAATGGTTTATAACATTGATAACAAATGTCTTGAGGTATGAATTGATGATCTTCATAAACCAATCAAAATAATTTTAAAATCATTTCTGAATTGTCTGGGTCACTGTCCCAAACTTGCTCATTTTGTCCCTTTTGTTTAGTATCTGTTTTTATATGATTTTCTAGTGAGATTTTTAGAACTTAGTAGCAGCTGTCTACTCTTACCATATGCTGGTCTATATGATGCTAGTGAAATGACTTATGTGCTTTGAAGGGAAATGCCACTTCTGCTGAAATTGACAATAAAAACATTTGTTCTTTATTCTCTCCCTCTCTTTATCCCTGTGCAACAGTGTGCATGATGGATTTAATGGAGATATACGCTATATATATGTGCCCATATCACTGAAACATTATGCATCTGCTTATTATATATAGCTCATAATTTTATCTTCAGAACCAGACAGGAAAACCAGACTGCTCATGATTGAAGTACGTGCTTAGATGTACTTTTGTTACAGAGGCGCTGTGATGTTCAGAAATCACAGTGGAAGAAAGGATAAAATGCAGTTTAATTTTTGCACAGAATGTGTTCTCCTGTGTTTGATGCAGTACACACACAGCCTACCTGTTTGCATCAGAGCAGTGGCTGTCTGGGTGTGGACTCAGTATACAAATTATCAGGCTTCCTGGGCCTGCCTTTGATCCTCAGCCTCCCACTTCAGGCCTTCAGCCCAGTGGGTGCCAAGTAATATCAATCCTTCTATTTTTGCTGTGTCCCTGGTAAGAGATGGCATTTGTTTTTCTGATTTAGAAGATAAGCTAGACATAATTGGGGGGAAATGTGAATGTGAAAAAAAAACAAGCCTTGTTGAAAATTTTTCAAACTAAATATGTAACATGTTCAACATCTAAATGGAATTATAGAAAAATTTTAATTAACCAAAAAAAAATGGGAAAAGGATGATCAAAAACAACAGAGAATCAAAAAGAAATTTAAACGCTACTCGAGCCCCGTGTGTAGTCTGTATAGGTAACTGATTTAATTGCCAGGTTGTGTCCCCAGGCAGAGGCGACACCGCTGCACCTCTCTCCCGAACACCGTCTTTGTTCCACGGACTCAGGTCTGCTCCACAGATCTCTTCAGGCAGGAAACAGGTTTCCATTAACAAATTAAATAGTGCTTTTTCCATTTTCATACATAAATTGAAATCTGCAAATAGCTTCAGTTTTTTTTCTTTTAAAGAAACCAATTTTTCAACAGACATTCAGCCCAACAATTTCTCCCATAGCCTGTTCTCTCTGGAAATTATTCATAAGCAATCTGGGTTAGACCAATTCATTTTCCCAAGCAAAAAGTTCAAATGGTATGTATCTATATGTATGTGATGAGGGCCTTTGAACTTGTGACACTAGAATTCAACCCTTGACATGCAGAGACAGTGCCTGAAAATATCGTTTATAGAAAAATATATCTAAGGTTTCCAAACCAGAGAGTGGCCCCTGAACACAAACTATCAGCACTTCCCAACCAGAGTGCACCAGAAACAACCTACCTACAAAAAATAAAACTAAAAATGTCAGAGGAGAGTTATAAAATACATTTCCTCAATCCCAATGAAAGCCACACACTTCAAGGAGCTAAAAATTTGAACTGAATGAAATGTGAGTAAGAAGTTGCTTTTTCAAAATGGGACCAGAATTGGACAAGAGTCAAGACAGAATTCCTGGCAAAGCCTTTCACAAGTTCAGCCCCGATGAAAGGCAAGTGGCCTAGATTCTACCTCTTAATGGAAGGCATGGCGTTTTCCTACAGGGGAGCTGATGGAAGCCATCTTTGGAGACCACCTACCACCAGGGGTAAGCAGGACAGCCTCACCAGAGACCTACTTTGCTTGGAAGGGTTTTTAGGAGGTATAAGCAAGAACTACAAGCACACAGGTGGTCAGACAGTGTAACCAGATTTCCCTAAAATATCTTTTACCTGTGCCACTTGTCTCAGACTATGTGAGGAGATAAGTTGGAAAAAGATTTTCTAGCTGAATTATGACTCACCTAAAAACAAATGAACCACTCTGCTATTCAGGGATTTGAACCTGGTGTGTGCCATGAAAGATTCATTCATTTGATGTTTATCCAGGGTTGACTGGGGGCTGTCCTAAGCTACATGACCCTTTCACTAGAGACAGGCTTTTCACTGCCCTCTCTTCCATTCCCTCATTCAATTTTCAACCTATAATAAATGGTTTCAAACCCACTACTCAATGTTCTATAGAAAACTTTCCTGTAACATTTCTGTATGTCTGACTTTCTCACAACAGAAAACTGAGACAATGAAATAGCCGGACAAAGAAAAAAAGTACCTATAATAACTCATTTGAAATAATGAAGGAGCTAGTAATTGCCTTTCAATTGTAACTGCAAGTCCAATCACACCATCACCCTCTTTTTCAAACAGCTTGCCATTGCCTATGTCTCAAAAACCTCATGGTTTTCTGCAGTCGAGGAGCTTGTCCGTGACTGGTGACTTGGACCATGACAGTTTGTCTTCCCCCAAGTCTCCTCTTCTAACTCATGACCCAAGTTTCAGTCATATGACTTATTAGCTGAACATTCTGCTTGGTCTTAGTTGTTACCCTCCTCATTGATACCTGGGTTCCAATTCGTTCATCAGTTCCAGATCTTAGTTCAAATGTGGCATGGGCACCTGGTTTTAAGTCCAGGTTTACCACATGCTCACTAACTAGGTACTCTTGAAGGTAACATTTAACTTTTCTAATTCTTACTATCTTCGTCTATAAAACAGTCATAATATAAAACCTACTTCAGAGAATTGCGTATATTAAATGAAGTAGTATCTCTAAAATTGCTTTACAGTTCCTGAGAGGTAATACGAACTAATAAATATAAGAATATTATCACAATACTAAGTGCAGACATATACAAAGGGGTTTCATTTAACTACCAGCACAAGAAAATGTTTTTGGTGCGAATCACATACATTACCAGGCTGAAAGCAAAGACAAGTAAACACGTGGCATCTGTTTATGTCATGGAGCAGTGAGAGGAAACAGCTCATCAGTTATCCTTCTGAGCTGTAGAAAAATCAGGTTGATGTCTGGCACTGTCTCTGATGTGTTATTCTCTCTAATGAATGAAATGGAGCATCATGGTAGCTTTCGGGGCCAAAGAGCACAGCCACGTATGTATTTCACCACGTGGACACTAAAATCATCAGAAGAACTGGAAGATTGGCTTTAGGCATTAGAGAATTCCACAGTGGGGCTTAGTGTCCACTCCACTGCACAAGACACACTCCACTGTCACTTGGATGATACATTTTTTCCAAGTTTTCTTCTCTTACTCCCAGTCTCTGTCTCACATTCCTGATTAAAATGTAACAGCTACCCTAGTCCATGCCCATTTATTTATTGCTGAAATTGATACCGGTGCTTACAATGGGTGGTATGTGTTATTAAGACTAATGTGTTCCAGGTACACTTTATTGTTTTTAGACTGTTTATTGGACAATTGCTTTATGGTCATTTTTAGTATACCTTACAACAACCAACTGTAGCTAAAATGAATTTAAAGTTTTCCATCTGAAATACACCCTTGGGATTGTCTAGTAGGGAGTACGGAGCTTTATGCTGACTACTCAGGCAATCAAACCTGAAGTAAAACTCTAAAATACAAAGTTTACAACTTCAACATTTAAATAAAAACATCCTATTAATCTACTGGCTTTTCTTCCTTACATAAACATTTGCTGGCAGTATTTAAAGCTTTCCAGAAAATTACTTCCACGTCCCAGCTTTATCTTTACATAAATTTTTACGTAGCTTAATGGATTCAAAATGTATACAAGTAACAGATAAGGTGTTTAAAAAATTGATACCTGTGCTAAGTTTATAGAAATGTGGATATTGACAAAGTATGTAATGTTTTAGCCAATATTTATTTTCAAAACAGAAGAGCATTAAGAGTAAGACAAATATTATAATGTGAATTACTGTTTAGAAAATTTGAGAGCATGAGAAGTTAAGATCACAGGGGCAAAGTAAAATTTGATAGTTAAAAAGTTATAAATATGCTATTACAGATCTGTAAAATATCAACATGTGAGATTGTAACTATTTAAAATTGAAGTCATGCTATGTTGCTGTATTTTATTTCTGCTTAAATAGTTTCTAATAAGTTTGTTTAAATTCTTATGTTTGTTCCAGTGTAGATAAGGTGTTCTTTTTCTCCTGCTCTGGCTAACTTGCAGATTTTTTTCTTCTGTCTTTCATTGCAAGAAATTTGAATAGAATGTATCTAAATGTGTGTGTATGTGTGTGTGGTATTTATCCTGCTTGATTTTCTGTGACCTTCTTGGGTCTATGATTTCATGTATGTCACTAATTTTGTAAAATTATCTGCCATTATTTCTTCAACTGTTTTCTGCCTCATTTTCTCCCTTGTCTCCTTTCAGGATTTCAATTACTCACATATTATTCTTTGAAATTATCTCATGCTATAGTGTACTCTATTCTTCTTTATTCACACATTCTCCTCTGTGTTTCATTTAGGTAATTTCCACTCACCTGTCACCAGCTTCACAGATTTTTATTCCTCAGCATTGTTGAGTCTAATGATGAGACTCTTGGAGACTTCATATTCATTACTAATTTTTTTCTCTCTTTTTAAAAATATGTTTTATTGATTATGCTATTACAGTTATCCCAATTTCCCCCTCTTATTTCCCATCCACCCTTCCTCCCACCCACATTTGCCCACCTTAATTCATGTCCATGGGTCACATATATAAGGTCTTTGGCTTCTCCATTTCCTATACTATTCTTAACCTCCCTCTGTCTATTTTGTACCTACCTATTATGCTTTTTTTTCCCTGTACCTTTTCCCCCATTTTCCCCCTCCTTGTCCCCACTGATAACCCTCCATGTGATCTCCATTTCTGTGATTCTGTTCCTGTTGTAATTGTTGGCTTAGTATATTTTTGTTTTTGTTTTAGCTTTGGTTGTTGGTAGTTGTGAGTTTGCTGTCATTTTATTGTTCATGTTTTTGATCTTTTTCTTAGATAAGTCCTTTTAACATTTCATATAATAAGGGTTTGGTGATGATGAACACCTTTAACTGACCTTATCTGGGAAGCACTTTATCTGCCCTTCCATTCTAAATAAAAGCTTTACTGGATGGAGTAATCTTGGATGTAGTTCCTTGCCTTTCATAACTTGGAATACTTTCCAGCCCCTTCTTGCCTGTAAGGTTTCTTTTGAGAAATCAGCTGACAGTCTTATGGGAACTCCTTTGTAGATAACTGTCTTCTCTTCTCTTGCTGCTTCTAGAATTGTCTCCTTATTGTTAAACTTGGGTAATATAATTGTGATGTGCCTTGGTGTATGCTTCCTTAGGTCCAACTTTTTTGGGACTCTCTGTGCTTCCTGGACTTCCTGGAAGTCTATTTCCTTTGCCCAGATTACAGGAGTTCTCCTTCATTGTGTTTTCAAATAAGTTTTCCATTTTTTTGCTCTTCCTCTTCTCCTTTTGCATCCCTATGATTCAGATGTTGGAATGTTTAAAGTTGCCCCAGAGATTCCTAAGCCTCTCCTCATATTTTTTTGAATTCTTGTTTCTTCATTCTGTTCTGGTTGAATGTTTATTTCTTCCTTCTGCTCCAAATCATTGATTTGAGTCTCGGTTTCCTTCCCTTGATTGTTGATTCCCCGTACATTTCTCTTCATTTCACTTTGCATAGCCTTCACTTTTTTCTCCATTTTGCAACCATACTCAACCATTTCTGTGAGCATCCTGTTACCAGTGTTTTGAACTGTGCAACTGGTAGGTTGGCTGTATCTTCCTTGCTTAGTTCTATTTTTGGAACTTTGATCTGTTCTCTCATTAGGGACATATTTTTTTGTCTCAGCATAGCTGTTATATTGTAAGGGGTGGAGTCTTAGGTATTCACCAGGGTGGGGCAACCCACATTGCCTCATCATGGTGCTGTCTATGGGAGAGGGGTCAGAGAGGGAACAGTGTTGCTTGCTCAGCTCTCAGTTGGCTTTCAGTCACTTCCCCTACTACCCACAAGCAAATTGGGCCCTCCTGGTGCTGATTCCCTGGTGGGTGGGTTTGTGTACATTCTAGAACCCTGTGGGTCTCTCTAACAAATTCTCTCATGAGTCTGGGAGTTTTTCCCACTGCTGCAACCCCACAGGGTTTAACAGCCAGAGGTTTTGAAGCTTTATTTCCCAGTGCTGGAGCCCTGGGTTGCATGATTTGTCTCATTCCCCAGGTGTTCTTCCTGGTTACCCTCACACAAATGCGGGACCATCTGGTCCTTCAGCTGCTGTCTTGCTGTGCATCCCCTCTGCCCCAACTGCCTGTCTCTGCCCATCCTACTAGTCTGGATGAATGTTTCTTTTTTAACTCCTTGGTTGTCAGACTTCCATACAGTTCATTTTTCTATCAGTTCTGGTTATTTGTTTTTAAATGTATTGTTGTCCTTCTTTTGGTTGTGTCAGGAGGCAAAGTATATCTACCTAAGCCCCCAATCTTGGCCAGAAGTCCACCTAATGTTTTTCTTCTAGCATTTCTTTTGATTCCTCCTCATAATTTCCATATGTCTGTTGAATTACTCATCCTATCTTGCAAATTGTCTACTGTGCTTTATTAAATTAAATAACACACTAATCATAATTAACTAAAATTTTCTGTCTGATAGTTCCAATGTCTAATTCTAGTAATTGCTTCTCTTCTTATAAGTGGGTGTTCGTGTGTGTGCTTGCCTTTTCACACACCTTAGAGATTTTTGTTGACAGCCTGTCATCTTGTGCAGAACTATAGATGCTGTGGTATTTTTTAGTTGGAGATGAGCATGCCATCTCTCCACCTAGTCCTTAAGCATAGGCTTTGTGTTCACGTATTCAGGAGTTGGGCAGAGTTTAGGGGTTTTTTTTTTATGGTTCCCCTGAGTACACCTCAGGCTTAAAATCCCTCTAGTGATACCTTATGCTTACAGTATGGGCTAGTTTGATAGTGGTTCTTCCCTCAATGTTTGTTTCTCCCTTGGCTTTTGGTCTTCCCTTTGCACTGTTGCTCAATAAGAATTACTCCCTTGGAGTTCTCCTAGCTGTATTCTACTGATGCTTTATTCTGGAGATGTGAGCCTTGTGATGGGAAAAGAGAGCATTTCCTGTTGTTCTGATTAAGCCTCAGTGTCAGGTCCCTGGGTGTGACCAGTCGCCTTCACAAGTGTTCCAGGCCTCTCCAGCTACAGAGCTAGACCTTGCAGATATTTCTCTTCCTCCCCTAGAAAGGATGCTTCCCTCCCCTCCCCCCTGTTTTCTTCTTGCAGATGCAGTGGAATTCCACCAGTAAAGTGACAGTTTTCATTACTTTTTCTCCTACAGATTAGGCCTTCATCCTGTAGTGGAGATAGAGGAGATGGTTTGGGCAGACTTTGGGCACCAGCTGCCATTCATTTTCTCAAGTCAGCACCATGAAGAAAGTTTTCAGGACACTTCTAAATGTTTATGAGCAAACATGTCCAGACCTGTAGCTAGCCCACACTCAGCCTCTAGCAATTTCTGAAAACATTTTAGCTGTATCTTCTTACCATTTTATATGAAGTCTGGCAGAATTTACCACAGGTAAGTACATGCTTAGGTTCTATTTATTCCTGAAGGTACCAGCCTCTCTCCATAGTTGAGTTATTTGTTTGCCTGTGACCTTAATTTCCTTATGGGTTCAGGTTTTTTTCTTGTCATAAGGGTGAGAATGATATTTTTTTAAGCTCTCTACATCTCAGAGCTGAAACCAGAAGTCTAAATCATTAATTTAGTAACAACATAGAATAAATACTTAAAAGTTTATTCTATGTAGTAGGTACTATTATTTTACCTTAATTAAAGTGGAAGCCCTGGATAGATTAAATGAGTCAATAATTACAGAAATAATGAAAAATAGCAAAATGCGTTTGGGAAATTTTTTTCAGTTGTATCAGAAAAAAATAAATCTTTTAAATATCTCTAAAACTCTACTGGAGTTTATTGTCTTTATATACTTGTTTAAAATAAAAATAATAAACTGCTATTGTTTTATTCTAGCTATCAAAGAATACAAAGTGATTCAGTGGTTCTTTCTTTGATCAAAGAGAACCTTGCACATAGGATGGTCTGGGCTACAGGTAACAAAGATCCAGACTTAAACCACTAACACAGTAGAAAATGTAATATCTCAGAAGAAATCTGGAGAAGGGATTCTGGGATTTGTGAATTCAGAGTCCCAACCAAGACTCATCTCTCTCAATGTTGCTTTGTTTTTCCACTTACATGTGTATTCATTGGTAGCTTCTTGTATTCACTGGTGCCCTGACTGGGGATCTAGATGAAGCTCTAACCAAGTGAGCTAGCTGGCAAGGGCCAAGACTCATCTCTTGACTGAAAGAATTGGCACAAAATCATTTCTAATGACTCAGGGAAGTCAAGCAAGGTCATGCAAGGGCACTGGAATGTGTGAATATGCCACTCAGAAGCATCAGCCCAGCAACTGGGCATGTCCCATTACAGAGAAAGTGGAGATGGTACTTCAGTTTCCACATGTTAGTCAGGTTGTCTGTGGTCATTTGGCAACTCCCCTTCATCATCAATTCTGACTTGATAACATTGGCTTGATAGGGATCAGTAGTATTCTAAGTATTTTGCAAACTATAGCTCATGTAATCCTCACAATAATGGTAAGAGGCAGGTACAATTATTATTCCCACTTTACAAATGGGCAAAGTAGAGTTCAGTGGCACTGGCCTACCTGCTTAAGGTCAGAAAGCTAGAAGGAGATAGAAGTAGGATTTGAGTATGATTCCCTAATCCATACTCTTATGTAACATGTTGTTCTGGTGTGAACATTTTCTCTCATCAATATCTCTGATGTGTTCTTTGATTGATTTTCTCTGTTCCACTCTTGGCTTTTCTTCTTATGCCAAAAATAGGAACTCTCTCTAGTGTGCTGTTTTCTTCTTCCTCTGTGAACATTCTTGCTCCCAAAATTTAAATTAGCATGCCACTACTAAGGTGGTGATGAACAGGTATACTGTCCAATCCATCAGCGATTATTTCATACCCTCTGTTCTATCCTCAAACCTGCAGCACATCCTCCCTTTTCTCCTTTTTTAGCTGATATTTTGCTTTTAATCTCACCAAAAATAAAAAGTATATATCACAAGAGAATTCCCTCATATTCTCACCACCAATTCATCACACTCACTATTTTCTATTTCATTGGTTGCTTCTTCTAAGCATATTTTATTGTATCCTCCATTCTTCAGATTTCTAAACATTAGCTTCTCCTGCTCAAACATTAAAACATATTTCCTCTGTTCCTTCATGATTCTCACATCAATGTTCAAGTCCAGACCTTCCCTTAGAACTCTTGTATATCATCTGTTTCATTGGCATCCATTCCTGAATGTATAATTGGCAGCTCAAACAGCAAACCCCCAAAATGAACCCAGGTTAGCAACCACAAAAACCCACTCCTCATTCTATTTTCTCCAACTCTATAAAAGGAAACTTTGTCATTTCAATGGTCAGATCTCCAAACCATGGAGTCATTCTTGATGCTTCTAACACTCTGTATTTAATGAGTCAACAAATTCATTTGCCTCTACCTTCAAAATGTATCCAGAATCCATCAAGTCTCACCTTGAATTTTACAATGACTTCTTATGTCAAAGAGTACCACCTGACCTTTGGTACTGTACCTTCTTTACTATTAATAGAACCTGCTGGCACGTGGCCTTTCTTAATAACGACTTTACTAACCAGGCTTTCCTGCATCTAAGCGAGGCTTACTTATAACTAAGTTCTGACCAATAAGGTGTCTTATGCAAGTTTTGAAGAAATGAACCTAGAGGGAGGAAGTGTGCCTTTGTTCTGATCCTTTCTCTGTCTAGGTTGCTCCCAGCTTAGCACCTACCTGGAATCTGGATGAAATGGCTGGAATGAAACAATCTCTAGGGTCAAACTTGGTGGATTGAATTTTATTAAGGAAAAGTTATAGGTTTCTTACTAACAAGTGTTCTTTCATCTCATTCACTCACTGTAAAAGGTGTATAGAAGGACCCTCAAACCTTATCTCTGATTCATATCCTTATGACTTATTTTATTTCATTGTATTAATATTAGCCCAATTAAAACTGGCTTAACACCACATTTGCACATATGAAAAAGGTGAATATTCTTTACTCTGCCAAAATGGGAGAATGGAAAGGGAAAAATATAATTTATTAAGTTCCAGGAACTGTGTTATGGTATTTTCATGTTATCAAGCTTAATCTTCACAATAATCCTGCTTGGCAGGGTTATCTCCCACCTTGTATGGATGAGATATTTAAGGTTTAGAGAGGTTCCCTCAACATTGTGCTGAAATGGTAGGACTAGTTTGACTTCAGTAGCTGAGGCTAAGAGTGTTGAATTAAATAATAGATTAGTATAGTGTAAAATATGTTGGATTTGTTCTAATGTCTCTCATGGTTTTGTCCTGTATAAAAGAAGAGGTAGTCTTTGCCTATCAATATGCCATGACTTTTTGGTGATGGAATTGCCATCTATGGGGGCATGCATGGGACCTGGGATATAAAGGATGCTGAAGAAACACTAATTCCTACTTTATCTCCCTTTTCTCCCTCTAAGGAAGATTACGGAGGAGGGATTTTGTGGAATATTTGAAATAAATATTTAAATACTTGACATATTTGACATAAATAACTATATAGAAGACATACCCTAAAAAGCATCCCTTCAGTATTCACTGTTTCCCATCACTGTTTGATCTGAGTATGTTTGGTTTTACTGGTTCGCCTGAGGAACAAATTACCAAGGGTTGTAGAACAGCTCCAAGAATTGCTGCAATTGTAGTTTTCAGATAAAAATGCTCTATATGGGTCATCAAGTAGCAAAAATACCCAGAGTAGTACCTTTGTACACTTCTTTGTGGAAAGCACACCTTTAGGATGGCCTAGACCTTTTGCCTGCCTTTGTCTCAAATTATTAGCAAAGACGGTGGACATCCATGAGGTGTCCATTTGTGGGCAGCGGCAGTAGGCAGAGTTTTCTCCTCTCTATGGCTTTAATTCATGCACTGTTATGTGTGGTCTTCCAAGTTCCAAGGGGCAAGTTCCACTATACCTCATATGTGATGGAATTTATTTTTGATTCATATTTCATCAACCTGCCTAGACTTGTAAAGAAAGACAACAACACAAAATCTTCTGTTTCTATATTTGATTATTTATGTGGAAGTTTTATATGTTAATCATAAACAGGAAATTTCTGTTTGGTAGCACTGGGGATATAGGGATCATACTTGGGAAATATTCATTAACATTCAGTCATTTAAGAATCCTTAGTGCCTAATTATCAAAGTGAGTTTAATTACCACAGGTACCCATTCATTTAATTAGCTGGAAACACAAGAAGAAATTAAATGATACTAATGCCAATCTGGCCCCAAAGGGTTCCTTCCATATTTATTTACCGTATTTATAAGAAAGTGTTCACAGTGATAGTTGCTATTTCTTTGTGCTGACAACAAGCCCACAAAACAACAACAGCAGCTCAACATTCTCTTTATTAATCAGGAGCCCAATTAAAATTAAAAGGACCTTGCATCTTCATATATCATAGAAGCATAAATACTCTCTTGCTCTCTGAGGACGACAGGGTAACTGGTTTCACAATGAATCACCATAAGTCTAACAGATATTTACCGCAGGCGAACCTGACAGGCAGTGGAGAACAGACTGAGAATGAATGAGTCTCTGCAGAATTATTGCCATTTCATTCAGCCTTTTAAATACTGCTATGTCATTGCTTTGCTCCTTCCCAAAGCCAGGGAGTTCTCTGAGCTTCCAACATCTTTGATGCTCATTTCACTGGCCAGACATGCTGCCTACTTTGACTCTTTCCCTCAGGAGGTCAGCCAGAGGTCACAGGGAAAGCATGTCCTGTTTACCCAAAGAGGACCTCCTGTTCTGTCTCTTGGCAGGATCACTTTCATGGGTACCTACTGGGAAGGAGTACTCTGGTCTGTTCCACCATCTTCTCCCTTTTCAGCTCTCAAAGCAACAAAAAGATCTGTCTTTGTTAACTTTCAGAGGAACAGGGAGCCCAGCCTCTGAAGACGTGGTGAGGGTACCATCTTAGAAACTGTAATAAAAATGCTCTAAGGGTCTGAAAAAAACATAGACAAATCTAGCAACAAGGGTTAGCAATGCAATGCAGTCACAGTGGATCCTAGGGTGGGAGGGACAGCTTTTTTCTTACCACTACACATTTTCTCCCTAAATACATTTTTGTTTATATCTTCATGCAAGTTGATCTCTTTTTTTTGTATTTCTAGTTTGTATTTCTAATTTTTGTATTTGAGGTTTGGATAAATCTGTTACCCAATTTTATTAATGTCTATTATAGCTCCTAGTGGATGTTTAAGAGATACCAAGTGGTTATGATTTAATACCTTGAGAGCTGATGAGAGAAACACTAATTTTATTTTAAACTAAATGCTTTTCTGAGCTTTAACAAAAGTCTCTGGTTGTTGAGAAAGCATCAGCTACTTGAATCAATAGAAAATCTGAGGATTACCTGCTTAATATGAGAACAGTGTCACGATTTCAATTTCCGAGACATAACATGTACCAGAGTAATTACCTGCATCATTGTGGACCTGTTTGCATTCATCTCTTGGGTAGCAAACCTTTTGATTTATACAGCATTGAATCCCACTCTCAAAATCTTGGCAGTTCTTATTTTCAGAGTAGTCTGATGGAATGAGAATAGGGCTGCTGACTCTGCCTGATTTTCCAGTGGGAATACTGTTTAAACCTTAACCACAAATTATTTATCATGCATTGTGTTGCCAAAGGGTGCAGCCAAGTCTTTCCCCATTATTGTTCAGGAAATTCAGACTCTTAAGACAATGTTATCCACAGTGCACCTATGTTTTTTAACAGTGGTCCACTATAGTAAATTATTTTGCATTACATGTCCCATGAGTTCACACATACAAAGTCTTTCTAGAAAAAGTCCAGCCATTGTTAATATAATGAAAATGGTTTGTGTGACATTGATGTAAGCTGGCAGCCAAGGAGAGTGGACTGGAATGCACATGTGTGAACAGTGATAACTTCACTGTACTAGTCAGTGTGGGAGATAGATGCTATTGAGTGAGCATATGTACTGTGTGGCCATCGTATTCAAAATGACTGAGGGAGTGAAGCAACGAATCTACATCAAATTTTGCATTAAGCTTGAACATTCTTCCCCAGAAACTATTCAGATGATTCAGGCTTTTAGGGATGATGCAACGAGTACAGTACAAATAAAAGTGTGGCAGAAATGTTTTAAAGATGGTCAAGAATCTGTTGAAAGTGATCCATGTTCTGGAAGACCTGTAACAAGCAGAACACCTGAGAATGCTCAAAGTGTACCGGCTGCAATCAACAAAGATTGGCGACTAACAGTTCGAGAACGAGAAACTGATCTGGGAATTCCAAAAATTACTGTACCTGAGATTTTGATACTGGATCATGGCATGAAATGTGTAGTGGCAAAGTTCATTCCATGGCTTCTGTACCAGAGCAGAAGAAACATTGTGCTGCAGTTGCTGATGACACTGGGAGAACGTGTGAGGTCCCAAGGTGCCTACTTTAAAGGAAACTGAGGTGTCGTCCTATGTACAGTGTTTCTGGTATCTTGTATCTTCTTCAATAAATGTCTGTACTTTTCATAGTACATGGCTGGATACTTTCTGGAGAGATGTTGTATATATCATTTTGATGTAAGCACAACTTGGACTATTGTTTTAGCAGAAGTTTTTAAAGTTAGGTAAAAACTTCTGTAAAATATTCAATAAAGTATTGTATAATCTAATGCTAAATTACTTGGATAATACATAATGAAATACAAAATACAGTGTACAGATGATGTGTTGTAGAATTGTGCACCTGAAACCTGTATAATTTTGTTAACCAGCGTCATACCAATAAATTCAGTAAAAAGGGAAAAAGAAAACGAATAACCAAAAAGGCCAAGGCCAAATTGGACCCACTAAGGCTATAACTGAAAAGGTTTATTTGTGTAATAGAGGCAATTTCTGTTGTAATGTGAGCATGCTACATCTGGACATCAAATTCATTCTTATTGATCTTCATCAGGAACGTTAAAAGCATCTTTTAAAAGCCTTCTTGCACAGTCAAGGAATTAACATCTGAAAAGTATACTTGAACAACAGTCTTGGGTCAAGTTGACTGGTATCTTAGAATGATCACCTTTTTGATTACCATCCACAACTACATTATCTGGAATGCACAGTAGCATAGTAGGCAGGTATAATATATTATGAATAGACAGAAAGACAGAGATAGAGGTAAAGACAAAAAAAAAGAGAGAGAATGAAAGAACAAAGACCCAAAGGGTCTGTCCGTGTGTCTGTCTGTCAGGGAGCAGAACAGTAAGCAAATTCATTAATTACACCTTCCTACTTCAAATGAGCAAGCTAACTAATTTTTTAGCTAAGAATCAAAATTCCCCCCAGGCTTCAGACAATAACACCAACAAAGGCAACTATGTTTGCCACCACATAAGTGTATTTAAATTTCAAAGTTTATACCTATCCCACTGCAGACCAAAGTTCATACAGTATATTTATGAGAAACACCAGAGAATGAAGCACAGTCATTGGAATATAACTTTATAAAAGAAGTAAATACATTTTTTAAAATGTGTGTTCTCCCACCTGTCAAGTTCTTTTCCACCTTTTATAAATATGTCTAACAGGGTATAGATTTTATGTCCTATTTATATTAAATTATCATATATGTATGTATGTAAAGTATTAGTGACTACTTATAGAATATTTACTAATACCAGGCACTTGTAACTAGTATATTATGCATAAATAATTATGGAACAATCAAAGAAATTGCTTTCTTTTTTAAATTTAAACTTTATTATATTTTTTCCATTACTATTTAGTTCCTTTACATCCCTTGCCCCCCAGCAATCACCACAATGTTGTCCATGTCCATGAGTCCTCTTTCCTTTTTGCTCAGTCCCTCCAGCCATTCACCCCCCAACTAGCTGTCATCCTGCTCTCCATCTATGAGTCTGTCTCCATTTTCCTTGTTAGTCCAGTTTGTTCAATAGGTTCCACATATGAGTGAAATCAGGTGGTATTTGTCTTTTTTTTACTGGCTTATTTCCACCCATACTGTTGCAAAGGGTAAAACATTCTTATTTTTTATGGCCAAGTAGTATTCTATTGTGTATATGTCCCATAGGTTGTTTATCCACTCATCTACTGATGGGCACTTGGGCTGCTTCCATATCTTGGTGATTGTAAATAACATTGCAATGAACATAGGGGTGCTTACATTCTTTTGAATTAGTGTTTTGGGTTCCTTTGGATATATTGCCAGAAGTGAGATCACTGGGTTAAAAGGCAGATCCATTTTTAATTTTTTTAAGGTATCTCCATACTGCTTTCCACAGTGGCTGCACCAATCTGCATTCCCACCAACAGTGCAAAAGGGTTTGCTTTTCTCCACACCCTCACCAGTGCTTGTTTGTTGATTTACTGATGATAGCCATTCTGGCATATGTGAGATGACATCTCATTGTGGGTTTAATTTGCATTTCTATAATGATTAGAGAATGGCATTCACTATCCCATTCATGTAACTATTGATTGTCTGTATGTCCTCTTTAATGAAATGTCTATTCTGGTCCTTTGCCCATTTTTAAATTGGCTTGTTTGTTCTTTTGGTGTTGAGTTTTATAAATTCTTTATAAATTTTTGATGTTAACCCCTTATCAAATGTATTGGCAAATATGTTCTCCCATTCTGTGGGTTGTCTTTTTATTTTGTTGATGTTTTCCTTTGCTGTGCAAAAGGTTTTTAGTTTGATATAGTTGTATTTGTTTCCTTTAGCTCTTATTTCCCTTGTCTGGGGAGATATATCCTATAAAATATTGCTATGACCAATGTCCGAGATTTTGCTGCCTATGTTTTCTTCTAGGATTTTCATGGTTTCATGCCTAACATTTAAGTCTTTGACTCATTTTGAATTTATTCTTCTGTGTGGTGTAAGAAGGTGGTCTAGTTTCACTTTTCTCCATCTATTTGTCCTATTTTCCTAACACCATGTATTAAGTAAACGATCTTTAGCCTATTGTATGTGCTTGCTTCCTCTGTCAAATATTCATTGACTATAAAGGTGTGGGTTTATTCCTGGTCTCTCTATTGATCTATCTCTGTTTTTATGCCAGTACAGGCTATTTTGATTATGATGGCCTTGTAGTATAGTTTGATATTAAATAGCATGAATCCTCCAACTTTGTTCTTCTTTCTCAGAATCGCTGTGCTATGTGGAGCCTTTTATGGTTCCATATAATTTTTAAAAATATTTGTTCTAGTTTTGTGAAATATGTCATTAGGATCTTGATAGGCATTGCTTTGAATCTCTGGATTGCTTTGGGTAGTATAGATATTCTAATGATGTCAATTCTTCCCATCCATGAACATGGTATGTGCTTCCACTTATTTGTATGGTCTTCTATTTCTTCAGTTTCTTATAACATTCTGAGTATAGGTCTTTTACATCCTTGGTTAGGTATTTTTACTAAGCATTTTATTCTTTTTGAAGCAATTGTGAATGGGATTGTTTTCTTAATTTCCCTTTATGTTTGTTCATTATTGGCACATAAAAATGGAACTGATATCTGAATATTAATTTTGTATATTGCTACTTTGCTGAATTCATTTATCAGTTCTAGTGATTTCTTGGTGGAATCTTCTGGGTTTTCTATGTACAGTATCATGTCACTTACATATAATGACAGTTTTATTTCTTCCTTTCCAACTTGGATGCTTTTTATTTCTTCATTTTGTCTGATTGCTGTGGCTAGGACTTCCAGTACAAAATTGAATAAGAGAATTGGAAGTGGACATCCATGTTTTGTTCCCAATCTTAAGGGGATGGCTTGTAGTTTTTGTCCATGACTATGATGCTGGCAGTGGGTGTGTCATATATAACCTTTATTATGTTAAGGTATGCTCCCTCTGTTCCCACTTTGCTGAGAGTTTTGATTGTAAATGGTTGCTGGATTTTCTCAAATGCTTATTCTGCCTCCATAAACATGATCATGTGGTTTTTATACTTCATTTTGTTTATATGGTGAATCACATTTATTGGTTTCCAAATGTTGCACTGACCTTGAATTCCCAGAATAAATCCCACTTGATCATGGTGTATGATTTTTTTGGATGCATTACTGTATTCGGTTTGCTAATATTTTGTTTAGAATTTTAGCATCTATGTTCATCAGGAATATTGGCCCATAGTTTCTTTCTTTGTAGTGTCTTTATCTGGTTACAAAATTAGGAAAATGCTGGCCTCATAAAGTGAGATTGGGAGCCTTCCTTCCTCTTGAATTTTATGGAACAGTTTGAGGAGGGGTGTTAGTTCTTGGAATGTTTCTAAAATTCACCTGTGAAGCCATCTGGTCTAGGACATTTGTTTGTTGGAAGTTTTTGATTACTACTTCAATTTCATTATGTGTAATCTATCTATTCAGATTCTCTGATACTTCCTGTTTTATTGTGGGAAGATTGTATGTTTCTAGGAATTTATCCATTTCATCCAGGTTGTCCAGTTTAATGGCATATATTTTTTCATAATATTTTCTTACAAGCTTTTCTTAAAAGCTTTAGAACCCACACTTCTCACAGAGAACCTCCAGGTACTAAAATATCCCTCTGGCACTTTGGCTGCCTGTGGGAGCCCAGACGGCCATCTTGCTCCTCCTCCACACTCCCTACCAGTCTTGTTGTGGTAAAGCAGTTTCTTCTGCCTGTCCTTGGTTATAAGGCTTCTCTCCAGCTAGTATCTTGTTTTGTTTTTTCTAGTATCCCAGTATCCTTTTAAAATTTTTAGTACTATCCTTGCTCCTAAACAAGTACTCAGGCAGTACCATGACTTTCTTTTCTAGTGTCCTAAGTACACTTTATGTAATACAGACTTTTTCATGTCAAAAATTAGAATATCCAGTGCATAATAATAACCCAACTCACCTTGTGAATTAATATCAAATCTTCTTCCCCTTCTTCCCTATCTGTCTGCAAATTCAAAGTTGGAAGAAGCTGTGACTGTCTTCTCTCTTTCATTCCCTTGCTCCTGTCATCTCCCCTTCATCCCACTTGTGATGCTTAATTTTATGTGTCAACCTGGCTAGGCCACAATACTGAGATATTTGGTCACATATTATTTTCAATGTTGTTATGAGGGTATTTTTTTAGGTGAGATTACATTTAAATTAGCACACTTCTAGTAAAGCAGATGGTCCTCCATAATATGAGCAGGACTTACTCAATCAGTTGAAGGACTTAATAGAATGAAGGCTGAATGCCCATGAACAAGAAGGAATTCTGCCAGTAGACTGCCTTCAGACCCTTCTAACTGCAACTCTTTCCAGGGTATCCAGTCTGCCAGCCCACCCTGCAGACTTTGAACTTACCAGGCCCTACAACTGTGTGAGCCAATTCCTTAAACAAATATCTCAACAGGTATCTATATATTGATACATTTACATATGTGTACAGTAAGTCCTTATTTAACATCATCTATAGGTTCTACTAGTTAAAGTGAAACCAATATTAGCAGAGGCTAATTGATATAAACATGAGTTAAGTTCCTATGGTGGTTCATCAATGTCAAACATAATGAAATGATATTGAACAAAATGATGTTATTCTAGGATCTGCTGTATCTATCTATATCTATATATCTCTGTATTACTATTGTTATCACTATCCACACACACACATCCTATTCATTCTCTTTCTCTGAAGAATCCTAATATAATCAACTAGCTTGCTAGCCATTTTCTGATGCTTTGAGGCCAGAACTATGTTCAGGGAGGGCTAAAGACTTGAGGGCTTAGGGAATATCTTTCTTGAACATCCCCTTTGTGCCTGGCAAATGTTGAAAAATCTAGCATTTCTCCTTGGAACACTTTCTTGATTCCTCCTAAATCTAATTTTGGAGGCTGGATGAACCCACCCTCTTACAGTAATCTTGAACCACCTTATGCATTTCTTATGTATATTCAGTGCTGCACATGATTCCTTCCACAGCCTGTAACACAGTGACATTCCTTTCTTTCCGGCTTTAGCTGCTGGGGGTCCTCCACCCTACCAGGCAACTCTGTTAGCACTAGTACCAGGTAACCTTCTCCCTCCTGGATAGTCAGCTTCTGGTCCATGAGGAATGTCACTGCATCCTTTGCTCTGAAAAATTCTGGCTCACAGCTTCCCCTATCCCAGCACCATGGTGCTTCCTCTGCTACCCAGGCACTGAACTCATCTCTTTCTTCAATGCAGCAGGAGTCAAGTCCTCTTCCACAATGTTCACCAGGCTCAGACAGGTGTTTCAAGGCCTCAAAGTGATCCCACTGAAGACCTTTCTCATTTGAAAATTAAGAAACTGCATATTGAAACGTAACAAGACAACAGCACTGAAAAGGAATGGTAGGTATTCAGAATAACTGTCTCCCAAGAGATCTCTTTATAAATGGTTACATTCCTTCTCTTCTATTTACCTTTGATAGTTTCAAAGAGGATGCAGTTCTAGAGTTGGGTAGCCAATTTATTATGATTTATTTTATAATATCTGAATTTAGCTTCGCAGTCACTTTGACATCTATATCTATCACTCAGAGATCTCAGTGAAAATGACATGAGGAGTTTGAATTTCTTGCTGTATACTGTGTTAAGCTCTAAACTGAAATTATACCTTTTCATTCCTATAACAAACCCACAGGGAAGGTACTTTATTATTCCCATTTTCCATATGATGAAACTAAACCAGACATATTAAATAACTTGCCCTGGGTCACCTGTTTAGTGTCAGAGCTGAGTTACAGACCCAGAGGGTCTGATTCTGATTCAAAATCTTAACCACTGAAACATAACGCCAGTCACTGAATATTTACTGGCACTATTCCAAAATACAAGTGCACCTCTTAATTGGTGAGTTTACAATTTAACTTCTTTTTAGGAGAAGAGAGATGGATATGTGTGACTTTTGGACATTTACCAATGCTGTCTAGGACTTGGGCACTGGGACTTTGTTATAAAAATCCATTTAGCACCTACTAGAAATTCAGGGCTACGCTGTGATCAGTGTGGAGGACAATGAAATAAGCATACCTGAGATATTAAGCCAGCATTCTGAAGTAGAAGAGGAAGACAGGATTTTACTTGGATCTCATCCACCTTTATGTCTTTATCAACATAAGCTAGTCTGTGAAAGGGGGGACATATGGGAAGATGGCATAGCAGGTCATGTTATGGTGCATGATTCCAAAGGGTTGGAAATGTTCTCCTCCCCACAGACATATTCTCAACTGGCTTTTGGATGATTAATATCCTACAGCTGGAGATACTCTTGTCTTAAGCTTTCTAGATTTAAGACTATGATGCACACTTAAATGCAATGCCTCTGGGAGATTTAATATTTTACTGCTGGCTCTATAAGTGTTTATTAGCTTCATTATAGAAAGCAAATAAGGAGAAGGAAAAGGAGGGAACTTCATGATAAAGTAGAGAGGAAAGAATGCTTTCACCAAAACTGAACAGCTTCAAAGGCCAAATTTGCACACTGGATACTTTAATGAATGCATAGATGAGCTGTTTCCAAGCTGGAACAGATGTGGGCCCCTGGCTGGGGCATGCTGTGATGGATTTCAAGAGGTGCACCAAACATTGTTTTTGGCCAGATCAATAATTCTCATACTTGTTTGAGGCAGGCAGGAAAAGATGGGATGTTCCAAGTTGACTGAAGTTTGAGCAGATTTCTCTGGGACAGCAGGAAGAATGACACAATGGGGCTTTTTAGATTCATCATAGCACCCAGGATAGTAACAATGAAGGGATTAAAATTTCTCCATATAATAAAATAACAAGAGATTTTTATTTCATCCCTGATGCCAAAGACAGGGTAGGTGGAAATCCTATTTCTTTGGTCAGTGGGTTTGGGGCGGGGAGGGGGAAGGGATGTTGAAGGAGGCATGTTGGAGAGGAAAGAAAGACTTGGTTAAAAGAGAACACATCCCAGCAAAATGGAGCCAGAATAGATCTTCAGAAGAGAAAGAGACAGAGATGGGGAGGAAAAAAATGTTACTTACTAAGGAATGATGGAGAAATGATGGAACAGAGATGCTGGCTCTTCAGTTTGCAATTGCATCCTTTGCTGTGGTGCGATTTCACATCCTATTCTCCTACACCTCGAGTGAAGGTTGTTATGTGCAGTACCAGTAGTGTATGAGTGACATTCTAGCAAATGAAGAGAAGGAAACTGTGTCCACTCACAGGGTGAAAAACAGCAGTCATGAAGAAAAGGTGAGGAGTAGGGAAAGGAGATTAGAGTTAGAAGAAAAATATGCTTCTCAAGGATCTTTAGGAACAGAGTAGGAAGGGCTTGACATGCTTCAGACACCTAAGATGGGTCTGGGAGTCTCTTTGGCTATTAAAGAAAAGGATGGCCATGGAGTATAAGACATGAAGACACTTAGGAGACTTATATGTATCATATTTTTCAATGTATGCAAATGCAATTGCACCCAGTTACATATGTACAAACAAAAATATAGGAACATTATAAATGTATATTAATCTAAATATATAAACATGATAAAATATATGAAACTACTGAATTTATAGAAGTTTTGATTGTTATATATTTTTCTCAATCATGGACACTACAAATATGTAGGAAATGGTAACAATTATTAATATTCAAAAAGAACACATTTGACTGGGACAAAAAGGAAAGCGTACAAAATCTCCTTCCAAGTTTCCAATATACCCATAAGAAGTCTATCAAGAAAAACTTGATTATACAATTCATAGAAAGGTGTGGTCTGCCCATGAACAGAAGGGCTTCTCTCTCCCTAACCTGCTGTCCTCTTGTTTCTTCTCAGTGCACATCTTTTGAGAACCATTGCATTTCACTTCACCACCCCACAGTGCTTCAGGCCTTGACATTAACAAAAAATTAAGTTGGAGGCAAGAAAGACTTACTAATCCACTTTCTCTTGTTTTTAATGTTCCCCTTTTAATTTGAATACATGCTTTTTCTTACATAAATAAGGTATTTAACTATGATTGTCATTTGTTAACTTTTCCCCCCAATTACAACTATCCCGTCAAGGTCAGGGTCCCTAAGGAGGGAATGTACATAGATTGCACACATGTGCCAAATTATTCTGCAGGCTGAGAAATTAACTAAAAATGAGTAATACGCTCTCAATTTAAACCTGGCAGGGGGGATTGTACTTTCATCCCCAAATTGGAATCAGATTTCCTCCACTGGGGCTTCTCCAGCCCTTGGCATAGCCTATTAACAAGGCGAGCTTGGTTCCTCACGGTGTAATAATGACACTGGGTTCCTGTTAGAGCTCCGTGTGGTTTAGTGGGGAGGGCAGAGATGAAGATCAAGCTAATGGGAGAACCTTGGGTTTCGATTTTTATCACCAATCAAACGAGCATCAACAGAACCTTAAATAAAGCCAGCACTATCGGTTCTTAATGCTCAGTTTTCACAATTAACACACTCCCTAAGCATCTGTAATTACTCTTGGACACTTGGTGGGTATATTTCATTTCACAAGAAAAAAAATTCTTTTTTGTATGGTTAAAGGTATCTGTAACAAAGCATATTATTAAGTGACCCTTGGTTTTTCTACCTTTTATTTCAAAGTGTGATTCATTTCTCTAGCTTTCAACTGTTTCATTCCTAGAGAGAGACAGATGAGAGAGGATAAGAAGAAAGAAAAGCAATATGAAATGTGTCAGTGATGAAGTTATTTAACACCTTTTTAAAGTATGTCAATGAATTTTAAAACTATAGTTTTTCTTAAGTAGAATCTGAACCACCTTGAGGAGAGGTTAAAGGTTGTTTTCTTTGTTATGTATTCATCTATCACAGTAATTAATATCTCACTAATTCTCGTTTTTGCCTGCAGACTAGAAACACTTGGGCAGCCTTTACTCACATCAGTGTTCAGGCCCCCATGCGGACCAATTAAGTCAGCATCTCTGAGCACAGACATAAAGTTTCTGAAAACTCCAGGTAACCCTAACAAGCAGGCAGGATGGAGAGGTAGCAATCCTGGCTTATTGCCTTACCTAGAATAGGCGTCATTTGCTATTTTAAGGAACTACTAAATCATTGTAATCTCTATACAATTCTCAGGAAAAAAGCAAAACTTCATAGCTATCACAGTTTTCCTATAATAAATTATCATTTATCTATTCCATGGATAATTGGATAAAGCTTTTGTTAAAAATAATTTTAAAAAGCCGCTAAATTCCTATGAGATTCCTGTGAATATATGACATGTTCCTGTTCTTCTACTTTTTTTTATTTCTAAGAAAAGGATATAAAAGAAAATGAAAGAGGTTTTTTTTTTTTTTGAGTAGGGCATTGCTTGGACAAAGTGGTCAAAATATGATTCAGAGAACATGTTATGGTCAAAGTTATAAAAATAGAGTTCAAAGGGATATTAGTTAAATAGAGTTAAAACCAATTTTTATATATGTCTGATACTGTGTTTGGCACAATAGATGTATAAAAGAAATGTGAGTCAGTGTTTCTGCTTTTTATTTGTTTATAAACTACCAGAGGAATTGGCCTTGCTTTTCTCTCCTGAGATACGGAAATATAGAAACTCAAGGTGACTGGTGAGCAATAATTACAATGACAGAAGAAAAGTTGATTTGTAGGTTGCAATAAAATATTACCATCTGTAGCAGTTTTTCTACTTTCACCCTATTAATTTGAAATTTCATATGCAAATGAATATTTCTGGGAAATAATATAATCACTACTTATAACTTTTTAAAAAAGATTTTATTTATTTACTCTTAGAGAGAGGGAAAGAGAGGGGGAAAAACATCAATTGGTTGCCTCTCGCACGCAGCCTGACCAGGGACCAGGCTCCTCAATCCAGGCATGTGCCCTGCCTGGGAATCCAACCGGTGGCCTTTTGCTTTGTGGGATGACACCTAACCAACTGAGCTACACCTATCAGGGCACTAATTATAACTTTTATTTAGCAATTACTAAATATTTAACTTCTTGTCAAGACTTTATATGATCTCATTAAATCTTCACTGCAGTCCAATGAAGAAAGTCCAGTTATCTCCATTTCACAGATTTATAAACTGAGGCTTATCTGTTCCAAGTATCTTGGCAATTTCAAGTGAAGATTTCCTTCAAATCTGAAAATTTATAAATTTTTCTGCAGAGATTGGTCTAGGAATCCATCCTGATTGCTTCTCTTAATTTCTCTGGATGTTCTTCTTGTATCAGATGCAACTTCACTTGCATATAGATGCGCAGACAAAGCATAGAGAAAGAATATTACTTTGTGTGCCAGAGTAATGCGCGTCAGGCATAGTGGGTTCTGACTCAGGATATCAACCATTCTTTCCACGGCCTTTTCTTAAACTCCACCAAACTCTTGAAAATAAACTAAATGCCCTCCTTGTACGTATTGATTATGTGATACATATGCTATTCCAATTTAGAAGATAAACTCTACATGTAGTGCTTCCTAATTCTTCACATAGGATATACTAATGTTCCAGCTCATTTTCCTCTTGTATTTTGTTTTAGATGAAGTATGGTGATGATGGAAAGCTTATGTTAGATGATAAGGCTGTGTGTGATTGTAGTATGGAAACAACTCTCAAGGAATGGTGCAAGGGGAAGATGGAGGTGATTGGGAATGATGTGTTGACATATCTACTAGATGGCCAGACCCATCTTAAAATCAGGGAGGGAATTATGCCCAAACCCAGCATCACATGCAGCTCAATAGATAATAAGCAAACACCTCTGTCACCACTTGCTTTTTCATTTACAATTTTATCCTTGACTTGTCTCTGTCCCTTAGATTCTAATGATTTTCATGAACATTTCCCATTTTGCAAATTGGTAATTTGTTGGCCTGTGTCGCCAGTACAGGGTGTATGAGAGAATCAACTGGGAAAAGCAAAAGAAATATTCAATATGTCCATCTTGATGTTGATTGGGACTTTAGTTTTGGTTTAATGTTAGTTTATATTTTGTTACTTTATCAAAGAATTTAGGGTATACAGACTTTTATCTTTTAACTTCAAACTCAAAGTAGCAGTTCTGGAATGGTTTCAGTAGACTTCCACAATTTGTTGAGAATGTCATAAAAATACCTTGCTTAAGTTTGCAAAAGCTTTGAGGAGAGGAATGAGGATAAAATGATGATATTTGTTCAGTCTTTTCATATATCCTCTGTTAAAACCACTACTAGGGCCTGGGGGATTTTCTGGCAGAAGCGGCATCACAAATGGTTGACATTTTTGGCATTGAGGGCAGCAATGAGAAACAGTCAGAGTCTGCACACTGTCACCAGCATGAAGTCCAGACAGAGATCTGATTATGTGTATTTATCTGAAATAATTTACTAAGTGATCCATTGCTTTGAGTTTGTAAAGGACTGAGGTTTGGCTGGGAGGGTGTAAGTATTTAGAGGGGTTGGAATATCAATCAATGGAAGATAAGCAGCGGATTTTACTAAGCAGTACAAACTATCTCAAGCAATATTCACTTTGTCTTTGGATTGTGCCATGGGCACAAGACATAGAAAACACAAACACCCGCAGATGTACTGTGATTAGCTGAAACCAGGTCTGTCTTCTGCACAACTACTCAAAGCCTGCTAGCTCTCAGCCCTCGACCTGACAGCCTGAGTGGGAGATATTAGTGTCAAGTCAGTTCAGGACTACCAGGTGTCCTGACACATGTTGTTGATGTCAGTACAGTTGCCACAGAACTCCACTAAAAGTCACTGATTTTGGATGGAGAAAAATCTAGTTTCCGGTTCTGGCCCTGTGATTTTCCTAACTTGTAGCTTTGGACAAGTTTCTTAACTTCTCTGCAGTTTACCAATCTCACAAGTAAAATAGGAGTAAAGTCTTCCCACTGGGCTTGGGTGAGGCTCAGATGAGACCCCCAAAAAGCACTTGAGGAAAGCAAAGTGCTGCATGTTAGCTGGCTTCCCTCTTATACCTTCGCTCTCCAGCCATTATCAACTACCACTTAACAGCCTTGGGAGAGCTAGGCTGTGGCAAAGCTGAATACCACATTATCCACATAGACTGACCTCAAGGCAACAATTAAGATTTGTTGAGCTTTCCCCTCATATTCCCCCTCCTTTTCCACAATCTTGGATTTCAGTGGAAATGCCTTGACAAAAAGTTTAGCTGACAGGCTGGAAACCAGAGCAGGAAAGACAATGTGAAAAAACTATATGAAAACATACAAATTTGTTTACGGTGAATTAGAACATCTTATGCTTCTAAAGCTTCTATGTGGTAATGGAAGGAGACTTGACTTGGTGTGGTGAACACACAATACAATATACAGATGATGTATAGAATTGTACGCCTGAAACCATGTAATTTTATTAACCAATAAATTCAATTTAATAAGTAAGTAAATAAATAAATAAAGCTTCTATGGATTCTCGTCTTTCTTTTTAGTCCTTTACTTTTTTCAAAAAATAGTTTTTTAAAATATCTAGAATGTTTCATATATAAGAAAAAAGTATAATGAATAAAGATATAGAAAATAAAAAATATAAACCTCCATGAAACCACCATCTAGCTTTAAAAAAATGTCACCAAGGTGTGAAAGCTCACCCCCTCCCCCTGGTATATTTCTTCATAACCACTCACTTTCCCTTTTAGAGTAACCACTGCCCTAGGTTTCATAGTAAGTAGTACTCTTTTGCTCTGCTTTATGGTTTTACTACCCAAGGATACATCTCCCAATCATATAATTTAGCTTTGAGGACTATTTTCAGGATTTCCTATAAATGGAACCATACCATGTGTATATCTTTGTGTTGCTTTTTTTGGTACAACATTCTGTTTGAAAAAGTCATTCAGTTTGTTGCATGTAGCTGTAGTTTATGAATATTCACTGTAGAATAACATTCCATCTTGAAGTATATGCGCATTGCATATATCATCATCCTGTTGATGGACATTTGGATTTTTTCCAGTTTGTGGCTCTTAGGAACAATGATGTTATTAAAAAGGTCCTGCACTTGTCTTTATGTGCAACAACTTTACTCCTTTGCAGCGGTTACAGTCCGTCAAAGGCTGCACATGTCTTCAGCTTTACAGGATTGTAGTAGACCGTTCTGTGTGGCATTGGCCCAGCTCCCACTCAGAGATGCACAAGACCCACGCCCATGGATAGGTTCTCCTGTGGGGACTCAGGCTTGCAATGTACCTAGGCTGCTTTGAGTCTTGTTTTTTGCTAAAACTCCCTCAACCTGAATTGAGGACATTTACTTTAAAGCAACTTCCTAAAATCCATGCTAAACCTTCCAAGGATGAGTGAAACCTGTTCAACTACTTTTGCCTTTTCATTTGCAAATATACCTCTTCTGTGATGTGATTAGCAGCATTTGCTCCTTTGTTTTCTGCAAAAGGTAACCACCTAAAGTGAGCCTGTGCATAGTTAATAAGGACCTTCTTGTAATGTGCCCAGTAAGACAATAAAAGCTCATTGGAGCAAGGGCTGAGGCTTTTGCTCCACTTCAGAGAAAAGCTGTTCTGTCCCTTTTCCTCCACCGGCCTCAGCCTCGGTAGTCTGTGTGAATGTCTGTGTGAATTTCATCCATAATGACGTGGACACTGTGGGCCGGTGTCTGGATCACAGGATAATACCCGACTGTTTCCCAAAATAATTGTACAGATTGGCAATTCACACTAATTCATAAAAAGTCAACCTTTGTCTTTTCTATAAATGCTATCTATCACTTAGACTTTTGCTTTTACCTTAAGATAGACTTCAATTTTTCCCCCAGAATCTGCATTTTGTACTTAGTGGGATACAATTCTTATAACTGTATTTTTCAAAGTTAGAGAGAATTCAGGCTTGAGTAATATTTGATATTTTTTCAAATACAAAGCAATTGTGACAGGTGTCATAAATATGATTTTCTGAAATAGGCAGGAAAATCTGCTAACATTTAAATGTTACCAACAACTCTTCCTTCTTTCCATATGATATAAGAAAAGAGGAAAACTCTTGACTCTAATTTCAGCACCTGGTTTCTCTGATACAGCTTTGAGGCAGATCTACATGAAATACAGTTGATGATCTGGGTGGGTTTACAGGCTTAGCCAGTGTAGCTTCCTAGTGCTGCCACCACAAATTGCCACAGACTAGGTGAATGAAAACAACCGAAGTTTATTTTTTCATAGTTCTGGAGGCAGAAAGTCTAAAACCAAGGTGTCAGCAGGGCCATGCTCACTCTGAAGACTCTAGTGGAGAATCCTTGCTTCTTTCTAGCTGCTGCTGTCTCCCCACAATCCTTGGTCCTCCTTGGCTTATCGCTGCATCACTCCAATCTATGTCTCTCTCTTCACATGACTCCTTCTCTGTGTTTCTGCTCCTCTTATAAAGATAACAGTCATTGAATTTGAAGTTCACTCTGAATCCAGGATGATTTTATCCCATGGTGGTCCCTAACTAATTGCATTTGCAAAGACCCTATTTCCAAATAAGGTTACATTTCCAGATATTGGGGTTAAAGACTTCAATCTTTCTCTTTGGAAAACACAATTCAAACCACTATGACCTGTAATGAAGGAAGGGAAAAGAAGGGAAGGGAAAAAATTAGTAGTTTATGAAACAATTACTAGACATACTATATAATTTTTGATTGTTTATGATGTTAACGTTTTGCACAGGAGAGCAGTTAAAGGGCTGCCCACTCAAAATAACACACCTGCTTTAAAAAAAGTCATCCTTTGAATAGGTTGTTTTTAAAGAGGAGCAAGTAGTTGAAAGAAATAGGTCAGGGTACTGGGGAGGTCCCCTGGGGTTTGTGTGCCCTAGCTGTGCACCTGAGTCCTGTATTGAACCACACGGTCCAGACAATAGAGGAAGAACTCAGGAGTTGTCCAGAAAGGAGCCATTTTTCCAAGACACACTGATTTTGTGATTTGAATTCCTCCTAGTTTTAGTGCCATAAAAATCAAAAGTTGTTAGAGGTGAAAATTCATCTTGTCTACATATGATTTTTCTTTTGTTAAAAGCCCTTATTTAAGAAGTAGAAGATCAAAAACTAATGAACAATAAAATGACAACAAATTTGTAACTATCAACAACTGAATCTAAAAAACAAAAACTAAGCAAACAACTAGAAGAGGGACAGAATTACAGAAAAGGAGATCACATGGATGGTTAGCAGTGGGGAAGGGGGAGAATGGGGGAAAACATACAGGGAATAAGAAGCATAAATGGTTGATACAAAATAGACAGGGGAAGGTTAAGAATAGTATAGAAAACAGAGAAGCTAAAGAACTTGTATGTACAACACATGGACATGAATTAAAGAGGGGGGAATGCTGGAAGGTGAGGGGAGAAGGGTGGAGGTGGGATAAAGGGGAGAAAGTAGATAACTGTAATAGCATAATCAATAAAATACACTTAAAAACAAAAACAAACAAATAAACAAAAACTCCAGTCTGCATTTTTTAATGATTTGGCAGGGCTGATCTTCCTGCTGGAGGATAGAGCATTTCATGATTGAAGGAGCCAAGAGCCCCACTAACCAAACCGAGCCCTACCTTTCCCCAACAACAATGCTTGCATTACACCTTTGGGACAGATTTCTCACTCTGGGTTCCACCGATGACTATGGGATGACCCTGTTGAAACCCAAAGGTCTCAAAGGAAGTGGGGGGTAGGGAAGGATGAGGGCATTCAACAAATTTCAGACATCAGTACTTCAAACATTAGGTTGACAGATATCTTATACTTGTGGTTTATGCTTCTGTGTCTTTTGCCTAAAGTCTTTTCTATCTCAGGGGTAGAAATATTTTATTCTTATGTGGTTTGTTAAGAAGTTTTATAATTAATTTTTACCTTTAGATCTGTGATCAATTTAATCTTCTAAATGCTGTGCCTTAAGAGATATGATTATTTATTTCATACAGATTTCTATATCTCTTCACTGCCACAGTGTATTATATATAAATTTCTACATGTATGTAACTATATCTATATTAAGATAAACAGTTCATCCTGATGTCTCCAACTCCAATCCATCACCACAAGTGCTATTTTATTCTAGCTATTGATAGAGAAATTTAACTTGGATTCTCAACATGCAAGAAAAAGAGAAGGGAGATATACATATTTTAATGTAGCAGCTAATAGTACGTTTTCTTGATGCAGAGAAGTGTGAAGATGAAAATAAGAGATGGGCTATAATTAACCTGCTCAGATAACTCTTGATATTTTTGTAACATAAAATAAAACATTTATTAGGCTAGAAAATATAAAAACGTAAAAAAAGGTACAAAATTTCCCTTTGCTCCCAACCCAACTCCCAGGCTTTCTCCAAAGTGCAACTGGTTGATGCTTTCTCCTGTATTTTACAGTGGGGAGAGCATTGCTTATGCCCGCGCCCCCCTCTCTCTCCTGATATTTGTATCATTATTTTATAGCAGCAGGATCATACTACGTATACTATGCCATACTTTGCTTTCTTCACTTACATTATGAAATATTTCTATTTATCTTGTTCTTTTTCAAAGTTAAATGATTTTATACTATTTTATTATGTTATTGTCCTATAATTTCTTTAATACCTGTTGCTGGACTCTGACTGTATCCAGTTTTGGTCTTTTACAAGCAATGCTAAAGTGAACACCCATATATGTGAAGATACAGCCACATCACACACACACCAAATTACACACACACATTTATCTAAACTTTTCATGCATATCTGGGGAAATTCTTAGCAGTAAACTTGCATGGGTGTGTACAGTAAAATTATTGGCTAAAAATCATGTGTGTTTTATATTTTAATAGGTAAAGTCACAAGTTCTTATAGTAAAATTGTACAAAATTATTATCTCATCTACAATGTTTGAGAGCCCATATTTCCCAAAACTTGGACAGTACAAAATAACCTCAAACCTTTCATTTTTCTTTCTGAAAAGTAAAAGATGGTATTGCATAAATATTCAATTTAAATTTTTATTAATGAATGAGACAAGCATTTTTGTAAGCTAACTGGCAATTTTTTTCTTTCTACAAATTTCCTTTTCATAATCTTTTTTTTTTACTTTTTCTACTGGTTTATAAGTCATGTTTCTATTGGGCTGATTTGAGTAAGCTATTTATAAATACAAAAATATAGACCTTTATTGCTTATAAATGTAACATATATTTTTCTTTGCTCTTTTGGGATTGCTAGTGTTGTTGTATAGAGGTTTAAAATTTTTATGTTATATGCCATCTTGGAAAAATATTTGTCTAATTATAATACCATGTACCTTCCAAAGAGTATCTTCATTTTTTAAATTCAAAGTTATAGCTCACTTGTACTTAAAGCATCTGCTTCCATTCAGAGATGACCTTCATCAGAAAAGAGGGAAGAAGGGAGAGCAGCTTTTTCTGCGAGATGGAGAGCGGGCCCCGAGCATTTGGCTGACTCTCCACAGTTAGATGAACCATTGTTTATTTCCTTGCCTTTCCCTGTTTCCCAATTAACTTGAGGTAAAAGAAGCCTGGAATAGACATTAAAAGAAAGAAAGGGCATTCTTTTGTTTTCAAATTTTAAACTTACTGTATACATAATATTAAATATGCCTTAGAATTCTTGACTCTAAACTCTTGACACTTTTTATTTTGTGTGTACATGTTTAAAATACAGGTTACTCTCTGTATGATTTTTCTCCACTTCAACCAGCTTTAGTCTGAGGCATTTTTATTTCTATGACACTTTTATCTTTGCCCTTTGAAGAGGTTTGAGGAAATTGCAGAGAGCAGGTTTATCCTAGAAAATCTTCGGTAAAGAAACAATGGAAGTATACAACAAGATTCCCAGACTTTATCTACTTCCTCTTATCCATAGTTGTAATGAAAGATTGCCAATATTTTCTGAGATTTTAATAGAACTTTAGAGGCTACTGAAGTAAGATTTTTATCCAGATGATCGCATGAAGGGAAGATCATTGTTTTTCACAAGATAGCAAAGAAATCCACTGAGTCTCATGACTGCTTTCCAGTTAGCCAACTCTCGGCCATGCACTTGTACTGCAGGCTTTTTGGGTACTCCTTAGGGCCCTGGCAGTGCTTCTGGTCCTTTCCTCATGAGCTGCCTTGCTGGTGTGAGTTTCTGTGTCATGAAGCACCCACAGCTGTGTGGCCAGACGCTCTACCAGCTTGGGACCCAGGGACGGGCTTTACACACACATCTTTAGACAGAAGAGTCAATCTGTACTTTCAACTTCCTAGTGGTCTTCAAACTCTGCAATTTGCCTAAGATGAGCAGTCAAATGAATATCCTTAGAGAGAAGCTAGATTCAGTAGCTTCACTCTTCTAAATCTTCAGAACTCAATGGACTAGAAACTGCAGACAATTTTGCATATGACCCAGCTTCGGGGTGACTTGAAAATGGTTGTGATTTCTGTAGCCCTCAGTGCCTCCATCATCACTGACTGAGCATAATTTCCAGTAAGCAAAATACCCTTTTGGCTCCTTTCCATGTCCTTTTTTAATGAATCCCCTATGACCTCTGATGTCCTCAGGCGTGACTGGA
Organism: Trachops cirrhosus; assembly: GCA_028533065.1. Classification (NCBI taxonomy): domain Eukaryota; kingdom Metazoa; phylum Chordata; class Mammalia; order Chiroptera; family Phyllostomidae; genus Trachops; species Trachops cirrhosus. Next base: position 64,112,452 of record CM052541.1, read on the forward strand.
CCAAGTCCCTACTCAGATGTGCAGTTTCCCATGCTCAGACCCATGAGAAATTATTACCAAAGTCTGTCTGTCTGTCTGTCTCTCTCTCTCTTAAGTTGATTTGCTACTGAAATCTTCTTCTTTCTCATCCACCTTTACATTCATTTCACCATGCTCTTTTCTTTACAGTTAAGGAAGAGTAGAGAATGGGCTGGTGACTCGAGCTTGTTCCATAATTGGGTCCTTTTCAACATTTGTGTTGACTCAGCAGGACAGAAGGAAGCACCATGGAGTGCACAGTGGGATCCACTGTGGTCACCCTGTGAACCTGGAAGGGACAAGATCTAGTTCATTGGGAGGTCAGCTCCATGAAAACAGGTTTTTTTCCACTCAGTTCACTGCTCTGTCCTCTGCAACTGGAACAAGGCTTGGCTCATGTAGGTGGCTCAGCAAGTACTTGAGCAAATGAGTAAATGAATGATTTGTTTGTTCTTCCTTGTCTACCAAACAGCCAGGCTTCCCTACTCCACATTGTCACACAACTCCCAGGGCTATTCTTATCCAGAACCTAGAGAGCTGCTGGCTGTCTGGGTGTACTATAAGGTTTTCACGCCAGTGTAGCCTAGCAGTTAATAGTGCCCTCCTCATAGTTTTATTTAGGTGATGCATCTGTTAATGCGTCATGCTTTGAACGATGCCTGGTACACAACAAGTCCTCAGTTAGTGTTATCTTTTAAAATTATTATTTTTATTAATTTAGTGTTTATTTTTATTAAGATTCTCTTTTTTAGAGCAAAATTGAGGCAAAGGTACAGAGATCTCCCATATGTCCCCTGTCCCTAAACGTGCACAGCCTCTTCCTTTAACAACATCTGCCACCAGAGTGGTGCACTTGTTACAACTTCCGAGCTCACATTGACACATCATAATCACCCAAAGGCTGTAGTTATATTACAGTTCACTCTTGATGTTGCTAATATTGTTTTTAACAAGTCCATTGGTAACAAAAATTCCATTCAGAATTATTGCTTAAATATTTTTTTATTCTCACCTGAGGACATTTTTTATTGCTGTTAGAGAGAAAGGAAGACAGAAAGATGGAGAGAGAGAGAAACATCCATGTGACACAGAAACATCAATTGGTTGCCTATTCGTGCATGCCCTAACCGGGATCAAACACTCAACCTAAGCATGTACCCTGACCAGCAATTAAACCCCATGACCCTTTGGTCTATGGGGTGATGCACCACCCAACTGAGTCACATTGGCTAGGACTTGAATATTTTTAATACCAATAATAGGAAATATCTGGTTTTATATTGATTGACCTCTGAATCAGGGAAAATGAGAAATGGTAACCTTTTGTTACCTATTGTATTATAACAGATCCCATCAAAATAAAGTGTCTTTAAATAACAATAATCATTTATTTTCCACAGTTTTCCATTTTTAGTTTTCTGAGGAAGTTCAACAGTATGGAACTTCCTCAGAAAACTAAAAATGGACCTACCCTTTGATCCAGCGATTCCACTGCTGGGACTATATCCTAAGAATCCTGAAACACCCATCCAAAAGAACCTATGCACCCCAATGTT
>CM052541.1:64114525-64206326 GCA_028533065.1 Trachops cirrhosus
CTGGAATGGGAATAAAAGATTGAAACTGTACTGAATAATCTAAAATAAAAAAAAAAACAATAATCATTTATTATCTCTCACAGTTTCTGTGGGTTATGTTGTGGCTTGGTTGGTTGGTTCTCACTCAGGGTCCCACAGAGATTGAAGTTAGGTGTTACTTAATATTTAGCTGGTGCTGCTGGCCAGAACATCCATCCACCTGTGGCCTCTCCATGTGGCCTGGACTTCCAGACAAGATGGTGGCTGAGTTCCAAGGGCTGCGTTAAGACAGAAAAAGAGGAAGAGAATGAGAGGAAGACAGAGTATACATTGGTCTTTAATATTTAACCTCGGAAGTCATATAGCACCATTTCTACCACATTTTATTGGTCAAAGAATTTAGTAAGATCCTTTCAAGTTCAAGAGGAGGAAACAAAGAGCCCACATCTTGATGAAGGAATACTAACATTTTATTACAAGAAAAACATGTAGAATGGTATGTAAATATATATTGAAGTGACTACTTTTAGGCAATGCAATACAATCAGATATGTCTCCTGCTGCAACATGCAGGCATGCACACATAGACACACACGCAAGTGTACCCACAAGTCCTGACTAAGGTGAGGTTGGGCCTAACTGGGGCTCATCAGTGTAGATTTCAATTAGCAAAGCATTACAGAGGCTCTTCTGAAATGTTTAGCTATGGGGATAAGAACTGCTACATGCAATCGCTTACAAAGCATTCATTGAATTATTGTCTGACACCTATCTGAAGGGTGTTTAAAGACAAGGGAACCTAGGAGTCAAAATTGAAAGTGCAAATTGCAAATTCTTCCCTTTTACAGTGATAAGACTATAAATACCAAGGGGCTGTTTCTGTTAAACAACAAATGGAAATGCTCCAGAATCAATGAGAGGTGTTAGCACCAGGGAGAAAAAGCATCTTAAACCATACACTAACAATTAAACCAGACACTTTTGACACTAGATCTGAGACACTCCTGGCAGTATTTTATTCTTCATGGCATGATTCAGAAACCCACAGCAGGTGACAAGCTGATTTTGGGGGATCATCAGTTCAGGCTTCTCATCACTCTCCCCAAACATAATTCAATATGTTTTATTCAAGGCAGTTTCATGTTTTTTGAGAAAAGGTAATTGGTGAAGATGAGTGAGTTCCCAGAAATATATGCTATGGCCTCAAGAAGCCAAGGAACTGACCTGCTTAATAATGGTTGAATATTAACACAATCAGAAAAAAGGTGACTTATCTATAAGAACCCAAGGATATTCAGTACAGTCTGCATGAGTCATGAGAAATCTATGTCTAGGAGAGCATGAAGCCTTAGAGATTGCTGAACTCGCCATACATTGTGCTAGTCAATCAGGGGAAAAATATTTTTCCTGTGGTTATTATAACTGGGCTGTTTTTATAAGACAGCTAAGCTGCTAAACAAATAACCTAATGGAAACAATATAAATTCAGAATTTTAAGAATTCTATTTCTCTAAAATGTTCTAAATGCTTTAAGCCTGATGGAATGGGAGTACTAGATTAAGACTCAGAGCCATCTCTCTGCCATCACTAGATTGTGAAATGGGTTACCGGAGATCCAACACTAGAGGAGACATTGCTCACTGCTTCCAGGAGGCAGTGCTAAAAATTCCTAGTGGAGCAGCAGACAGTGAGGACAGCCAGTTCAGCAGAGGCTTGTGTGGTATGCAGGCTGAGAAGGTAGGCTGTGGTGTCAGAGAGCAATGTCTGAATCCTGATGTACTCACCTATTGGCTATGCAATTTTGGTGGGTTGCTAGACTTCTCTGAGCCTCATTTTCAGCATCAGTAAAATGAGGATGATGGTACCTACCACATGTGGTTAGGACCTAGCAGTGTCAGCCCCAAGTAAACGGCAGCAGTTAGTGTTGTTGGGAGTCTCTGGTTCTCCTCACCCCTCTGTCTGTAGTTACCTAGAAGGAATCTAAAGACTTACAGTGAGGGCTACAGCCAATTAAAGAAGTCCTACAAAGTAACCCTGCCAGGGATCTGAGGTTGGGGCCCACGAAATATAGACCCTTGTGTAAGCACTTTCAGGAATGCAAATAAACCAAACCACTGGCACTCCCTTCAGGTGGCTGCCCTTGTCCCAATCTAGGAAGGACTAGCACTCAGACTTGTCTCTAAGATTTGAAAAGGACAAGAGCAGATCCTGGTGCACAGCTCTGTGTTCTTGACTTCCACAGCCCATTGTGCTCACTGTTAGGCTTAAGAATGTGCTCTGTGACTTAGCAGTACCTTTGTCAGAAAACTTGACCAGAGGCTGTGAGATCTGAGGAAGGGCAAGGAGATGGCAGCTCAAGGCCCTCCTTGTGCCATCTAGATGAAGGGAAGGGAAAGGCAAGTCCTAGACCCGTATCTGCTCTTCTCCACACTCTCCCTTTTGCCATTTAATTGTAGCCCTGCCTTGTTTGGGGAAGGTTCCAGTGAGAGAAACACACCAGAAACTCTTTCCATGTCCATAGTATGGGAGATAAGAGAAAATTATAGACCCTAAGTTATAGCTCTTGATCTTTGTCCTCTGTGCAGCCTCCAGAATGAAAGCTCAAAATCTCCCAGTTTTAGCCATTGAGAGTAAAAATCAACATGTTGCTCGTATAGCTTCCAAGATTCGTGGTTGTTCTCTCTCTGTTTCTCTCTCTCTCTCTTTTTTGATACCTATAGCTTCCTACTTTTATGATGGCTCAGGAGAGTCCCTGTGTTGTTTTGCTTTCAAATTATCCAGAATTATGTGACTTTGCCAGGAAACTTATTAAAGGTATTCAAAATAGACAAACTGGAGGTCTGTGCTAACTGAGTATAATCCATCATGATGTGTTCAGATGTCTTGAGGAACGCAGTTCCTGAGAAAGAATCCAGTTGTTACTGACACAAAGCATTGGCTACTTTTTCCACAGCTGTCCTGTGCCTTCTTGTTTGGCATTTTTCTGCAAGACTTGAAAAGAACGAGACTATTTTCATACTTCTGTCCTTAGATAGGGAATAGGGGGTTTTCATGATGGGAGGTTCCTGGAAAAAGACTGAGAAACCAACTTTCCAATTAGATGATCTTTGAATGACTCACAACAAGCGATGAAATAATGTAATAGAATGGTGAAAACCAAGGTGAAACACAGCTTAGGAATGTTGCATCTTCTTCTTGTCCTCCTGAACAATGTTTTCTCTCTGGGCCACCCAACTTTTCCATGTGTTAAGCATTATACTTAGATATATTTGTAAGATCACATTGCACCACCCTTAGTTCCTCATGCAAATGCTTATTCTACAGCCTTATAGCTAAACGTCCTAATAGAGAACTTTTGAACATTTACTGCTTTTACCACATCTCAGTAGCCTTTAATCTAGATGATCTCCTTTGTTTCCTAGCAATTTATGTGCTACAGCAATCTCTTGTATCAACCAGAATTCATTGAGCATAGTGTTCAAGAACATAGGCTTAGACTCCAAATCTGTGTTGAAATTCATATTTTATTATTCAAGAGCTGTGTGGCCTTAGGCAGCAGGTGAAACATTCTTTATGTATTAAAAGGGAATAATTATGGTATAACTCATCAGATTTTGAGGTGGTTTAATAAGGTCACATATAAAAATGTGTAGTTCAAACAGGTGTTTGATAAATAATGTTTCTAGTATGGATCACTTTCCTTTTTAGGTTATAGCTTAACAGTGGATAAAATGTTTGTCAGTGTTTACCTTGATATTCTTTATCAGTCTTGAGACCAGGGAAATATTTCCCATAGGGTTTGGAGCAGTATTTGGGAACTGGGTGATCCCAGCTCCAGAGGGAGAGAGATTTCATGTCTCATTCTCCTTTGCATGTCTGATCCTGCTGCAGTGTCAGGCACAGAGTACACACTAAATAAATGTTTGTTCAATTAATGAGTAAATTACCAAATTTTAGAGGGTCAAAAATATGAACGGACTACAACATTAGACATAAAATAGTGGAAAATTGGAGATGGTGGTTTCACTACAGGTGACTAAGCTCCATTCCAAAGTAATCACCCTTTTGGAGAATTTTACACAACAGAATATTTTTTAGTCTAACACTTACTACTTTCAATAGTTTAAAGTACTTATGTATATAATGTTAGAGAAAATACTTTATCATAGTAAATTAATATTCATTCACTTCTCAGTTGAGTTATGCTTTACAATCTTCTTTGTTGAGAAAATTCTAAGTGTACAGTTTTTACTGATGTTTTGATCTGTACAATAGTAAGATATCCTGAAATGGACAAATGACCATGAACAGAAGCTTTTTAATATTCTGAAAATATGAGATATTAGTTCTAGATTGAGACAGCAAAGACATATTTTACAATTTTATTTCTATTTGTATTTCTAAATTCTCTTTTCTGCCTTATAGAAGTGTTTTCCAGTACTAAAAATTATTATTTTCTATCATGAGCCAGACTCATTACCTATGTTAGTAAAATTCTTTAATTACAAAGTCCGTTTGACATGGTTTAAACTTTCAAAGCTGATGGAGGAACATCGTGGTGTGTCAGTTACAGTCACAGAGAAAATTGTTCTGTGGGAAACAATCTTAGATAAGCAAAAACCAGGCATACAATGGTGTGATAGGTCATAGATGTATTTCATTTTCTCTTCTTGTAGAGAGCCACTGAGGAAGGTGCTTAATACAATGGAAAATAGCATTCTTTTTCAAATCCTAAGAATAGTAAGTAATTGAGGCTTGAAAATTCAAATGCATATGGAAATTTTTGCTTTATTTTTTCTATGCTCCAACTGTGAAGTGCTGAAAATTTTAAGGTATGTCCTAGACAGTTTTAAATGTTGTGTAAATAAGACTGAGAAGAGATCTTGTTTATTGAGCATGTACTATGTGTCAGATGGTGCAGCCAGACATTTTTCCATCTACTCCATTTGAGCCTCTTGAGGCCCTCACACAATTTATCAAAAGAGCCTAAGGACAAGGACCAAGTTTTATTGCACTTTGTACCACCACATATAACTTAACTCATTGTGGTAATAATATTTGTGTAGTAAATATTTGTATCTCTAAAATCTTAGTTCCAAACTGAAACAGAAAATACACAGCCACAGATTTCCTTCAAGTTCATTTAACAGGGAGAGGAATAAGTGTGTCTCTGATCCATTGACCCTGGCTTTTCAGTAGAAATTGAAGTAAGCGATGACATGGACAGACTTTTATAAATTGTTTCCTTTTGACTTCTGCTAAAAGATAAATAAGTCCATGAGAATTATAGAGCAAAACTTGTTATTCAGCTAATTGTTGTATGTCTCCAAATAACAATACCTAACATTTATTACCTACTTATTTAACAAGCACATTTTAAGTGCTTTACAAGAATTAGCTTATTTAATCTCAGAAGGACTTTAAAGTCCTTCAGAAGGAGAAAGGTCCCATTATTATTTTTATTTTAGAGACCAGGAAACTAAAGCATAGAGGTGCCCAAGTTTGCTCACAGTTACATAGTTAGGAAGAGGTGGAGCTTGGATGCAATCCCAGAGTCTGGCTTCCAGCCCCCTGCTCAGCCCTTCCAACATTGTACTGGCTGTCTGTGTGACCACTAGGTGTTAGCACGTTTGTCTTCCACCGCTGAAGAGGAATCCCTGGGCTGCTTTTCGTTTAGCCCTACCTCTTATAACTCCAATGGCTCCTTGGAATATAGGTGCTGCTTACCTCTTTAAGGCTATCATCATGTTAAGCATTGCAAGATTCCCTTCACTCTAAGCACTGAATACCTCTTATTTTACCCTTGTTCTCTGACAAAAAAAAATGTGACTGGCCTTTTGAAGTGTGCACACAGTGAGAATGTCCATAAAGAAATGGCAGCCACCTTGGTCCTATGGGTCTGTGTGGCCCTTGCCTCTTTTCCTGTTGAATTTGTTTCCTACAGTCATTCTGTATTTTCTATCAGTGGTTTTGGGCTGCTCCCGTGAGTGTCTTCCCTAGCACTCCTGCCTGCTAAATCAAACTTGCTTTGGACAGATAATATGTACAATTAATAACAGTGCAGGAGTCTCAAAAATGTTTTTGTATATGCAGTGACTTGTGTAACTGGACGGTGATGGGCCAGAAAACAGTCCTACCAGCCCTGCAGCAATCGCTGTGTGGCTCACTCCATGGCTGAGTCGGAGGCAGCTTGAGTGTTGTGTCTGCCTCTCACACAGATCGCTGTCAACCCATTCTGACATAATCATAACAACCTGCAGATCTGCAGTGTACCTTCTTCAAGTGGGTGGCAGATCTGCTTCTAAACACATTTTCTCATCAAGCGTAGTATAACTACTCTTTATAGCAAGCATCATTCCATAGTGGTCGCATTGGCATGTCAGTAGTGAAAGTTGTTGTGCCGGTGTAAGTAAACACAAAACAACACTTCTATTTTTATTTTTGTTTTCAGTGTATCATCTGAGATTCACTCATCTTCACAGTATCAGTGAAGCAGAGTACTATATAATCAAAACTCTAAATAATGATTTCATTAATTTCAGAGGAAATATGTGATTATTTGATTCATTCATATAGCAATTTTTAATTTTTTAATTATTTGGATAATTGGAATTCCCATGATACAACTCCAGGTTGTGAATTTGAGCAACACATATGCAGATATGTTGCCAGTGTTTGACAACTCGGATGTTTTAAATTAACAGCATCAACATAATAACTTACTGCATCCTTTAGGTCCAAAAATCCTGAACTTGAATGTTTCTTCCTGATTATTTTTCCAAAATTTTGAAAAAGAAATCACACATACAAACAGTTGTTTTGTGGTTTTGTTTAAGATTTGGAACGATAATAAAGTCTAGACCAATTGTGATTAAAAAAAAAAAGATCTTTATGTGTATTCTCTCTGCTGCCAGAACTTCAGAGATGTGACATAAAGTAAAAGGCCCTGTCGGGTTTCTGGTTACCATCAGGCCTGTGGAATTTCAATAGAAACCAGAAACAGTTCTTAATATTTTATGAATGTGTTTGACTTTCCACAGTTTGTTTTTTCAGAAGGTATGTTTATTATTTCCTATCTGATTTTCCTCAGAATATAGCAGTAAAATTCTGAAGATGAAAAGTGTCCATGATATTTATCTCAGGCCTCTCCTCTAAATTCCAGATGCACACATACAGCTGCCCGTGTGATGTGTCGAGTCAGGTGACTCTCGGAGACCTCAAAGCTCACAAACCAAACTGGGTCTCTTGCTTCCTCCCCCAACCCTCACTGAAACCTGTTCCTACTCTCAGCCTCCCCAGCTGAGGAAAGGACACAGATATTCACATAGTTGCCAACCAGAAAGTCATGTAAACATTTTTTTATTAAAGAATAGCTCTACAGAGAGTAAATGATATGGAATGTAGGCATCTGGGGCATACAGTTCAAGAAATTCCTACTTACGAATACACTTGGTGATAATTTTCAATATTCCAGAAGCTTCCTTTGTGACCTTCTGACTCATCAGTTGCTCCTTTTCCATATCTCAGCCTTCATTAAGACCTGACTATTCTTTCTCCATTGTTTATCTTGAGCCTTCTCATTTTTCTCCATTTCCACTGTTCTCACCATGACCATCTATCACCTGGACTACTTCAGTCACTTGTCTCGCCACTTCCACTTTTGCCAGTCTGTTATCGCTACAGAGTGACCTTTAAAAACCATAACTCTGTTCATTGCACTCCCCTTCTTTATTAACCTCCCTTTATACTTGTAATAAAATGGAATCTCATTGTTGAGCCACTGAATAAATGCCCTTAAACAGTGGTCCTTGGCAACCCTCCAACCACTAATTCACCACTGTCCAAACATCCTAGAACCACCCCCACCCCCAGTTTCAGTGAAATGCCCTGAGAACCTTTTGCACATGCTGATCCTTTGATGTGAATGCTTTTCCTCCCTCCCTCCTCTCTCCCAACCCTCTTCCCCACAGCACTCACACCCATACCTATACCTTCTCTTCTCAGGGATAGTTCTTTTTCATACTTTTTTCTTAGATTAAATATTACTTGGCTAGCCACAAAGCTTTTTCCTGTGCCCAGTCTAAAGGACAGCTCCCCAATTAGTCTCAGAGAATCATGGCTACTTCCTTCACAGCAGATGCAATTTATATAGTTAAGAGTTGCTTCTAGCTGTGTTATTGCCTAACTTCCCTGCCAACTGAAGCTCCATTAGGGAAGGACCAAGCATGTTATTTTATCCCCCACCCCCCAATAGCTATCACTGTAACTGGCATAGAAAAATTGCTTAGTATCTAATTGTGGAATGACTGAATAAGTGAACACATGTGTACATGTCTCTGAGAACCATGCTAAAGGGAGAAATAAAAGGAGACAGAGGGTGAACAGCCAGTCTGAGGACTAGTTAAACCTGAGAAAGAGCTTTTTTCCTCCTTGAAAAGCATTTAAGAAACGAATCCTGGGAGGTTTCTGTTTTCCTGAGCCAAGCATCACTCTGAGAAAAGCAACTTCTCTTCCCAGGACACCGCTGAAGAATAATTTGGCTGGTGCAAGTCAGTTTCTCTCTGGGTTAACTCATATGTCTTTTGAACACACACCCCATCTCATTCCCATTGGGTCTGGCATCAGCTAGGGGAAGAATTTTGCAGACATTTCCCTGGTTCGTTCTTTAATTCCTGTGGAATCAGTGGATAATCAGAATCCTGGAACACAGAAGAGGCTTAAAAGAGAGATGGAAATCTTTTTGGAAAGAGTATGAGATTGAATTTTTTAAGTAAATAATCTTGAATTTTCAGTTCTGTTTTCTTCTTTTGCATAGCAATTCACTTCTGACAGTCCCAAGCCATAGTAAAAATGGCAATTCTGTAAACTGGTGTTTGTTGTGTTTTGGAAAATTCGAGGAAGACACTGAGTCAATATACAGTACCTCGCCGAGTGGCAGCAGCCTGGAGTGAGGCTGCAACGTGGAAAGAGGGATCCAGCAAAGTTGGTCAGCACAGCAGATTGGAGTAAGAGCTGACAAATCACTGAATGGATTTCCAACATGTCACCATTCCTTAGGAGCTGCAGAAAAACAAGGGGGAGAGAGCTGACATTTCATGGCTGAATGGGACTGGGCACATTCCACGTCAGTTTGTATTAAGTAGATGAGTGATCCCTGAAGCCTAGAGAACTTGGGAACATTTGGGTTATACTTCTGGAGTCACATGACTCAAATTTCTCTCATTTAAATGTTCTTACGTCCAAGTAGATCTTGATTCAGAAACATTCACTTTATTTGGGGCTAAAATCTTGTTTAAATAAGTTAAAAGAAAAGAAAACCTGATTGAATTGACTGGACCATCAATCAGGTACGTTTTGGACTAAATTAGCTCAATTTTCTTGCCTGAAAATGCCTAACGTGATCCGTCAGTGTAGGAAGTGAGAAATTTAATGGACATGCAAGAGAGATAGTGTAGGAAAAGGTCATTTTGCCCCTGTGCTCTGTCAGAGTGGGTGAGAGTGACAGGGTTGGGCTTTCAGGAATTAGAGAGTTACAGAGAGGGACTGAATGTGTAGGGTGTGGGGTAGTTGCAAGAGGGTTAGAGAATGAGAAGTGAGGTACTGCCAGAAAACAAATTCTGCTGACTTTCTAGTTTTGCTTTTGCTACATTTAATCAACTTTAAATGAGTCAGAGATGTAATTGGATACAGTTGTTAAAATAGGCCAAATAAAATCAGCCTGCCACATTTGAATGTTTCAGAGGAGTGGGAGAGATTTATAATATGAGACCTGACTCCCCACACCACTGTTCTATAAGTGTGACTAGAGTTTGTAATAATATGGATGGGGTTGTTTTGCTGTTTTTGTGGATAATTAACCCAATCACTTATTTCATGGAATATTATGCCTTGATCTAAAAGGAAATACCTAAAATATTTCTAAAAAGAGATGCTGATGTGTGTTATTCTTGGTTGGAACAGGAGCTCAGTGAAAACAGGATGTAATTCTGTATTCGCGGTGTAGAGCAGTGCCAGTGTTCACTGGGGGTTCACTCTGTGCTGGGCCCTTGTGAGAACTCTTCCTGCACGTCTTATGTCATCCTCACTTCAATCCTTTGAGGTAGGTACCATAGCCATGCCTAGTCCACAGATGAAGAAAGAGATGTTTCAAAATGTTGGGAGCTTCCCTAACCTACCCAAGTTCTCACTACTAGTGAAGAGTCTGGCCAGAAATTGTGTAGGCGCACATGAGTCCAAAGCCCAGGAGTTACCCAGTAGGCATTACTGCTGCTGTGAATCAGTTCTAGTAGTCATCACTCCCATAATTTACCACGGGTCCACACTAAAATTACTGAGATAACTGAGGGCCTTTAGTGTTGACAATATTAATCAAGTGGCTCAATCAGTGAATTGTAGCCCATCCACAGTCAAAAAGGTCAATTCCTATTTTGACATCTGATTTTTGCAAGGCATGGAATGATGCCCTGTGCCTGGAGTCAGCATCCCTGGCACTGCCCTGGCTCCTGCTCTGGGTCCTCAGACAAATCATTTAGACTTCTTGGGCCCAATTCTCCACCACATCTGTGATATAAAGTAATTATTTTGAGTTTATAAATAATAAAGCTTTTCCAGCTCTAACATTCCAAGAGTCTACAAGTCATATGAGAATATGAATCTCCACCCCCACTGCCTGCTCCATCTAAAGCACATGGAATTAATTTGTAGCATGTACTGTGGCAACCTCTGACGTAGCCTGCCCAGCAATGTAGCCAAGACCAGTGTAGGTCTTGTAAGTGGACTTGGGCCAAAGAAAAAGAAAAAATGTGTTAGCTGGACACTTGGCAGCAGAGAAGAACTTGCAAAAGGTGGACAAGAATACACTTTCTATCAGCACATTTTCCTTTGATGTCTTTTCTTTCACAGATTGTCTCAAGGTGTAAGCCTTCAGGACTCTGAGATGGAATCCACATCTTGGCTGCTCACAGTTTTCCCAGTAGTCAGCCCCCTGTTAGCTGTCTCCACAGCTGAGAATGTTTGCCAAGGAGTGGGTAGTGCAATTTTTATGTGTATGTGTTTGTTAGTTTTTTATAAATACCATTATAAATTCTGAAATATAGGACCCGATTCTCTCAGAAATAGGGTTTCTGGATAAAATATAGGTTATCAAGTTAAATTTGAAGTTCAGATCAACTAGGAAAAACTGAATGTCCCCCAAATTACATGGAGCATACTTATACTAAGAGATTATTCTTTATATGATATTGCAGTTTAACTGGGTATTCTTTATTTTTGTTTTGTAAGTATGGCTACCTTATTTTGGGAAGCAAGACTATTTTACTTAGGTTTTTGGGTGGGATGTAGGTCAAAGGTATCACAAACTGGAACACCAACAATGTGGACTTGCTGGTATTACTTTGCCTATTTCAGTGCTTTGTTGTGAAATATCTGCATGCTATCAACGTGCTTTTAGTGGGTACATTTGTATTTAAATTTCTCAGGTTAGAAATCTCTCCTTTTTAAAGAAAAAACCCCACACACAACATGAAACTCATTCATAAAATCAGAGAGATCTTAACCATTGATATGGGAACTTCTGAAGGAGGCAGCATATTTTAGCCTACATCTGTGCTGTGCTCTTTAAACTAATTAAGAAATAGTGTATGCTGGAAGGCTTTAATTGAAAAATATGTTTCCCCATAAGGGTGATTTGTCTAATTGGTGATAGAAATACTTTTTCTGTGCGTCAGAAAACTTTTCTCCATTTGCTAATGGTACAGCTTCCCCACCCTGAAAGCTGATGCAGCACCAAGTTCACTGAACTGTGATCAGAATTCTGTGATTAAGCTGGACAAGGTTTCAGACCTGAATTCCACTTGAATCAAGGCATTTCCTCTTTCTGGGGAGGCTACAGTTGCCTCTTCTGGACAATGCATTGGAAAAGACCATGTCTGAAGTTCCACAATCTACCGCTTCCTGATGCAATGCAGGATGGGTCTGGAAAGTAGGAAGAGGATAAATCAAGAAAGTGAAATACACAGTTCCAGTCATGATTTCATTTTAAGGCCCTCTTTTCCCAGGCTCTTTGGCTATGGTGGGACTAGTTTGCCCAATGAAATATGTTCCCCCATTCAATGATAAACACCTTCTGATTCCAAAGAATTCACATTTTGCTATGAGAGCAGAAAATTTAGCTGTAATATTAATATTAAAGTTCAAAGACATATTTTGTCTATATGGTCCTAAATATCTAGAGTTTGGATGCATGTTAATGTTGCAGTAAAACGTTCAGACTGAAGCTTGGCTAAGGAAAGGTGAAACCCATATGTCACACAAATGAACCGAGAAGCACTTCAGGCAGCTCTATTAAATATGGAGAGGCAGACGATGGGCTGGGTCAGGAAGCAAATGAATCATACTGACTCATATTTTTAAGTCACTGAGAGACAATGCATATGGAAGGACTGAGTGTGATCTACTCTCAGATGGGGGTTGTTTCTAGTCTCATAATGTGTGTTGCCCTTCACACTGCAGCTAGTGCAATGATCATGTCACAGCAGGATGCTGTGGAAAAACTGCTGAGAACAAACAATGATGTACTTTCTCCACTTATCAAGCCTCAAAGCACAGAGAAGGTATATTCTCATCACTTCCTTTCAAGAGGTGAAATGAAACTAATCTTTTTGTACATCCCATCCATCTATGTTGGTGAGAATAAACTCAGAGACACACGTTTAATGTCATTGCAAAACAGTTAAGGCATGTAATACCTCCTAGAAATAAAGATTCTATATTGCATCTATAGGAATGACTTGTAGCTCACATTTTATCTAAACACTGAAATTTATTTGCTTAAAAACACATTGCTAGATTTTCACTGTTTTGCAGCAATTCAATACTATATTTAAAATGTAAACCATTAGCACAAGGACAATTCTTCCATGTAGACCATGTAGAGTATATTTGGCTCAAGCCGCTCCTGAGGGAGAAGAGGAACAAAATCCATGGGGAGGGACCCCTCTTGGAGGACAGGCAGCAGGCAGGCTTATTTTGAGGAGGCCAGTAACTCTGACAGGCTAAAAAGTCCTCCCTCTGGGCCCTGCTTGGTTTTTGAAGTGCCTTCAGATTGAGATTTGCCTAATTTTTCATTTCTCTTTCTCTTAATTTCCCTTCAGTGAAAATAACTGACAATTGATTTATTGTCACATCAGGAGGGGAAAAAACCCTTGTGGGCCCTTGTATATATAATGTTTTAATTACTGTTAATTATAATTTTTTTTTCATTTTTAGTATCTTATGGTTATTTCTTTGGGATAGACAACTCAAAATAAGGGGAAATGGCTGATTTCAAAATACACGTGTTCCTATGAACTTTTTCTGTTTCCTTAGTGTTCTAAAGATATATGAGTATCTGATGTAGGTTTCAAAAAAAACAAAGTTCAGTGAAAACATAACTTTCTGGTATCTGATTTTGAGCTTATGTTGAATTTTTGTCTTTTTTTTAAAAGATGATTCCTCTTCATATCCTCACACTTTTAACCTAATAAACCGGGGGGGGGGGGGCGGAGAATAACAGTAACACTGTATTTTGCTTTCTGAATCTTTTCAGTTACTGACAGCAAGACTCAGAACCTCATGAGCAAGCAGTGTCTCCTCATGGTTGTCACCAGCTAGCTCTGTGAGGATAAATTATACTTATTATGAATGGAGTTCTTAGGGAGAGATAGTTCATAAATTTTTAGAGAAGCAATGGCGATTTCAAACGATTTTTATCTGAATGTTTACAGTTTGGCATGGTATTGATTTGTAAAATATAGATGTATATACTCTTTACTAGCTAAACCAGCCGTGAATATGTACTTATAAAATGCCCAAACAATCAGTGTAACCCTAATAGAAGAAAAATCATGGCACTAAAATTTATCTTTATTGTATTTTCATCCAGTATCCCTGTGCACCAGTATTTGGTGATAAAATTCTGATTTTATGCCTAAGGAGAACAATGTAATGTTTTGATAAATAAGAGACTATCGAAATGGAATAAGTAGAAACGAAGTATTTTTAAATGGTAATATTAACATATCAAAACAAAAAGATAGCAAACCAGCATAAAAATGCATTGGTATAGATTTATTTCTCTTTTACACACAGGCTTATTCTTCAGATAGATAGGTATAATCATTAAAAATAGCTGCAAAGGTAATAATTACATTAATCCTAAATTAGGCTAGCAAGATGAAGTGAAAAAGCAAAGTAGTTACCCATTTGAATTAACCCACTCTTACTATCCTTTACCTCTAAAAACAAAAGCAAAACAAGAACAGCAAAACAAATTAAGACCTCAATCATCAAACATTTCAGATGACAGATATTTTAGATACCTTAGTTTTTGCTTTTGCTTTAATATAAAATAAATAGCTTTTGAAATAAAATTAAATGCTTTATTTCTCATAAAAACATTCTAGTGAAGACTGAGAGAAAGCTAGGGGCCAATTTCAACACACATACAAATATTTAATGTCACTTCTCAAACATATCCATACATATTTTTATTTTTGTTTTCCTGCAAAAAAATGTGGAGTTGGAATTAAAGTTTGATGGGACACCTGGCTTCCATCTTTAGATTACTATGTATGCTTTTTTTTCTTAGTAATTGTTTGAAAATTCACCTCTGCAATTTACACTGAAAACCTATTAACAGAAGGTGCACTGCTGTTGTCCTCCTGTATTCTTCATTTTCTCGTTGCTATTTAACGCGGATCTCCTTTCTCTCTCACATTCTTCTGGACAAAAAGAGGTAGGACCTAACATGAAGGAATCCCTTTGTCTCTTAAAACACTGGTTCGAGACTTTTCTGAGTAAACTGGAAATCCAGTTTGGATGGTCATGATATCCACCTTGGGGACATCATCTGAAACATATGCTACCTGTGATTTATGACACAAATGGTCTCTGTCCTTCATTCTAATAATTTCAGTAACTCACATAATGAAGACAGACCTCTCTCTTCTCATCTGGTTAATTTCCAGGCCTTAGAAATCTGCCACACTGGCATTAATAAGTCATAACTTTGTATACAGTTTGATCTTGCTCTGGCTTCAAACTGTGAGCAGAATGCTAAACATCCTGGAGGCACCACTTCTTGTCTCTCCGTATGTCCAGGGTACAGCACAAGTCATTTCAAGTCTCTTCTCATGTGCCCCTGCCTTTTCACTCCTCCCGTTCCTTAAAAAGAAAATCAGAGAAACCAGAAACAAGTGTATGATCCCTTTTGAAACCAAAATAGGTTCTTCCTACAAATGCCCATCTTTTTTTTCTCCAGATGTTAGCATGCTCAGTGTTTGTTGTGCTCCAGTGCTGTGTCCCTCCCAGTTCACCTCCAGTCCATCAAAAAAGGCAATCATTTGGGAGCAAATCCAACATAAATTTTGGAAGTATAACTGGTTTTAATTGAGATATGTTGACTTAGTCTTCACAAATGCAACACATGCATTGTGGTATGGTTTTTTCCTTTTTCCTGAGGACTCTATGTAAACTACAAACACACTCAATCAAGAAAAATGGGTCTGTGTTCAAGCAAGAAAAGTCAAAATAAAAGGAGAATGGATCATTGGAAGCTATACTACTTCCAACATCACTGATTTTACAATGGCTTTAGGGTTCTGGGACTGAAAAAAAATAGCTTCCTCTTTTCTGATTACAAATACATGCTTAAGAAGAGAATTTTGAAAATCAAGAAAAAATGATGTACCATTTCACCACTAGAGAAAACCATGGTTAGAACACAGCTATACTCCCCACATAGTGTATAGTGCAGTAATTACAATTAATCTAGATATACAATTTTGTGCCAAGTGTATTTTTTTTCTCTTAGTGTTTGATAATGAGCCTTACCACTGCATACTCTGCAAGCACAGGTAAACCATGGCACAGGTGTAGTGGCACCCACTGAGCCCACCCAGGAATTTTACTTTATTTTATTGTTTTATTTTTATTTATTTTTTAAATAATTATTTTATTGTTGTTTAATCACAGTTGTCTGCCACAACCACTCCCCATCCCTACCCCAGCCAAACCCACCTTGCTCCCTTGCTTCCACCCTCTCCCTTGGTTTTGTCCATGTGTTCTTTATCCTTGTTCCTGTAAACCCTTCCCCCCATTATCCCCTCCAACTTCCCCTCTGGTTACTGTCAGATTGTTCTTAATTTCTATGTCTCTGTTTATATTTTGCTTGCTTTTTTCTCTTGTTGATTATGTTCTAGTTAAAGGTGAGATCATGTGTATTTGTCCCTCACCTCCTGGCTTATTTCACTTAGCATAATGCTCTCTAGTTCCATCTATGCTGTCACAGAGGGTAGGAGCTCCTTCTTTCTCTCTGTTGCATAGTACTCCATTGTGTAAATGTACCATAGTTTTTTGATCCACTCATTTACTGATGGGCAGTTAGGTTGCTTCCAGCACTTGGCTATTGTAAATTGTGTTGCTATGAATACTGAGGTGCATAAGTTCTTTTGGATTGGTGTTTCAGGGCTCTTAGGGTATAATCCCAGCAATGGAATTGCTGGGTCAAAAGGCAGTTCCATTTTTAGTTTTCTGAGGAAAGTCCATACTGTTTTCCATAGTGGTTATACCAGTCTGCATTCCCACCAACAGTGCAGTAAGGTTCCTTTTTCTCCACATCCTCTCCAACACTTGTTTGTTGATTTGTTTATAATGGCCATTCTGAGTGGTGTGAAGTGGTATCTCATTGTGGTTTTAATTTGCATATTTCTGATAGGTAGTGATGCTGAGCATCTTTTCATATGTCTCTGGATCCTCTGTATGTCCTCCTTGGAGAGGTGTCTATTCAAGTCCTTTGCCCATTTTTTAATTGGGTTTTGTGTCTTCCTGGAGTGGAGTCATGTGAGTTCTTTATATATTTTGGAGATCAAACCCTTGTCAAATACATTGTCCCATATAGTTGGTTCTCTTTTCATTTTAATGCTGTTTTCTTTGGCCATGCAAAAGCTTTTTAATTTGAGGAGATCCCATGTGTTTATTCTTTCCTTTATGTCCCTTGCTTTAGGGGACATATCTGTGAAGATGTTGCTGCATGGAATGTCTGAAATTTTCCTGCTGATGTTTTCCTCTAGGACTTTTATGGTATATTGACTTATATTTAAGCCTTTTATCCACCTTGAATTTATTTTGTGTATGATGTAAGTTGCTGATTGAGTTTCATTTTTTTTGCATGTAACTGTCTGGGTCTCCCAACACCATTTGTTGAAGAGGCTGTTTTTACTCCATTTTATGCTTCTTCCCCCTTTGTCATATATTAATTGACTATAGAGACTTGGGTTTATTTCTGGGCTCTCTGTTCTGTTCCATTGGTCTATGTGTCTGTTCTTATGCCAGTACCAGGCTGCTTTGATTACAGTGGCCTTGTAATATAGTTTGATGTCAGGTACTGTGATCCCTCCTGCTTTGCTCTTTTTTCTCAAAATTGCTGCAGCTACTGGGGTCATTTATGGTTCCATATAAATTTTTGAAATGTTTGTTCTATATCTGTGAAATATGTCATTGGCACTTTAATAAGGATTGCATTAATCTATAAATTGCTTTGGGTAGTATGGACATTTTGATGATGTTAATTCTTCCAATATATGAGCATAGTACATGTTTCCATTTGTTTGCTTCTTCCTTGATTTCTTTCTTCAGTGTTGTGTAGTTTTCTGAGTACAGGTCTTTTACCTCCTTGGTTAGGTTTATTCCTAGGTACTTTATTTTGCTTGTTGCTATATCAAATGGGATTTGTTCCCTGATTTCTGTTTCTGATATTTCATTGTCAGTGTACAAAAATGCCTTTGATTTCTGAATATTGACTTTGTATCCTGCTATTTTGCCATTTTCATTTATTGGGTTGAGTATTTTTTTGGTAGAGTCTATAGGATTTTCTATCTACACTATCATGTCATCTGTGAACAATGACAGTTTTGTTTCCTCCTTTCCAATTTGGATGCCTTTCATTTCTTTTTCTTGTCTGATTGCTGTGGCTAGGACTTCCAATACTATGTTGAATAGGAGTGGTGAAAGTGGGCATCCTTGTCTTGTTCCTGATCTTAGTGGGAAAGCTCTAAGTTTTTGCCCATTGAGTATGATGTTGGCTGTAGGTCTGTCATATACAGTTTTTATTATGTTGAGAAATGCTCCCTCTATTCCCTCTTTGCTGAGTGTTTTAATCATAAATGGGTGCTGTACCTTATCAAATGCTTTTTCTGCATCTATGGATATGATCATGTGATTTTTGTCTTTTGTTTTGTTTATGTGATGTATTATATTAATTGATTTGCCAATGTTGTACCATTCTTGCATCCCTGGGATAAATCCCACTTGGTCATGGTGTACGATTTTTTTAATGTATTGCTGGGTGCAGTTTGCCAATATTTTGTTGAGGATTTTAGCATCTATGTTCATCAGCGATATTGGCTTGAAGTTTTCTTTCTTTGTTATATCTTTATCTGGTTTTGGAATTAGGATGATGTTGGCTTCATAAAAAGAGTTTGGGAGTCTTCCATCTTCTTGAATTTTTTGAAATAATCTATGAGGGATAGGGGTTAGCTTTTCCTTAAATGCTTTGTAAAATTCTCCTGTGAAACCATCTGGTCCAGGGCTTTTGTGTGTCAGAAGCTTTTTGATTATTGCTTCAATTTCATTGGCTGTTATTGGTCTATTCAGGCTTTCTGCTTCTTCTTCATTGAGTTTTGGAAGATTATATTTTTCTAGAAATTTGTCTATTTCACCTAGGTTTTCAAATTTCTTGTTGTATAGTTCTTCATAGTAATTTCTTACAATCTTTTGTATTTCTGTGGTATCAGTTGTAATCTCCTCTTTCATTTCTGATTGTGATTATTTGGGTCCTCTCTCTTTTTTTCTTGATGAGTCTGCTTAAAGACCAAGCCAGGAACTTTAAAAATGGACTCTTCCCTCAAGAGAAAGCATTTCTCACAAAAGCACAGTCCTCTAAAGGCCTTTCAGATACTTTACCCAATTTAGCTCCTCAACAGATCAGAAAAGATACTATTTTCACCTCCATGTCACAGATGAGGAACTGAGTTCTGGAAAGTTCATGTGCTCAGCCCAAGGCCAGAGGGATCTGAACCATTGAACATGATGATAGGGGCAATCAAAGGGAGAGAGATGCTGACCAGACCTAAAGCAAAAACTGAATCATGCACCATTCCCAGTCAACCTCTTTCTTTCTCTCTCTCTCTCTTTCTCTCTCTCTCTCTCTCTCTCTCTCTCTCTCTCTCTCTCATACTCCCTGCTCCTATTCCCTGAATCTTAGGATCCAACTTGGATGTCATCTTTAAGGCATCCCTCTCCCTTATCAAAATATCAAATATTAAAGTGCCAGGAAAAGTAGTTCTTTGTGGACCACAGAAAAATGATAATTTCTGTGGCCTGAGGTCAAGGCTTTCTGTAACCCAGACCCTAAAACTTCTTCTTATCTATCCACTATGCACACAATGCACATTTTTCTTGAAGCATGGACTGTGGTCCTTCCACAACAGAATCACTTGCAGTGGTGGTCAGAAAATAGGTGTCTAGCAACAGTACAGTGGTTACCAGAGGGAAATGGGGGTTATTGAAGAGGGTAAAACTGGGCAATTATATGGTGATGGAAGGAGATTAGACTTTGGATAGTGAAGACACAATGTAATATACAATGCAATTCTCTGATCTATTATACAATTGTACACTTGAAACTTATTTAATGTTCTTAATGAATATCTACCCAATACATTTAATTTTTTTAAAAGATAGGTGCCTGGAGGTAGACCCAGGAATCTTCAACTTTAAGTTGTTGATGATTTTTAAGTATGAGAAGCTCAGCTATACTCCATGCAAACAGAACTGTTCTCTTTCTTGGTATACTCTCCACATTTCCCTCTTTCATGTTTTTTTTTTCAGATTGTTACTTTGATACAGAAAACACCCCTCTTTGTTTCCAAATTTTCAGATCCTGCTCATCCTTAAAGGCTTGGCTGAGATGTCACCTCTATGAATCACACTCTCCCAGAGGCCTCTCCCTTCTCTGAGCTCTTGTATACTTACTGCTCATTAAAAGAATCAGTCTTGATCTTCCTGTATGACTCTCCTACTGTGTTCCAAAACCTGTATGGTCAGAATAACTCTGTCACAGATTCTTTAAATTACTTATGAAACTTAGGGAAATTTTTTTTATCCAGAGGCATCATGGGATATTGTTGCCAAATCTACTAGATATCCTAACCTAGATTCTTCATGAACAATAAATGGCATGTATGCTGCTTCTTCCCAAAGACTTCTCCTGGATGTTTTAAGAAAAGACACAAGACTACCACTGCAACCCCAAGATTGTACTCCTCTGGCAGTCAAAATGGGAGAGGTTCTGCAGAGCAGGACACCGAGGCTGTCTAAAGCTTCCAGGCTGGCTGCTGTGGGCAGCAGAGGAAAGGGTAAGTGGTGTAAAAGGAGACTGCATGGCTTAGAGCAGAAATCACAAGTTCAAATTTAGATAGAAGCCAGGCAGATAAGGGAAATGAAGGTTAAAATGCCACATAGCTCCAGTCACTCATCCTTAGCATTAGCCTAACTTTGGGCACTGAGAAGACAAGGTGATCTAGAGGATAGGACACGTGTCCTGTGCAAAGAGTTAAATCAATGCCAGCTGGTTGACATCATGCCAGAATGTAGGCCCAGTGTTGCCAAATATTCAACATTTTCAAGAGAAACCATAAATTGATTTTTATGGGACATCCTTTGATTTTTTTTTAACACTGAACATTAATTCAAATTTAAAACACTGGGTAGGCCATGTAGGCCAAATACATCTGCAGGTCATTTATTTCATGCAACCTGATGCCCACTATGACATAAACCAGCATTCCACTGCTCTCTCTCTCCCTGAATCATGAATCAGCATTTGAAAGTCAGCATATTCTGTATAGAGAGTCTAAGGAGAAGTTACAAATGATTTCAATAAAGTTCTCATTCCAGCCAGAAAAGAAAGGGAGAGAGAGAGAGAGAGAGAGAGAGAGAGAGAGAGAGAGAAGAAGAAGAAGAAGAAGAAGAAGAAGAAGAAGAAAGGAAGGAAGGAAGGAAGGAAGGAAGGAAGGAAGGAAGGAAGGAAGGAAGGAAGGAAGAAAAGAAGGAAGGAAGGAAGGAAGGAAGAAAGAAAGAAAGGAAGAAAGAAAGAAAGAAAGAAAGAAAGAAAGAAAGAAAGAAAGAAAGAAAGAAAGAAAGAAAGAAAGAAAGAAAGAAAGAAACGGTCAGAAGACCCTAGAGTTGGATATTCCAGAAACTCTGAAGGCTGTCCGTGGGGCCTGACTCCTCACTCAGAGTGTCCAAGAGGCAGAGGCAGGGTGTGGTGGTTGGTGATGGTGATGGGATCAGTTTGTCTCTCAGTAGATCAGGGTGGGTATGTTGCTCTGTCACAACTCACCCCTCACCAGGAGTGGGTAATTCAGGACCTGCCATTGTTTTTCCAATATGAGAAGTACAGGTCCATAGGAACCAGGGGACACCAGGCCAGGGGGAACTTCTGAGGTGGGCCTGACCCCTTCCAGCTTCAACCTTGTGATCTTAGGACTGTGTTTATAACAGCTTTGACAATAAAATGACAGTTAACAACTAGAGAGCTGTTAGTATTTTATTTTATAATTTAATTGACACACTTATAAGCATTGTATAAGTGATATGTATTTACTAGTGCCTTGGTTACATTTGTGGAAGGAAGTGCTTTGTGGGCCTTTTAAACCCCAGGAATCCCAGCAAAGGAGAGAGAAGTAATTGGTTTTAGTTTGTTTGATGTCTGTAATTAGAGGTTATTATAAGAGTTCCTGTTCTCCTAAGGGTTATCACCTCTGAGTTTCTGTGGTCACAAATGAAGATAGCTATAATTTGCACAAGGTCAGTCAAACCTGTGCCCTAAATGTGACATGTATAGAGAGAGCGGTTAAGTTTGTGTGTGGTATTCATGCCTAAGGGAGGTCTGTCCACCACATCTGACCTTCTCATGACAAAGTTCACCCAAGTTCAGGGGTCCCTTTGGAGACAATTATTTTGAGGGCTTATAAGCATTTTAATAGCACTGTCTGTAGTTTATATATATAACAAATGTTTAGCTTCATTTTTATTTATTGATATTTATATTTATTTATATTTATTTATTACTAACAAGAATTCAAAACAAGGATGCAATTTGTTTTATCCTAGAGCAAATCAGGAAATCTAGACACAATTGCCATCATCCAATCTCCATCTTCAGAGAACAGTACCTCCAGGAGATTGGCCTGAAGACACTCAAATTCCAGTTTTTCAGGGTGGTCCTTATTTAAATAGTTTAGGCACTGCAGTTACTTTCAAGTTTTTGTTTTTTTTCTGAAGTCATTATTTGAATCTTTCCAGTACAGTGTTTCTCCTACTTGGCAGTAGATGACACATTCCCTTCACTAACATGCTTCAGCCTCTCCCAAAAGACTGGCTCAGCCTGCGGGCTGTCAAGGTACCAGCTTTTCCTTCTGGCATTCAGAGAACAGGTAAACCAGGTGAAAAGATCTCACGACTGTGCTGCTCCACAGCCAAGCTGAATGGGGAAACCAGGCTTACCTCCTTGTTGCCACACCCTTCATTTTTCAGATTAGGAATCCAGGTCAGGCAGCGTTCTCCTGGCAGCTGGAGGGCATTTCAGGAGCTGGTGCAGTATGGCTTTGCTGCCAGAGCTAAGCAAGCGTCAGCTTCCTCATTCCATTTCTAAACTGGGTGTGCCCTGCCAAATATGCTGAGGAAAAAGAATGCTGAGCTAAGTTAAACTGAGTATCCCATGGGTGTTCCTATGGTGAAGAGATTGACTTCCTATTGCCCTGCCTCATAAACCAAAGAACAGCCACCTGAGCCAAGAAGCAAGTGAAAGGGAGACCTGAGAATGCCTGGTAGTTGCCATGACATGACTTGCATTCTGAGCACTTGAATCATCCTGATATTAGCCAACATTTAAGCATTTATTATATCCTTCAGTGTTGCCTAGATGATTAACTAGATGAAGGATATTATGTTTGATAATACAAAGTAAGTACTTTAAGAAAAATATTTAATAAGATAAAATTCTCAAATTTTAATAAAATGAAAAAGTAAAAACAAGGCATCTTTAATTAAATAAAATTTACTTGAAGTTATTTTTTAATCAAGTCAGAAAATTTTTGAAAAAAATAATTCTCATTTTTCATTTATGTCCCCTGCAGAGCATCCAGTTAAGCAATGACCTTAACTAGACATCATAGGACTAGGGAATCCAGTCTGCTTGAAACAACCCCAGCCTGCTCCTCTCCCCTTTGGGAAGGGAGCCACAGTGTTGGCTTTGTAGCATTTAAGGTCCTGGTAGTGAACCGGCCAACTTTGTTTGTTTCCTTTGTCTCAACTGTGGTCCTGCCATATTTCTCACAGAGGGTGGGGAAGAGGAAGTTAATGTTCCGCTGGACACATCAGGCTGCCAGGGCTCAGAGCCCACCCTCCACTGTGGGTGAGAGGCACAGTTCAAAGCCTCTGTCTTCCTAATTGTTAACAAATGTCCTCCCTCCCAGGAGGGAGACTAAGAAACAAGGAGGAAGTGTGAGAAATGGCTCTTAGCTGGCCTTGGGACTTTAGACCTTGGTGCACATGAACACGAATGCCATAGGAATTTCAATGCCAAGCTTGCTGTTCTGAGACATTGTCCAAATGCCTGGCTGTTGAGGTGAACAGTGGCCAAGTAGATTCCAGAAATGTCATGGGAGCAGTATCTGTTGCTGCTGCTTCTCTGCAGCTCATTAAAAGCCCCAATACATAAAAGGGGTATAAAAAGATAACCTTTGAACCACCACGGTGAGGTGTTTGTCTTGAGCCTAAGATAACTATTCAGATCATGTATGTTTTTGTTTTGATTTCCCTCCTAATATCTCTGTGTAGAAAGCATTTGTGTCTCTCATAGAGTTCTCTCATTCTGAAACACCTTGTATATCACGTATTCTGGCATGTGGCTGTTGGAGCCTGGGGCTACTGAAGTGGCCACTGCATATTAGACTGCGGACCGTCAGACCATCTGTCCTGACCATAAGCTCCTACCACTCAGAGCAACAAGGGTGAGGACAATAAACTGGACATTAAGCCTAGGTTAGTGGATTTCCATATAAATCCACAGGAGAGTGACAGGAGCCTCCATGGGGGACAGAATTGGGGGTAGGGAAACAGAATTATGGAATCCCCACACCCACTTTAATTATCATTTTTAATACTTTGTTTTGTTTTATTCTGTGAGTCACTTTTCTCAGACTGACTTTGACTCCTTACCCTGGTTCAGTACTTCAACAGTTTATACAGTAGTCCCCCTTCCCCCATGAGGGAATGTTTCAAGACCCTCAGTGCCTGCCTGAAACAGTGGATATATAAACCATCAATATATATATATATATATATATACACACACACACACACACACACACACACACACATATACATATATACACACACACACACTATGTTTCTCCCTAAACATATATACCTTTTCACTTAAAGGAAGTACTTATGGTTTCTTTTTTGGTGTATCCCAATTCACTGCTCCTGCACTTTGGGGCCATCATTAAGCACAATAAGGGTTACCCGAACACAAGAACTGTGATGCTATGGCAGTCAATTTGATAACTGAGTTGGCTATTCTGGACAAAGGGATGATTCTCATCCTGGGTGGAATGAAGCAGGACAGCATGAGTTTATGCCAAGCCACGAATACTCATAGTGGCATATAATTTAAAACTTATAAGTTGTTTATTTCTGGAATTTTCCATTTAATATTTTTGAATTGTGGTTGGCAGTGGGTAACTAAAACATCGGAAAGAGAATCCATGGATAAGAAGAGAGGACCGTACTTGGATTACAACAGTCCTGGCCAGATTTGTCTTTAAAGCAGAGAACTGTGGAATGGCTATAATGTCATGAAAGTTCAGGGGGTTGAGGAGAGTGTGGAACCCTCCTGCAATAATGGCACCCACCACCCAGAGTCCCAGGAAAAGAGCCTCGGGTCCCCTGAGTGGAGAAGAGGAGAGTCAAGATTCTTTATGGGATACGTGAGGCCAGGAGACCCCGATTCTCTCATTCCAGGATGGTAACCTATGCAACAACCAAGATGTCGATGAGAACTGGGTGTTTCAGCAGTGTACCTGGTTGAAAATAATCCAGAAAGACACTGTTCTGGCGCTTTGACTCAAGTCCTTGATTGTACCTCTAGTACTAGCCTTCAAATATCTGCTCAAGCTCTATTTCCTCAGTGGAAACCTCCCCCTTCATGTTGCAATTTTTGGACCTTTCCCCTCCATATCTGCATTGCCAATTAGCCTCCCAGTTTATACTTCAGCTTTTCTTTTATTTGTGTTTTATTATCAGGGTTCAGTGTAGACTTTTTATAAATTGTTTTATTGTCTCTCAAGGATATCAGACAGTGGACAGAGGTTGTCTCTCTCTTTTCCTTCTATGTTAGATACATAGTAGATATCAAAGAAACATGAGTTGTTAGATTATTTTGTGCTCAACCTATTAATTTAGAAGGAATGGTATAGAGGATCTTGTCCTTGCCAGTTACTAACTAAACTCATGTGCCTGTTTCAAAATACAGGAAAGTTCTCCCCTAAGTGAGGACCTAGCTATTAGAGCATTCACTTAAAGACACTTTGTGGTTATGCTTTGTTAATACTAGAAATATTTACTAGTCTTCAGTGGTGTGTGTGTATGTGTGTGCATGTGTTGTGATTGCTTCTTATACTACTCTCAAAGAATTTCTTATCAAAGTCTTAGAATTGCTCATATACCATTTGAGGAGTAGACTAATGCATCCATCCTTTCAACTTCATTTACATTTAAATTTTGTTTGCAGCAAATTGAAAATGAAAATCCTGTCACTCGGAGATAATAGAAACATCTTTCCCTGGCTTCGACTTCCTTCCACAGGATGGTGAGGACATCACAGCAGAGGAACACTGTCGTGACCTTTAATGTTTCTCTTTAATAGGGTGGGAGGAATTTCAAAAAATAGTGTGTCAAGTAATTCCCACTGAGAACTCTGAACTCATGAGTTTTGCAGTCTTTCAAGTTAGGTGACTTTTTTTTTGTTGTTGAACACAAAATAATGTTATACGCATTCATTTATTTCAAAAAAAGCCTTATATAAGAAGTGTGACTGGGGACTTAATCTGCAGTCTATAGCTGAGAGAAACAAACCTTAATGTGGTTTTTGTGGCCCAACTATCTCCTCTCCTACTTCAAAATGTCTGCAGTCACATAAGTTTAAGATAATGGCCATCAGACCGCCCCATTCTTCACATTTCTGGTCAGAGATAAATGAGAATACACTTCCCTGCTGTGCAAACATCCTGTTTATTAAGACTGGGTGAGCAAAACTGTAAGTACATTTGGCTGCAGAGAAAACTAAGAGAATTGGAAATGTAGACTATTAAAGCTCAGAGTCTAAGATCAGACTTTCAAAGCATAAGTGAGTAAGGAGAAAAAATATATTACAAAATGAGCAGCAGAACTGAAATAAAATGGATCAATTTGTGAAAACTGAAGTGTGACACCACTATGCTCAACTGGCATGTCCAAGTGATCAGGGCACAGTTTGCTCGTGGAGACTCATAACACTCATTGTTTATGCAAACAGTTGGCAATGAACCCTCCAGTGTCTTGTGATACATATTCTTATATATTGTAACTTAGCTCTTGAAGTATTATTTTATTTTATACACCCATAAGGCATGTCTTCCCATTTAGAGTCTAAAAATGATTTGAGGTCAAAGACCGGGCCATATTTATTATCATGAAACCTATTCCTATTCCTTGCACATAGTAGGCGCCAGTACCACTGCATTACAGACTCAAAGGGCACCTCAGTGGTGCTCCCTAGCATTATGCAATTCAGCCCTGGTAGGCACTCAGGATGTACATGTTGGTTTTGTGCAATCCAAGGAAGTCTGGTACAATGTAAAAACTCTTTTGTATTGCTTCAGTGGTCTGAGGAAAAGGAAAGTCACTGAACCTGTGTTGAACTCAGTGCTGCTTTGAATAAATAGCCTCTGGATTCTATAGTATTGAAAAAAGTCAGGCATGTTTCTACTTCTGAGTGTAAAGCCGTCTCCATACATGCATTCTCATACTAAGGATATGAGTGTATAGTTGCCAACCACTCAGACAAAGAAACAAAAGCCTAAGAGGGTTGCTCAAATTTGGAGTTGTTCTTCTAATGCAGGAAAGCATGTGTAACAGCTTCTACATTACTAGTCCACCTCTCTTGCCTAAAGATCACTTGGAACTACTGAGAATGAAATTTAATAGAGACTCAATGGAATGAATATTGCATCTGGGCAAAGAGAAGTTCTGAGTTGGAGGATTCAGCCCATTTTTCCATCCTGATCTTCATCGGAACTTCAGAAGTTTCATTTTATCAATAGGGAATGAAATGAACTCCTCTATGGATCCAAAAATTGTATAGCTCCTATTAAATAATATCAAATATGTGCTCTTTCAATAGGCAGCTCATGTGAAAACTGCAATGGTCACCTGTAATCATGGATTTCAGTGATAAAATCGTTAATGACCGTGGCTTTCTAGGAATAAAGCAATAGTTTCAAAATAGGCCTCATAATTAGAAGAATGTGCTATAATCTAATGCCCACATCAAGAAAGGTGAGAGTGAAAAGGGCCCATTTGGTCTCTTGACTTTTGATTTTCCAGAGTGCTAATAACGTTGTCTCAGTTTGACTTCTCAAGGCTGGAAAGAGACCAATAGATTAGCAATGCTGATTGGCTTTGAGGAGAGGTTTCTGAAAAGAAATAAATATGTGAAAGTAAATTAAACAAGACTCAAACAAGACTTGACTTTCATGGGTCAACTGTCTGGATTTGAAAATATAATCCTACCTGATCACCCTCTTTGTTCATTTGTCTTTGTTTTCTTTGTTCCGTTTTCCCTTCCTGCCTTCTCTCTCATCTCTTTTTTATTTTGCCTTTTTGTGATATGCTTTTGTTAGAATAAGATTTTCATCTTCAAATGCTGTGTTTTCAAGAAAATGTGGGATTTTTAAAATACAATAAGCTGATTTGCAATCGGTGAATGCACACCAGTGCAGGACATGCTTTGAATTGTGCTCACATTCCACCGATGTGAATGGCAGCGTGCAGGAGCTCCGTCTTTGTAGACTTTTGGCTGTACAAGGATGAGTAGTAAAATAAAGAAAGACTCTCCATGAGCAGTGTGATATGTAAAGATGAGACAGAGACCCTGCGATCTGAGTGACTATGAAATATCCCTAATGAACTCTCTCGCTCTGTTTCCTCTGAGCTCCCTTCTAGAGCACAGCTCCTACAAAGCAAGCCATCAGCTTGAAAGTGCAGCTAGGAGGAAGAAGAAAGACAAAAGTCTGAGGCTGAAGGGAGATTCTGAATTAGTGATAAGCTGCTGCATCTCACATGCAGAGGCTTTTTTCAGTTCCTGGGGAAAGTGTTTTATTAAACACACCACACACCTTTGCAGTGTCCTTCAGTAACTTTCTTTTTTGCTAATAAGGTTATTGGAAATAAGCAAATGAGCTTTCTATTTATCTACATGCTATATAAACAGCTAGTACAGGCTGGTGAGGCAAACAGCAGTCGTATTAGAAGAGTCTAAACACTCTTTGGCCACTGTCAGAGGCTGTAGAAGGTACTTACAAAAGATGTGCACTGGAGGGAACATAGGGCTGAACATTTTAGGAGTGGATATGATTTTACCTATTTTATCCTCCCATTACTCATTCTTTTCTTCCCTCCCTCCCCTTCTCTCTCCCTTCTCCAACTTTCCTTTATTTGTGCTTCTGATTTTATTTTGTTTCTCCTTTAAAGGTTCTTATACAAAGATAACATAATTAATTAATTGGATCAGTTCAGGATGAAAATGTTTAAATTGACAATTTAGATTCATGTAACAACAAAAAAACTGCCACCACCACAGTCACAACAATAGTGGAAGCAGGCAATTCACTGTTTTTTTCCCCTATTTTGATAGTTGTGCCCAAGGTACTTAGGAACAGCCTTTTCAAATGTAAATTTTCAACATCAAGAATGATTGATTTGGAACAATATTCCTGAAGCAGCACATTCAAACAGCCAGGCACTGACATACAATGAGCACCCCTCTGAGCAGAGAACAGCCCAAGTCTGGGGACCAGGGCTGAATACTCCCTGGAGGGACAACACAGTAGCCAGTGTTCTTGTCCTTAGAAATCGAGTGCCTGATGAGGGAGAACTGGCAAAAATCACAGGCACAATACGATTGTATTTTTACAGCATCTGCATGCACACATATACACACAGAGTAATTTAGAATATGGATTGTTCTTTTAAGAATTTTTTTAAACTTTATTTTTCGTTTGCACTTTACATCCAATATTATTTTATACTTGTTTCAGGTGTACAGCATAGTGGTTAGACAAGCATAAGCTTTACAAAGTGGTCCCCTAATATTTCAAGTACCCACCTGCCACCATACTAGTTATGACAATATTATGGACTATTTTCTTTATGCTGTACTTCATATCCTGGAACTATTTTGTGACAATGAATTTGTCCTTCTTAATCCCTTCATGTTCTTCAAGCAGTTCCTCAACAACCCTCCCCTCTGGCAACTATTCATCTGTTCTCTGTGTCTATGAGTCTGTTTCTATTTTGTTTGTTCATTTATTTTTGCTTGGTGATACATATCTACAATGGAATATTACTTGACCATAAAAAGAATGAATCTTACCATTTTCAACAGCATGGATGGACCTAGAGGTTACTACACTAAGTGGAAGACATCAAGCAGAGAAAGCAAATACCATATGATTTTACTTATATGTGGAATCTAAAAAAATGTATTGTTCCTGACAATTGAATATCCTAACAAAAGTTTGCCAATTCTCAATGAATTAAATACTATAAAGTCTCAATATCTAATACTGCAATAGGACTGAAAATAATTTCATCTTTCTGATGATTCTAAGGCCTGTGAAAGCTTTGTAACATTTGTGAGCTGTGGGACCTGTGGTATGGTTGTTACTGTAAAACAGTCAATTGGGGTGCTGGGGTCCTCACCTACTGGCCAAGATGGCAGCAGGGGTGGGTTCTTACACTGAGCATGTGAAACGCTAGCAAGATAATTGGATAGAGGAAAAAGATTTCCTTTCCCCTTCCAGTACCATTTTGGGGGGTTGGACCTGGGGGAGTCAGGCACATGCCCCATAGAAGTCAAAATGGCGAAGGGGGAGGTGCTGGACCAAAGAGGACTGTCAGTCTGGCCTCTGGAAAGAATGGATTGGTTGAGAGGTGGACCCACCTGAAGCATGTAAAATCACCTGGTCCACCCCACATGCAAAACTAATATAATCCCAGGAGCATAAAAAAACTCCTGTTGTTCACCTGGTGCATTCACGTGACCGTGAGGCCCTAGCAGCTGCATGGCCCACGGCTACACAGCCTCCTCAAACAGCCTCCAGAAGGGAGCCTGAGATGAGCATTGGCAGCCAGGAACAAGCTATGTCACATAACTGGGGACCACGACTGCTTGGTAGCCACCTGCGGGCTTCAAAAGACTGTCCTTTAAATTGGAACAGGAACTCCGGACACTGGCTCTTGTCTTGGTAATGCTGAGGAGATGGGCTTTGGGACAGGAGTCTGCCATCCTCCCAGATGGTGCAGCACCTGAATAAAACCTTTCGTGTTTTTCACCAACATCGTGAGTTTGGCTTTTGTGGCAATAGGCAGCTGAACCCCTGTTTTTGTTCAGTAACATGGTCTTATCTGTGTACTGGGGTATAATCATAGTATTTACCTCATGTGTACATTGTAATCATTAAGCAGGATTATGTAAAGACCTAGGCCAGTGCCTGACACAATGCAAGCAGTCAAAACATCTTACTCATTGTTAATATTATCTTGTAAAATTTTTTACTAATCAAGAATCTAATTGTCAGAAGTAAAATAAATTTTTGTTTGCTTTTAAAAAGCAAAAGTAGATTAATAATAATAAACAATACAATAATTAATAAATAAATAATAATACAAGAATTAACTCCAGCCCTGACCACTATGGCTCAGTTGGTTGGCTGTCATCCCACAGAACAAAGGGTCACTGGTTTGATTTCCGGTCGGGACACACACTGGATCCAAGTTCAGTCCCCGATCCAGGTATGAGAGGCAACCAACTGATGTTTCTCTCCCTCTTTTTCTCTCTCTCTTCCCCTCTTTCTAATAAATAAATATATTAAATCTTTTAAAAAAATAAATTCTGTGTTTCACATACTCACAACTATAAACCTACTTTTGCCTACCCCTGTGTATTTATACTTAGGATTATAATCTATTGCGACATTATTTTGTTGCTCAAATTGCTCCAGCTTTGGCCATTGGGAAAATAGTATCACTTACATAATTGCAGCAGACTCCACTGATGTCTGTTGTAGAATGGTTTTATTACTTACAGTAATTGAAGCTGAGAGCAAAATTCTGTAAAAGAAACTCCTAGTCGTCGTGAAGCCAGAAGTCTCCACAAATAGGTACAGATGATAGTGGGTGGCATTTCATGGCCATGCTTAGATACATTAATGAAGAAATAAAGAGTAGGAAATGTTAGGGTGTAGGGAGGTGATTTGCTTGGCTGCATCTAATCACTTTGGAAAGAGGCTTTGTGTCAACTGATAAGCTTGTGTTTAGACTATATTGCTTTGAGAGACACCTGTCTAAATGCATCAGAAATATAAATGCAAACAGTACATAATATAAATTTTGATTTTACTCTTATTATAGTGTAGTAAGAATTAATAATATTTTAATCATTGGGACTATGAAGACACTAACTTATAATTTAGAGTCTTATCCAAGAACCATTAAGTATAGGGAGCTAATCAAGTGTGGAAAACACATTTTATAAACACTATTAATGTTTTGGTTATAGTGAGACAAAACAGGCAAAAAATGTAGATAGTTGGGTATTTATTGATAGTAAAAATTAGATTAAATATTCCCAGAAAGAGATGAAAGTGAGTTACCAAAATCAGCTTAATTTCCATGCAAGTCATAATATAACATTAAGTTTAATATGTACTGGATATACAAAAAATGTAAACTGTAGTCCATTAGACTACAAAACTCCTCTCCCCTTTATTTCACATGTCCCTGGCTATTTTTGAAAGTCCTCACAAAGTCATGTTTTGAATGCCACTGGGAAGTTAAGAAACTTCCAGTTAATGCTCATGAAGTTAAAAGTTAAAAGTTAAAAGCATAAAAGTTAATGCTCATAAAAATGATTCAACAAAAGAGGCATTTAAGGACAATGTATGCACTACTTCTGTGCTGTTTAAGGACACCAAAAATACATTTTTGCCTCCAAGGATTTTACCCATGCTACACCTCTACCAGGAAAGCTCAAGTGTTCAAGCTCCCCCTCACTTTTCCTCTCCCTCTCTCATTGCCTAGCTTTTATTCATCATTCAGAACTGAGACCAACCCTCACTTTCTCAAAAAGTGTTTCCTGGGTTCACCCTTGTTCTTTCGTAAAATACTGATTTTGATCTTGGTGGCACTTCCCACAATTTTGCAAACTTGTATAATATTAGTCTCCTCTACTGGATCGTAATCTCTTTGAGGGAAAGAACCTTGTCTATTATTTGCCACTGCATACCAAATGCCTACCAGAGGGCCTGGCCCCATATATTTATTAATAAATATATGGTTGTGTGAATGAGATAACACTTAAGCAAGGGGTGCATTAAAATAATCTTTCTTGTCTGAGATTTTAGAATAGACCTGAGACACTTTGTTGGAGGAAACACTAATAAACTTTATTATTTTTTAAAAATATTGTATTTATTTATTTTTAGAGAGAAGGGAAGGAAGAGAGGGAGAGAAACATTGATGTGAAAGAGCAACATCGATTGATTCCTCTCAAACACGCCCCAACTGGGGATCACACTGGCAACCCAGGCATGTGTTCTGACCGGAAATTGAACCAGTGACCTTTTTGCTTTGTGGGTCAACACCCAACCAATTGAGCCACACTGGTCAGGGCAACCCTGATAAACTTCAAATTGTTAGTGCTAATAAAACTACTTATAATATATAACTTTTACAAGGTATTTTATAGTTTAGAAGTAATTTTCTATATACAAATTCAATCTGCCCCAGATTTCTCTGACAAGCTCCTTCATTTCCCTAAAGAGGAATCTGAATGAGATTCTAAGAGGTTAAATGAATTGGCAGAACAACAAAATATCTGGGAGAACAGTAAGGAACTGAACATTGCCTTCTATTTATAAACTTAGCCAGCCCACAAGGGCAGCTGGCATTTGCTGGTGTGACCTGGTGACGATGAGGCATCGTGATGTCACCCCATAGCATGTAGGCCTGCTGCTTATTTTTTCTAGTTCATTGTTTTATTTAGGTTTATTCTCAAAGTTCATGATAATGGTCAAGATAATGGTTGTGATAAATGTCCCTAAATTATAGGTTTGATCACCCCTCCTTCTATGGTCCCAGAGTACATCATAAATATTGCCATTAGAAATTAGTCTACTATATCACAATTGTACATATAAAATGGGTTCACCAACTTACCCCTGTAAGAAATAGTATTATTTCCCTTCCTTTACATTTACCTAAGCCCTCCTCATACAGCCAGTGTAAAGTTCTGTCTCACTCCTCCGTAGAAAAACTTCTTCACCCATCATTGCGTAGAGGTCCCAGCATCTGACATTCCTCAGAAGATAGGAGATAGGTTTTCTGGACACTGGCTACTCCTGCTCTGTTTAACGTGCCAGTCAAATGACAGCTGCCGGTAGAGGAACTCTGTTGCTCCAATGCTATGGGGAAGGTGGGAGCCTCATGTGGGTGTGGCATCGAACTATTGTGGGATCCATTTCTTGGCATGTTGCCAAGGAAGGGCCAAGCTCACACCCCTCCTCAGAACCTTTGTCCCCATGCACATACTTCCTCCCAGCTGTAGGAGACTTTCTTCCTCTTTTCTCTTATTTTCTCAAAGGAACACCCCCTCTGAATTTCCCCTCTGGGACACATACAACATCCCTCCCACAACTATAAGCATTTACAGAAGGCAAGAAACACTGACATCTGCTTCTTCTGTGTTCTGCCCTGGAAAATCCCCAAAGCAATGAAGTAATAAGGAATTAGTAAGCTACATGAGGTAAGAGAAGAAAAAAATACCAGAAGGAAAAACACATACTATTTTAAATATAACATTTTACTATAGATGTCTTTTTCCCATGCGAGTGTGAGCATCTTGACAGTAGTAAATATGTCTTCCCTATATTTTGGTGTTATCTTGCCTACACAGTTTCCAACACAGTAGTCCCTTACATGCTGTGGAAGAAAGAAAAAAAAAAACAGTGAGGAAGGGAAAGATGAAAACAGGGAAGAGAAAGAGGGAGAGAGGAAAGGAAGAAGGACAAAAAGTCAAGAAAGAAGGATAGAGGAATATAATTATACATGTCAATGCAACAAGCATGGATTAGAAAAGAGAGTATGCCAAGTTTGCTGCTAAATACTACTGGTGATATAGAAATGCAACAGCTCCTCCGGAGCTCCAGAATTAGAAGATGAGACATGTATGTAAATGTATATAAGTAACTCTAACACATGGAAGATGCTGAGATACATTCTGCAAGATACCAGGTATCTGCCATACACACAGACTCTCTAAAAGAGAATATTCTGAGGCACATACTTTGGCCAACATGACTCCCAAGAAGGAGTCCCAGATAGAGAGATGGGGCATCTGATGCAGAGACATTTAGCCAGCAGACTAAGAGGTGGCTTTTTTGTGGAAAGATGAGCTGAGCCAATCAGATACTCACTCAGGAGTGAAGCAGCTAGCAGCTGGAGCTGAGAATGATAGGTCGTTATAGCAAGAGTTTGAGCAGTTCTCATAAATCAAGTAGAAACTGAAGTTGTGCAGAGCAGAAATTAAGAGGAAGTAGAGTCTCTGTCATAGACCAAAAAAAATTGAGTTCATGAAGAATAAAGAAGTATTCTCACAGAGAATGGAAAGAAAAGCTAACATTTCAGCAAGTGCAAGGATATTTTGGGGAGAGATGAGAGATTTGGAGTGGACGGGGGAGAGAGAGAGATGTGGTGGCTCAGGGCAATGAAAGAACTCGTAGACTTTCTTTTTTCTTAATTTTATTTTATTTTAATTGTTGTTCAAGTACAGTTTTCTGCCTTTTACTCCCATCCCAGCCCACCCCCCCAGCCCTCTCCACCTCCCTCCTGTTTCCACTCCCCCTTGTTCTTGTCCTTGTGTCCTTTATGCTTGTTCCTGCAAACCCTTCCCCTTTTCCCCTGAAATTCCCTCCCCTCACCCCTCTGGTCACTGTCAGCCTGTTCTCAATTTCGGTGTCTTTGGTCATATTTTACTTGTTTGTTTGTTTTGTTGATTAGGTTCTTTTCTTATTTAAGGTTACTTGTGTGGGGTCCTCTGTTCCTTTAACTGAAGTTCTTGACTGAAACAAGAGCATCACAGAGCAAAGGGATTCAGGGCAAGCAGTTTCCTGCCCCTCCTCAGAAACATGGCAGCAACATTCCTTACCCAGGCATCCTCAGCTCTGGCTCACCCTCAAGGTTACTTGTGCAACTTTTAAAAAATGCTTTAAAATACACTGATGTCTGAAAATACTGATGAGTTTAAAATCAGCAGGCCTAAGGTGAAGTCGACCTCTCTCTTTTTTTCCCCCAATATTACAGTAGCATAAGCAAAACCAAAGAGAACACTGCTGTAGCTGTGTGTTGGTGTATGGAGGCAGCCCCGAGCATCATTAGACTGTACAAAAACTCCATTTTTTGCTTTATTTTGTCTGATTGGAAAAGTTATAGTCCTTCACTCTTTCTCCCAAGTTAAAAGATGTACCATGATTTGAATTGTTTGTGTTAAACGTGATTATGTTATCTATACAGCCAAATTTATAAGACAGTATTATTTTAATCATCTGTTTTATTCAATATCCTTTTCTCTCTTCTTCCTTTTTAATTTGTTGATTGCCTACTAAAAATACCAGGAGTTAAACTTGCCGTCTAGCATGGGGGAGGATGGCGCGTATATACATGTAATTGCGAGTCAAAGTAATAGGTGATATAAGTCGTAAGAATGATACCAACTGATAATAGTTAATTGTACTGAAGTAGCAAAGTCATGCCTGATGAAATGGCTGATTTCAGGATTTCTTTGTTTGATTACATGGTTCTCAATTTGTAATTCTAATTCTCTTTACATCCTCTCCTCTTCCCTGAATCGCTGCTCACTTCTGTACTGGTCTGGCAATATATGGGAAATGTTCCCCACTCTATCATACATTCTAAATGCTTGTCATCAAAATATTTATGTATGGTCAGTATAATTCAATAACAAAGAACAATAGAATGCATGACCATCTGTATCCAGTCCATAAGGAAGACATAGGTGAAAATATCATACTTAAGTGATAAGATATCCCCAGAAACAAGTAATAGTCATATGGAATCCTGATTCAATTTGGTAAATATTATCTGACTACGGGGAATCCATGAGACATATTGTAGCAACAGAGCAGCATGTCTCCTACAATAACCTTTTTATTTATTTAATCCAGCTCATTAATAAAGATCTCCTTTTCGCTTTCCTGATGCACGAATACTCCAAAACCATAGGTTCACATTTTGACAGCTAATTTTGCAGGATATAATTTTCGTGCTTAACCCAAGAGGAAAAAGAGACGGATGATTGAGATTAATCATTTGTAAAATTATAATTCTGTCACAGATAATAATTTGCAAGATCTTTCCCTTTTCTGAAACCCCCAGAATGCACTGCAGATTGTCACACTTTGTAGCAGAATGTGTAACACATTAGGGGACTCCTAATAAAGC
The DNA here is from genome assembly GCA_028533065.1 of Trachops cirrhosus. Classification (NCBI taxonomy): domain Eukaryota; kingdom Metazoa; phylum Chordata; class Mammalia; order Chiroptera; family Phyllostomidae; genus Trachops; species Trachops cirrhosus. The sequence continues at coordinate 64,151,447 of CM052541.1, forward strand.
AAATCTGCTAGAAAAACAAACCAATTGCCTTATAATTGGCATGTTCCCCACGTGACTATTCTCCTGTGAAGGAACATTGCCTTGGGTGAAGATAGGTTTAAAAATTATTATTCAGGAGGTGGTTATCTCTGCCTCTTATTACTGTTTGAGCTGTAATGAATGATATTTCTTTTCCTCATGTAAGCCTGTTAGAACATACAATTGTGTGCCCAGAAGGTGATTGATCCCTTGAGGAAAAGTGAGCAAATTCAGAAAATGTTAATTATTTTCAATAAAAAAGCTATTAAAATGGACCTATAAAAATGACTTTTCAAGAATGGCTTATATGCATCCAGGATGGACAAAACTTACTGTTTTACTGGTAGAACTCTCTGCAAACTTTGCCTTGTTTTCCAAATCCATTTTATAGGCATTGATATTGTTTCAACAACAAAAGCAAAGAAACTTCAAGGATTTTATGAGGTTGGCAGATACCGCTTTCACTACATAGGACTTGATGGAAGGGGGTGAGGGTGCTATGTAGTTTTTCAGTCCCCATTTAGCTAAATTGATTAGGGTAGAAGCTAATGAAATAGGGGTCATGGGTTTAATGCCTATGAGAGCCAGCTAACTTTGTTCTGTTCACATCTGCAGACTACACTCAAATCCCACCCATCCTAGCAAAACATGCTGAATGGGTCCAGACCACAGAAGGTTTAAATGGGTCAAAACACTCCAACCTCTAATTCTTATTAAAACGTAACACCCAAAGTCCTGCTACTTTTCAAGTGGTCGAGCACTTCTCACCAATTCTGCAACCCCCACTTTGATTTGAGCCACCACTATCTTCTTGCCAAGATCACTGTAAACACTTCCAAGGCCTCTCCGCACTACATTCTTTAGAGTTCAGAGTGGTCCTGGTAAAATTAAAGTTATAACATGCCACTCTTATGCTCAAAAACCTCTGATAGCTTCCAGTCCAGTCCAAGCAGAACCAAAGTCATTGCATTGGCCAGTAGGATCGTAGACAACTTGCAGCTCACCCCTCATCCCCAGCCTTTTCTCAGTGGAAACCCCTTCCTCCCACTCCCTCTGCAGCATTGGCCATAGGCTCTACAATAAGCTTAGGTATTCACAACAAGCAGGAGAGAGATTGTTTGAAAGATGTTGCTTTTTGAGACAGTGCTTAAAGAAAGGAGGGACAAAAGGCCTGGCTTCCTTCTTAAAAATTGGAAAAAAGAGAAAAATATATAGATGGATTCCATATGTTTTGTTTCCTCAATAACAATAAACGCAGAACACAAATTAGTATTTCAACCATCCTTCTTTCATTGACTCAAAGGAAGAAACCACTTCCCTAATTTTTCATAAGTACCCGTTCTAGGGCAACACTGGTGTAGGGTGCAACACAGTTTGAAGCAGGTGGTAATTTAATGAGGTTTATTTTGATCCTCAATGTTCAGGGTCATCTCAGAGAGAAGAGAAATGCAGAGGACCAGAATTAGAAGTTCTAAAGTTTGGAGAAGAGAGTTCTACAATCTTTCTTGAGTGTGTATTAGCAAATTTAATGAAGCAGGTCACTTTGTGAACTGTTTTTTTAAAGATTTTATTTATTTTTAGAGAAAGGGGAAGGGAAGGAGAAAGAGAGGGAGAGAAACATTAATGTGTGGTTGCCTCCCGCACACCCCCCACTGGGACCTGGCCTGTGCCCTGACTAGGAATTGAATGGGCGACCCTTTGGTTCCCAGGCTGTCACTCAATCCACTGAGCCACACCAGCCAGGGTTGATTTTCTTTTTTGATTAGTGCTGTGGGTATTCAGTGAGTGAAGCACCATTTATGCAGTATATAAGGGAACTGAATGGTAACAGAAAGAAATACAATAAAAATAAAACTCAAAAAAGTCAGTTTGGAGAAAAGGGTAGGTAATTACTATTATTTTTTGCAAATCAATCAAAATTATACCTATTTTTTGTCAGATTGGTAAAATATGTATTTTCGTGTGTGCTGCAGAACTTTAGTAATTAGTTCACATGTGCCATGAGATTAAAAATGTTGGAAATCAATAACCTAGTAGATAGGTTTGAGGCCTAGCTTTTAAAAAAATCTTTACAATTTTATTTTTCTTTATACCTTGTTGTCGCCTTAGGTAATAGAAAAGAATCTTTTGATCAAAAAGATTCTTCTTCTTCTTCAAAAAAAAGATTCTTCAGTCACATGTGATACCTTCCTTTGAAATCATTACTCCATCCTGAGCACTTAGGGCCTGACTTACATCTACAGGCATGCCTGCAGAAGAAGCAAGCAATGAATGAAGAGGCAGTTGCCATGTTCTGTTGATCCTTGGAGATTATCGGCTCAGTCTCTACAGCTGTGTGCTTTACATAAGTTTTTTTAAGGCAACAAAATGACAAGCAAATATACTGCACAGAGTATATGGCAATGTTTTATAAGGGGCAGCATTTCAAACACGGTCTCCGGGATTTCTCAGTTAGTTAAACATTTACAACATTCCTTGGTAGAGAGTGTAATGACTATCCGTAGGAAATTTGTATTTTCCAGATTGTTTCAAGTTAAAATATAGCAATGAAATTAAAAATAAATAAATAAATAAAACAAATACAGAACAGTGAGATCAGCACCTACTAAAATGACTCTAGGTTCACTGTTTCTCAAAAGGATATGTAATACAAATACAATCCACCCAGGACAAGTCAATTAGCTGTGATTTAGTAGTGGTAAATGAATATGTGGCAAAAGTCCAAGGACCATTTATTTTCAGATTCAAGTTAACGTCTCAGATAATTTTGATTTTTTGTTTAAGACAGGGGAAATTCATAAAATGCCTGGTGTATGGCTCAGAGTCTGGATCTTTTGTGTTATGCAAAAATGATTTAAGCATGCACTTCAGATGACTGTTTTCCTGTAGCCATTTACTTTTGACTATTGCTCTGCTGTGTCTCTTTGTTAGAGAGATATGAAATACCCCTGTATCTTTACAATCTGTGATCTCCCTTAACATCTGGATTTCTTGGACATCTGCCTGAACCCATTCACCACTCATCATACCACCAGGCCACCTCCACCACAAACACTCATGTGGCTCTGCTCAGAGTAAGCTGATACCCAGAGCTAGAGACTCATTCTGAGTTGGAGAGTCATGAGTCAAGGGCATTGGATGGTTGGTTTAATTTAAAAATCAACAACCTCTGCCATTGCTATCTACATCTTCCTTTTTTGGATTTTCTGAAGGTCTTTGCTTCTAACTTGGCAATTGAGGTTATGCCTACATAATCAAAACAGCTAATGGACAATTGGAAAATTCAATCAGCAAGGTGTTTTGCCTACACATCTCTTAAGTCCAATTTGACTAATTGCTCTTATTATCTTGATTTATAATAACTGTTTTTTCCTGTTACATAAGATAATGCACAGGGTTGGGGCAAAAGTAGGTTTACAGTTGTAAGTACAGAAAACAGAGTTTGTTCTTGTATTATTTTTATTAATTATGGCATTATTTTCCATAGGAACAAATGTAAATCTACTTTTTCCCTACTCTGCATATTTGTTGTGGGAAATATAAACAATAAAGTACAGAAGTATTTTTTAATTGACAATTTCTGTATTATTAGTATTTTTGTATATCTCCTACAGGTCTAAGAATAATCCTCATCTCTACACATATGTGTTTATGCATTTATTTTTACATATACTTTCCACCTACTATTTTTTAATCTGTTTCTCTTACATAAAAATAAATTGTGATTATCTTCTTAGTTTGTGAATTATTAATTTTAGCATGGCTTTAAATTATTGAGGAACACCGTAATTTTCCTTAACTAGCCCTGTTTTTGGACAACTAAAGTGTTTCTAATTTTCAAAGTTATAAATACGGTCAAATCTTGGTTCTTGAATGTCTTGGTTCTCAAACAATTTGGTTCCTGACCAAGTTGTTCATGGAAAAAATGTCTCGGCTGTCTAACAAAACTTTGGGTCTCGATTCTCTACCTGACAACCCTTTCATGCTGATACCTGTATGATCAGGCATGCGTCTCTGAAGTGACAAAAGAGATTGGGTTTTCAAACAAATCGCTTCTCAAATAGTTTTCCAGAATGAATGAAGTTTGAGAACTGAGGTTCAAATGTACATAAAATACTGATGGGCAATTATGTATGTAAATTTTGTACATACATTCTATTATTATTGTGGATTTCAACCTGAATGAATTTTTGCCTGAATAATATTGACATAATTGATGAGTAATTACATGAAAGAGCCCAGGTAAAATTGGCTGAACTATTGCTTTTATTCTTAGTCTAGTGGAACAAAAAAACCAGCTGAATAATAGTGTCTTTAAATTCTGTTCTGTTGTACTCAATGATATGCTCTTATGTGCACAATCTCATTTTGATAGCAGTGCTCACATTTTCCCTGTGTGCTTGTTAGGAGACAAGGAAGAGGACCCACAATTTCTGGTTCTGTGCTACTCTTTGCCGATGCTAACTCATTTTTTGTAGGATTTAAACAGGTGCCCCAGACTTCATTAACATAATTCTATTACTCAGGATATTATATGTATGTTGATTGGAGGCAATTTGGAGACAGGAGTGTGTGAAACTGTCTGCTACTGAATGTGTCTGAAAAGAGATGTGTCACTAATTCAGACAACCTCCTTGAGAGGTCTCATTTTGGAAGTTTACTGCTTCTCAGGGGGAAGCACAGATATTAGTTGGATGCACCTTTTATCAGATTACTACAAAGGAATTAGAATTTGTGTTTGGCCTAATCAACTTGATACCTTTGGATTTCATACTAGCCATAATGCACATTTCACACCCTCTTGACCGTATCACCCAAATAAAAGGAACTTCCAGGGCCCTGCCCTTAACAAGGCTTTTGAAAAATCTCTATGGGTCCAGCTGAGCTGTTTATAGAATAGCATCCATTTGGGCAGTTATTCGAGATGTTTCTTGAGTCTTTAGTTGAAATACAGCTCAGAGGGACACCAAGTCCCAAGGTCTTCAGTCAATCTTTTCCTAATTTGGTTCTCATAATCCCATTATTTCTGACAAAGGCTATCACTTTCCCAGGCTGAAGTTACAATATACTTCTCTAAAGTTTCTCTGCCCTTCTGCCCTCTGCACCATTTAGAATATGAAATGCAAGACATTTATTTGGTGGAAAACAAATGAATTTATAGCATATTTTGACCTCTCTGCAGAAGTCTGGAGGAGACTGAGCCTGTATTACAGTCCTTTGTGAAGAAGGCTGCACATGGAGATCAAACATGGACTTTCAATGTATGTTTCTATAGCACAAACCATGTGCTTGGACATTGCCTGTCATTAGAGACTAGACTATATGGAAACACAGTACATTTTGGAAGTGATCAACTATTTTATTAACTACAGAAGGTAATTATTAGATTAAGATTAGATTAGATTAAGGTATAATCTAATTATTAGATTACCTTCTGTAGTTAATAAAATATTAATTATACTTTGTCTATATATACATTCTAAACCAGCATTAGGTAAATCATATTTAAAAGGGGTAAAAAAAGTTTGTAAAGCAATATGTAATATTACACCAAATGTTTTTATTATCATGGCAGAATATTCAGTGGTATAGTAGTTTGAATGGTGAAACCTCAAAGTAATTGCTTTTTATACTGAACATCTGGGTTATTTAGACTATTGCATGGAAGGGAAAAAAAAGGTTCAATATTTTAAGCCCTTATATGAGCCAAGAAATATGAAGCATATAAAGTAGAAAAATAGCTTAAGTTTCTTTTTAAGTTTCTGCATAAATCTAAATGACTCTTTAGTAATTAAAGCATACCCTAATTGCCCTGAGGCCATCCAACTGAAATAAATCTTGTCAATCTTGTCCACTTCCTTTGGAAGGAATCCATCCCAGTGTGGGAGAATCAAGGGAACCCATGAGGAAGCCTTTGGCATAGAACCACAAGGCACTCACTCTTTGAAATCCATTCACATAGGCAACTGAGCAGTCCAACAAATTCATCTTGCTCAGGAAAGTGAAGATGAAAACTAGGTACAGATAGCCATAGCAATGATGAATCTTACAATAAACAAGTGGAAAGTTCTTTAACTTAAGTCATGGCTCTTGATTTGCAGGTTCATGCAGGAAGAATTAGTAATGGCTAGAGAAAGAATATGTGAGACTAAAAATGTGCCTTCATATTTATGGGATAATCTTAGCATACAATGTCTCAACTCTGCCAAGGAGTGGGTCATATTGTATGTGACCTGGAAAGGTCACATTGCCTAGTTGTTACCTTCAAAGTACCAGTTCACTACTTTCTTTTTTGCCAATACTGTGGTATTTGCACCACTTACCTTGTCAGCACATCTCTGTGTGTACACCAATGGCCACAGTCAAACTGGGAGTCCTATAACTCTATTGCATTTGATGTTAAAAACAAGAGCCAATCAATCAAACAAAAACTGGCATCATTTTAAGAGACACTGGCCTTGAACATAACAAAAGACTATACAGTTTTAGCATCAGGTTTAGTCATTACATGTGTGCATTTTAATTAAACCAACTAATGTTCTTTTAGTGACTATTGGTGCCTGTAAACTAAGAAGCTAAAATTTATTGCATCATAGAAAGGAAGATAGCATACCTTAGAAGTGTGTACTGTACTTTGGGTTGATATTTATGATGGCTAGAAATATCTCACCCTTGGTTGTGAAAAACTGAGGTGGATGGGAACACACTTCAGCTCATGGGTAACATTAATTTAGAACAAATAAAATGGAACAATTGTCTCTGACTCTGTTAAAGAACTTAATATAGAAGGAGAGACCATAGATTTAGAAATTAAGTAAACTCAACAATAAGTCAAGTGCCTATTAATAACCAGAATAATCCTCATAAATGGTGGTTTCTGAGCCAGTGACCTGAATGAATTAATGCCTAGGAAATTAAAGCTTTGCTACAATGGAGATGAGCAAAACAGCTGAGAATAAAGAAAAGCATTATACCTTTATGAGTACTGTGTCCATCTATTCTCCACCAATAGAAATGCTTTATATAAATTACCTAAAGGAGAGAGAATGAAAGCATGAGATATTCATCAAAACATCTTGCTATGTCACGAGAACTGTTACATGGTGATATTTTGTCACACTTCTGTTAGAAAAGAGAGAACATTTCATCTCAGGGTCTCATGTAATAAATAAGATGGGATGAAAGTCATCATCATCAATTACTTATGAAAAGATATCTGTATCATTTTTGTGTCCATACTTTACTGTTTTTATTATATTTGCATAATTTCACAGGAAGAAACCTCCCAACAGAGACATGACTGAGAATCCAATATTGAAAATATTTTAATAATGCCTAATATTATGTAGAACAAAAACTAAAAGAGCTTGTACAATATCTTTTTGGGCTCATCTCAGAGTTCTGACATTTCCCCTCAATGCTTATAAGAGAAGCAGGTGAATTAGGGTGAGGCCTAGGGAAGAGAAGACCACTTCCTAATCATTAGCCAGGAATGCTCCTTAAACTCTTCCCAACACTCTGGCAAGGTCGTATATCACCACCATTTCACAAACAAGGAAATTGAGACTGAAAAGGACCAAATACCTCTTTCAAGATTATCTTGCAAGGTTAGTAAAATGGTAACTCCGCCTGTTGGCTCTTATGCTTTTTTGAACAGATGAGTGAGAATGGCAAAATAATCATGAAAGATAGGAAACCAGAGAATGTATGTGCAGTAAGTTGATTAAACAACATAGATGATTTGAAAACTGGAAGAGAGGGCACTTAAACATATTGCTGCTATAAATTCCAGCCTTCTTGAAGGCAAAGAGGAGGCATTTGTCTCTTCAAAATAGAGGTAAGATCTTGGGGCTACCGATGAATCTCTGAGGGCAATATAAACTCGTGATACCTCCTGAGTAAAAGGGCATACAATGGGAATTTCTTGTCAGAGTTGCTGAAATAAATATGAAGTTACTTATTTTCTGAACTTGGACTTGTTTGAGTTTTTTAGAGCCAAGTTGGTTTTTTTTGTTTTGTTTTGTTGGGTTTTTTTTGACTGTGCAAACATGAAGCTTTGGTGAGCCATGAATCTTTTATCTTTGATGCTAATAAGTTTCTGCACATTTTAGAAACTTAAAAAATCAACATTAGAAGTATTTTTGGAGCCAGACAAAATAATTACTCTCATATTTTAGTAAATCATGCCTTATTATTTATAAAAAAACAAGAATGTTCTTAGTCACATCGCAAACCCTCTGTACAGCCCAAAGTGGTTTCAAATTATTTTTATATGTAGTAAAAACCTAGAATACTTTCAAAATGCAAACATCTGACCTTTCCTGTGTGTTCAAAATAATATCCCAAGCCTGGTAAGGCAGTTGCTGAAGAGGAGCTTCAACATTTAGAGAGGGACATTGGTGTAATATGAACAATGACCTCCATGGTGACTAAGCCATTTCACTCATTTGGATGTTTGGGTCCAGAAATGCCTATATAATTCATTCAAGAATTCCTTTTGCATTGGAACTTTCTTCAAATAAGATAATGGAGTATCATTGATTTTAATAATAATTTCACATTTTGATTATGTATTATTGAGGTTCACCACTACAATTTTTTTCTAATTGAGATAAACCTTATAGTAAAGGCCACGAATCTCATGTGTACAGCCTGAAGAAATTTAACAAATGTTTGTGTGCTTCTGTGTAAACAGCAGCAAGATCAAGATATAAACATTTTAGGAATGCCACAATGCTCTCTATGTTTCCTACTAGTCAGTAACACCTCTCCAAGAAAACCATCGATCTGACCTCTAATCACAGCATATTAGTTTAGCTTACTTTTAAATTTTACATACATGGAATCATAGAGTTGTACAGGGCCCCGCCGACCCCCACCCTCCCGGCCTCAGCCACCAAGGATGCATTCCAAGATCTCCACTGGATGCCTGAAACTGTGGATGGTACTTCTCACTGGCATGTTCAAATTGTCAGCAACACAACTCTTGCCCCTTGGGGACCTTATTAAGTAAAATAAGGGTTATTTAAACAAAAGCAAAAGATACTTCTGCTGCCTGACAACCAAGATGGCTGCTGAGTGACTAGGGGGTAGGGAGTGAATACAATATAGATAAACTGGACAAGAGATGGTTCACATTTTGCATGGAACAGGGTGGGACCTCGCTATCCAGAACAGGGAGCAGTTTAAAACTGCAAAATGTTCACTTATGGAATTTTTCATTTAATATTTCCAGATGATGCTTGCCATGGGCAACTGAAACTGTGGGTAGCTGAAAACATGGAAAGTGAAATGATGAATATGTGAAGGGCTATTGTACTCTTTTTGTATTTCATGTCTTTATTTAACATCATTACTGTGAGATTCATCCAAGCTGTGTGTAACAGTATTCTGGTTTTTGTTGCTGTTGCTTTGAGTATCTCTTTTTATGATTGGACCACAATTAGCTGACCCGTTATTCTGTTGGTGACTGTTGGGTTATTTGCAGTTTGGGGCTGTTTCGTGTAAAGCTGGTATGAGAACTCTCGTGCGTGCCTCTGGATGGAACTAACAACTCATTTCTATTGTGTATGTTGCCAGGAAAAAAATTGCTGGGTTGTACTTATGTTTAATTTTAATAAGCACTGCCAATAATTTTTCCAAAGTGTTTGTACCAATTTACATCCCCATGTTTCTTAAATGACATAAAAAGAAGTGTATTTGAGCAATTTATCTTCCTATCTTCATCAGCACGTCTTTACGTGAGTTGTTCATTTTTTTAAAAGGGAAGTTTAGAGATATCAGATGATTACTGCCATAGTGTTTTCTTCTTTGCTTTCCTGGACTACATCTCATGCATTGGATTTGTAAAGTTTCCATCTTCTCTCTTGCTATTTTCTTCAGCGACCAAAGGTGGTTCCTTTATGGCACTTCACTGCTGATTCGCACTTCCTGTCTTTGCACTTGGGGTGAGCTGCTGGCAAGAGAGTGGGTCATGCTCCTCTTTCTCCCCTACCGCATGTGTGGAGAAGCCTGAGCAGCATCAGCGAGTGAGCGCCACACTTACTCTGCCTGTGAGCAGACATGAGACTCGGGAAGGTTTGACAAAGGCAGTGTGATACAACAGTATCTGAGAAAACTCAGAGACGTACAGGGATAGACTAACTCCCAAAGCCCATAGTCACCAGTACCTGAGCCTTCATCTTGTCATCACTCCTCAGGATTTCATCATTAACTCGGCAGATAATTACCCTTTGGTCAGGCCAAAGTTCTAATTCTTAGTCAAGAAAACAAAATATCACTGGCGGCTTTTCCCAGCTGTATGTTTTAGTGATTCCAGATGTGCAAATCAAAGAAACACTGGCAACAATGTGCTGTACAAATAAAAAGGAAATGAAATGTGTAGACTGTTTTCTAAACATTTCAAAGACCATGGAAATCCAGCCAACACCAAAAGCAATATTTGCATTTTAATCTTTGCTTAATTTGAACTATTAGGACCTGTACCTAAGATAAAAGCCATTTGAAGTTGAATTTATTTTCCCCCATTATTATTTTTGTCCTTACTACTTTTTGATAAAACATTTTGGAGGGAGTATATATTTGATTTAAATCTTTCATTTTGAAAATAAATATTTTTCTTTTCTGGGAATATATATCAAGAACCCTGTATTGAGAGTTCTGCTTATAATACATTATTTTATGTGTGGCTTAACAGCCCTTTCATTGTTTTTTAAATTAATGAACCTGAACAAAAACCAATTGGTACTAATTTGTACTAATTTGGTACTAATTTCATATATGTGTACCAGATACAACTCTTCAATAACAAAATAAAGCTAAAATAATTAGCAAAATACCATAACATGACAATTTAAAAATTTCTACTGCATTACAAAATAATAACAGTAATAATAATAATAGGTTATATTATGTAATCATGACAATAGCCTATGTAAAGTCAAAACAATAGCCCCTGTTAGGTTATAATTTGACTCTAATCATTTCACCCCACGAGAGCATGAGGATGAGAAATTAAAAGGACATAAAGGGCCACTGTATGGCTAAATACACACACCAAAAGTCATAAAGCCACATGCTTTTTTAAATTAAAAAATTTCAGTTTTATTGAGATATAAATGGCACACATCACTGTATAAATATATGGTGTACAGCATAATGGTTTGACCCATATACCTCATGAAAAGATTGCCGCAACAAATTTAGGTAACATCCTCGTGTGCTTCTTTCTTTCTTTTCTTTTCTTTTTTTTTTTTTGATTTTGACATTTACTAGGTATGTAACTTTGGGCAGTCAATTGAAGGTCTCACAAAATCTGTTTCCTTTTTAAAGATCACTTTCGACATCCACTCAGGACCTATTTATTCTTAATTTATGCATAATTCTAACCAATGGTGCAATTGGCTTTCAAACTCCTGCTAGAAGAGAAATGAGGTTCCTGGAGTTTGAAATAATGCCATAGAAAAGCACTAGTCAGTAAGAAATAACAGCTAATGGTAAGAAAGCAATAGTTACAAAAAGTATAAAAGCAACAGTAATTACTTTGCCATTATTATTAAAGAAGCACAGCCAGCTGCAGACATTTTGTTAGGAAAAACTGCTTACCTGCTTCAGGTGCATGTCCTGCCTCACCAGGACATGTGCTTTTTATTGTAGAATTGGGTGCAGCGACCAGCTACAGAAGGTGTAATCTGAAAACCCCTTGCTTGAATTGCATCACAAAGATCCCTTTCTGTCCTCAGCTTATCTGGTATTGCCATATGAACACCCAAAGGAGCTCAGTCAGCCATTCTTGTGTGGAAACAAACCTGGATCTAACACCCCTGGAGACGACCCTTGACCTGCAGGGCACAGTCAGTGGGTCAACTGTGGGTCCCTCTTCTGCCCTTAGGTGTACAATACTGAAAAGTTCACCTCCAGAGAGTCCCAAGCCAAGACAAAGCCCAGTTGCCCACTGTGTGAGTGCCATGGTAGTAAGCCCGGGACTGGCCTTCCATATTTTCCAGTTCTGACCTCTGTTCCTTGGGATTGCTTCCCCAAAATAACGACTCGTGTGCAAGGCCTTATCTCAGGCTCTGCTTTTCCAGAGAAGCTGCACTAAGACAGTTGATACCTAAAAATAACCCTAAAAAACCAGACCCTCAGCATGGGACTCAAGAATCTGGTCACTTGATTTCTAGTGGTGGTACAATTAGGCATGACACTTGACCCACAGGTTTCAGCAGATCTATTGGTGCCAGTCACATCCATGGTGATTAGGCACCATTCTCTATAGAGCAGTTGTGGCAGACACTTAACAATCTAAAGCAAGGCTTAGACTTATGTGGCAGAGAACCACTCACTGATGGCAAGGCAGCTCCTAGCTTAGTAGAGACTGGGCTCATAGCCATGGGATGTCAAGTGACTAGGAAACCTAAGCCTATGTGATTCCATCAGATCCCCCACGTCATAAGGTCAGACAGGTGCCCCAGAAATCTACTGTTTGGTGGCAAGGGCACATAGGATGGATGGGCCCCAGCAGGTCTGGAGGGCACAGATAAGCTGATAAACAGATTTTCCTCATCCTGTCAGTCACCTTTCTCCATTGTATTTTGCTTCTCCCTCACCCTACACCTCCAGCCTTACAGAGGTTTGCAGCACCCAACCAACAGATGAGAAAACTCCTCTAACCTGAAACAGAGATGGGTCAGCTTGTTTATTGGTCCTGGCTAGAAATGTACCATAGCCCCTCTCCAGAAAGGCCCTGAGATGAGGTGAAGATAAATCCTCTTGTTTGACAGATCTGTGAGCAGGGAAATCAAGTCTTTAATCGAGGAGGATGGATTTGAGTGGACAGCTATCAACTCATTCTTCCTATATCTTCCATACAAATTATTTGGTACTATGTGGCTGGCATTATTCCACTCAACTTTTATATTCAACTCTAAGGAGTAGGTATAATTTTGATATAGAAATTTTATTTCTAAGTGACTAAGATAGGTTATCTATCGGCTCAAAGACACAGCTTAAATGGATTGTGTGCCATGAACTCCATGGCCCATTCCCTTTCTACTGTATTGTACTAACTACCATATATAATGGCATATATTATAATTTCCAAAATGATAATTCTAAGCCAAAAAAACTAAATTGATTTAGCATACTGTTTAAGGAAACAGTATGCAAGTTTCCTGTTTAAGGAAATTAGGGAATATATAATATACTTTAGAATGATTTTAACTCAAATGCTGAAGATTAAAAACTTGGTGTTTGTAAGTGTGGGCCCTTTAAATATCAAGAAGAAACCCAACTGCTATACATAATATAGAACTTGTGAATTCAAGAGTATGGATCTAGCAAGAGCTCTAAAAAAATAGGGGAACTCAGAACACCAAGTCAAAGCTAGTTTCCATCCAGAAGAGTAGTTTGCAAATTGTGTTCCAGGAGCCCCAGAACTGCATAATTTTCCTTCCAAGTGTATCATGGGGTCAGAGGTGATCTTAACAGGTGGTAATCTGGGACAACTTATCTGCTGTAATAGCATTCTTACTTGTCTGTTCTAAATGCTGAGGTTCTACCTGAAAATACAGTTGGAAGAATTACTTCTGTAAAAATAAACTTTGTAAATCACAACTAAAAATCTTCATGTATGCCATAAGGTTGTATCAAAACATTGGTTTGGAGGTAACTCACAGACTGAGTGTTTGAAGCACCAACACTTTCTAGTCCAACAGCAAGCTGTTATAATGTAACTGACTAACAGGACCTCCGCCATTACATGTTAACATCAACTGGTCCATAATATTATCAAAATATTCTTATCTACTCATATAAGTACATTTTTCAGAACTATATACCTAAGTCCAGGCTTGGCCTGGCTTTTTGTGGCTGTGGGAGTGAAAGGGTCCAGACAAATGATATTTTAAAGGTCCCACCTACCCTTTCTCAACTACAGAAGGAGGTGCCTTGCAGAGTTATGGCCATGGCATTGAGCTGTGCTAGACAGATGGGATTTCACTGGCCTGTAGGCCTAAAGTACTCAGTAAATGCTTCAACAAGTGGAGGAAAGAACATCTTTGACATTGAGGGTGATTCTTTGGAGGCAATGCATACAGAATGCATCTGAGTATCAGAAACAGCACTCCATAGTAGGAAAGGCTGCCTACAAAATAGAAATTCATTTTTGTAAGCAACAGAGCAGACTAACCAATCCATTTGGATGCCAATTGTTTGAACGGCCTTGGAGTTGTTAGAAGACAGACTCTAAGGTCATATTGAGTTGTATCAGGCTCCAGGCTCATTTGTTCTCTGGAAATATTACAAGAGCTACAGCTTAACAATAAAAACAAGCAAAATTTTCATGTTTTATTCATGCTGGATTTTTTCCAAGGTCATCTTTTTGTATTTCTTTCCTCTTGTTTAGGTTACAGGTTTTCTCTAAATCAGGTGATCCCCTATTGGATAATTTGCTCTCTAATAAGACCAATTCATCTTCCACTGACCTTTATAGCCAATTATGCTATTTTTGAAATCTCCTGAAGTTAAAAAAATTTAAGATCTGCTATGTAATTTTTTAAAAATGTCCTACGTGAAACACCATATGAACAGAAATAACAACAGAATCTCACCCCTCCCTATCCCAGCCCAGCCCTTCCCTCTGTTGGGGAAAAAGCAGCAAGATCAAGTAGGCTGTGTTTGGTCTCTACATCTAATCCCTGTCCCCAAGTTCCAGAGTGTCCTGTAGTTTGGGATCAAGGACTGCAGTAGGAAACCCTAGGATGTGAGGAGGAATTAATTTGAACTATTCAGATTTACTCCCAAAGGGGAAAAATATGAACTGAAAGAAAAAAGGCCACCACTAGGCGGCAGGTCAGAAGTCATTTGAGTAAGAAGGGAGAAAGGCTGGGGACATTGGGTACCTTGGACAGGCAAATTTGGGAGTGAGAGGACTGAGGAGGGAAAAGAGAGGGAAATCCAGTCAGCAAGGGGGAGTCCAGGCTGAAGAGGTGTGGCCCTTCATCTACATCCACATCCCCCATCCCCTGTTTCCTGTGCCAGTGCTTTTCAACCTCGGTATCTTGCTAAAATGCAGATTCTGAGTCCAGGGGTCTGGAGTGGGGCCTGAGATTCCGTATTTCTAACCCACTCCCAACTTAATGCTGCAGCCTAGGAAGCAAACTTTGAGTAACAAGTTTATACAACCACTATTCCTATTCTCTTGAATGTCCTTCCACAGTCAGTCACTGCATATATAATCACTACATGTACAACAAGTTTTTAAAAGATACAGAACCAATAGAACCAATTTCTGTATGTATCACACAAACTGCTTAGAGAGAGACAATTTTAAGAAATTGACTCACACAGTTGTAGGGACCAGCAGGCCTGAAATCTATAGGCAGACTGGAAATTAAGGTAGGAGTTGATGTTGCCATGTTAAGGTAGAATTTTTTCTCTAAGAAACCTCAGGTTTACTCTGAAGACCTTCAACTGATTAGATGAGGACCAACCACATTATTGGGGCTAATGTGCTTTATTTAAAGTCAACTCATTACAAATATTAATTACACCCATAAGTCCTTTCATAGCAATAATTGGATTAGTGTTCGAACAAACAGTTGGATATCATGGTCTAGCCAAGTTGACACATAAAATTAACCATCAGATACTATATAATTTTCAGCACATTTGTTTTACCCCCTTAACATGTCTTGAAAATCATTTTTTGTCAATAGAGACATTGTATTCTATTATATGAATGTATCATAATCATGTAAATGGTTTTTTATTCTTGGATATTTTCCTTTGCACTATTACAAAAATGATGCGATAAACATTCTTGAAAAATGTCTTTATAAGTATGAATGTATCTGTGATATAAATATTTAGATTTGAAAATATTAGTCAAGGGATATACAAAGTTTTACTTTTTATAGCAATTGAAAAATTGTTATAAAAATAGACTTTGCTTATTTATCCCATTAAAAATGAGCAAAAATTTCTGTTTCTACCTATTATCAATGACACATTACATTACAAATATTTTCAGCTTTGCTATTCTGATGTATGAAAAATAATGTTTCATTCAAGATTTATTTTGTTGATGAACACTTTTATTCTTACATTTAGAATCTATTTGCATTTCTTTTTCTTTTTTGTCTATTGCTCTTTTTTTAGGATCATTAGTATTTTTATTATTGACTTATAAGAGTTCAAAATATTTTTAATGTATTAGCCACTGTATACATATAAAATGCAAATTTATTTTGGTGTGTTCTTATTTTTTTAGGCATGTAAATATTTTAAATTTTATGTAAAGCTATTTGTGTCTTCAACTTTATGGCTTCTGAGAGTTTTGTCTTGTTCCACAGACTTTTTCTCCAAGAAAATATAAATATGTTTTTCTATATTTTCTTTTACACTTCTATGAGATCTCATTTTGTGTTAAAATGTTTGAATCATCTTATTTGCTTTGGTGTAAAGAGTTTAATAGAGATGAACTCCTCATTCTCAATCTTCTAATAAATAATTTTGTACATTTGTGCTCCCCCCACAAATACACACCTCTTTGCTTCTCTCCCGCTCTCCCTCCGGCCCCACCCCAGCCACTGTTGCTGCCTCTCTCTTCCTGTCACTTTTGTTCTTGTGTTACCTTCCTTTTTTTTAC
The DNA here is from genome assembly GCA_028533065.1 of Trachops cirrhosus. Classification (NCBI taxonomy): domain Eukaryota; kingdom Metazoa; phylum Chordata; class Mammalia; order Chiroptera; family Phyllostomidae; genus Trachops; species Trachops cirrhosus. The sequence goes on from CM052541.1 coordinate 64,168,110, forward strand.
TGTCAAGTAACTAACTCTCAGAATCAGTTACCAGTTTTATTTTGTTTCCTGTTTTATAATTTATTTATTTCTACCTTCATATTTACATTTTTCTTCCTTTCTCTTCTCTTATGTTTATTTTGTTGCTCTTCTTCCAAATTTTTAAATTTGATACTTCATTATTTTGTAGGGAGGAAAACATTTATTTTTGTGGGTGAACAGAATTTTTTAAATGCAGTATGAAATGGATTCCCTGCAGTGTGCTCTGAGATTTAAAAGTAAGAATTGAAAAAATTACCTTTATTCTTCATGTGAGAGACTGCTTTCATTTCAATAAGACATAATACTAAAGTTAGACCATATGTAACCCCATACTTACTATGAGTCTTTTAGGCATTAGTTAAATTGACTTTAAGAAGATACACTTTTTCAACATTTAATGGCACCTCAAAAAGGATACAGTTAAACGACTTCACAAGTTTCCTAACCCTACTCTTTCCTTTCAATACTGTGAGTCACTTGACCCTCACCTTCAGCTAGGGGACAATTTCTGTACTTCAAAGTCTAAGGAGCTCTAATCAACACTTAATCATGCAGTAGAAAGTCTTTGTCCTGCTCTGACCTTGTGATCTTATTTTAAAGCAGCAATTCTTGCTAAGGTAATCCATACTTTGAACCTCAGATCTGCACATGGATCACTGTCTTATTTCTTAGACTTGACTACTTCTCTTGATAACATGCACACTATCAATCGTTATTAAAGAGGTGTTTGGTCTTGATCTCCGTGACCTTCTCCAAACTGCCCAGCAGATATGGGATAGGTATTTCTGACACCATTCAGAAAGAGTAGGCCTTGTAAGTCTTTGACAGACTTCCATATATTCATTTATTTACTCACTTATTCATCAAACATGTACTGAGCACCTACTTTGATTCAAGCAGTGCATTAGAAAACAGAGATCTAAATAAAAAAAGAATAAGACATTTTCTCTTCCTTCCAGTGGCATCCAATCTAGTGGGAAGTGACCCACTAACATGGGCCTGAAATACTAACTAAATCCAGATTCTTGGGTGCTGAGTTCTGACATGACATCCTAAAACCTCTTGCTGGTTTTGCCATTTGCCTGCCTTAGTGGTTATATGTAGGCTATTCCTGTGGTGTTTTGAGTTTTCTTTCCCCTTGCTTGACTACATCTGCCTTTATTTCGCAATGCCTGCCTCTCCTTTGTTAGGTCTTGGTTGCACATACACTACTCATTCTGCTGTAGTTAACTCTTTCATGCCTGATCATGCCAAAGGGCCACATCTAGTACATAATATGTTCATTCTGTATGTTCTTCACAGATGGTGGAAAAAAGCTCAAGAGCAAAAAAAAAGCATAAATGATAAATAGTTTAAAAAATTATACACAGGATCCAGCACAAATAACAACACCTCTTTTTCTTACATAATCTTTTATTACAAATCATAAGAATGTAATTTTGTAACATAACATCACACTCAAGCACACCATATGACATTCTAGGTGAAATGTTCAAATTGCTGTCCATCTTATATGAGACATTTACATACCATACAAAACACACTCAACTTCTGCCAGACCCTGTATAAACACACACACATAAAACTTATAATATGTATATTATATATTTAGTGAATTATATTTCACTAATATATATATGTGTGTGTGTATATATATGTAACCAAATGTATGCCACAGATGTTTTTGTTTAATTTTATTTGAAGTATTGAATTCTGAGTTCATAGGTCATTCTCCTTTTCAGAGAGAAAGATAAAGAAGGGCTTCCAGAATTCCTAAGGGTTCTATCCAAGATCCTTGGAAAATTTCCAGGTTTGCAAACACTGCTATTAAAGTTAATTTTCCTATGAAAGCATATGAGACAGCAATTAGGGAACAAAACATTGGTACCAAGATGGTGACATATGACATTCAAATATGTATTTCAATAAAAATGACAAATGATCACATACGATGACCCAGTGGTCATTAGCAAAGAGTAGACACTGATTTTTAAATCAAAGGATGCCAAAGATCTCCTACATATTAGAATCTCTTTGTTACATGCAAAACAAGGCATGGGATTTTTTTTAAGATGGGCCAATTGATTTAGGTTTATAAAGGAATTTACTGTGAATGAGTATCAGAAAAAATATTACCCTGCTCTTTCCTCTATAACCTGGTTCTCAGCATGCATCCCATGGGTGGCATTTAAATGAGACTCTAGTGTATTATTATAATGTGGAGAGGAAGTAACGCACTAACTAGACTAACTTTTTAAAACTTCTCAGAGTAATACTTTTGACACAATGCCAAACATCCAGATGAAAATCCAAGAACAAAAACAACTCTCCAGATGTTTTCCCTGAGTAAATGTATAAGAATTGCCATTCTTCTCCTTTCTTTAGGGGAATAACTCATGAAGCAGAAGAGAACAAGGACCAGATGAAATATCAGGGTCAACAAAGGCCCTGTTGACCTCTTAACAGGAGAACAGCACAGGTGATATTGGCTTACCAGGACAGCCTAAGGCAATCAATCAATGAAACCTCACCTTGGTAGATTTGAAGGATCAACTTTTTGACCCAAATTTCTTACTCCTCTCTACATTCATGTTTTAAGCCATTTAACTCATAAAACCCTGTATTTCTTCCTACAATCGACAGAGTGCACTTCCTGACCCCTTGACTCTGGACCAATGGAACATTAGCAGACATGATTCATGCACAGGATTGAGATGTGCTTATGTAGGTGTGTTTAGCCACTTGCATTTTTGCCATGGTCATGAAAGAAACTACCTGTGTAGCTCACTGGGAGAGTGAAGATGAGAGACTTGTGGAGTAAATCTGGCCCGAACCTGCAGCTTAGAGCCAAGCCCAGCCTAGATCGGCCAGTTCCCAGCCAAACTCACAGGGGTATGAGAGAGAATAAACAATTGTTTTTAAGCCACTACATTGTGGGAAGTTTATTACACAGAATTATTATGGAAATAGTTGACCTCTATCATAGAGCCAAAACCAATAGATAAATTGATGTCTATAACAGAGTGTTTCATGTAGGTCTCAGCTTATCGATAGTGATGCTATCAGCTAGGAATGCTTGGGACACTCACCTAGGCCCTTAACACTTTTGGTGAGCCCACACAAACATTTTTCAACCAGTCTTTTGGCTGGAATGCCCCTTGTGCTTCTTAGGATTACAAGACTCACCTCAACAATCAGGAAACTGAAAAACTGAAAGTTTTTTACTCACAAGTCCAGGAAAGTGAAGGATACAGCATACCCAAGGGCCACAAAGCTAGGCCACAGGTAGAAAGAGAGGGCAGGAGCCCATAACTAGGATTCTGTCTTTATTTTGGATAAGGCTGGGGTTCCACGGGTTTTGCAGGTTCACTCTTTCTTGGTGAATTGAAATGTAAGGCGGGGAATTAGGGCATGGGAAGGGAAAAGCAGGGTCACTCAAGCCATCACTTATCTAGGTTACGCAGGGTACTTTAAAAGGATAAAGGGAAAGTTGGGGAGCCTGGTTCCTTAGCTAGTTGTTCAGCTCATAGCTACGCCATAAAACTGGCAATATATTTATTTGAGATGAATTCCTTTGATATGGGTGCCTTGGCAATACAAGGCTTAATGTGGAGCACTTAATGTTATATTCAATGAGGCTTAATGTTAGCACTTAGAGCACATGGAGTGAACAGATCAAGTCTCCACAGAGGAGCAGACATGAGTGTATATATCTCTCTAGCCTCATTGTCTAATATGGTCCATTTCATTTTTTGAGTCTGCCAGATTATTCTTCCTCCAGTTTCTAGGATATGCCAAGCACCTTCATACCTAAAGGTCTTGCACATACTGCTTTCACTCCCTGTACGGCTTACCCTCCCCACCCTTCCATTCACCCCCCATGGTCCTAACATAGCCATTACCTTCTCAGGTAATGGGGCACCTTTGTCTTCAAGGTGTGTTTCCAAAGGCCTTTAAAAAGAAAGTTTAAATATATTGATCTGCAAATCAACAAAGATGACTCAATTAATCAAAAAACATAATTTGTACAATTTCTCTTAAGTTTAAACAGGATTTAAATATCTGCTCAGGAAGAGCAGAGTCTCACGTGAAAATGTTCAGACCACAGTAAAGCATTATTTTAATCTAATCAGCCAGGCCTTTGAATTGACCCAATTTCATTTGCTTTTCGTTGTGGGGCTCTGACTTTATTGGGGTCAAGGGTGCGGTGCCTAGGATCCTAAACACCTAAATGTCCAAAGAAGGAATGTTTTTGTCTGTTCGACTTGGCATTTTAAAAGGGAAAATTGGACTATTATAATTCAGTACAACTTAGTAAAATTAAAGTTTTTTAAGTGAAATTGAGATTAATTCTCAGTTAACTAAAAAACGATTGTTACTTTACTAACTCACGGTTTGATTGACGGTTTGTGATGCACAGTGTGTATGCGTGCATGCACAGTCGGGCAAATGGCAATTAGTACTGAGACCTTATTCTTGCCGGAACTGTGCTGAGTAATTCATAGATATTATTTCATTTGATCCTTGCAAGACATATAAAATCTGCTTGTCAACAGGTGTGTAGTCAAAATGCTTATTTGGGCCTGTGGGTCTCAACTTTGGCTGCACATTGGAATAATTTGGGAGATTTTAAAATCCCCATACCCAAGCACCATCCCAGGACATCAGAATTGGACTGTGTGAGGATGGGATGCAGTTGCCAGTATATTCAAACTCCCCAGGTGGTTGGCATGGGCAACTAAGTAATTTGTGGACCACTGCATTTATCATCCCTGTGATGAGTTGAGAACCTGGACATTCAATGGTATATAAGTTTGGTCTAAAACACGACTGAACTTTTGGTGCTGTGAGAGAGAAAGTAGCCAAACAGCAGTCATCAGCGCCCACACCATGGTGAGAAGAGCATCTGCTGTGCCTGCAGCAAGTAATTCAGGCTCAGATCCATGCTGTTTTCCTCAGGGGATCACTAGGACAAAGGTGCTGGAACACACATTTCCATTATCTCCCAAGGACAGGACTAACCCTACACCACTTTAAACCCCCTTTCCCAGTTAGCATTTGCCCTAGCCAAGCAGGAAGAGTATTGGTCTGCATTTGTATTACATACGTGTCAGAAAAGGACACAATGTCAAGGCCAAATTAAAGAGGAGGTGCAGTTTCAGAGTCGGAGCACATAGACTTAAAATATGTGGCAGCTTTTGCTAGAGTGCTGCTATCTGTCTGCTGAGTCATCTGAGCAACCCCTGCTTTGACCATTCAGGTTATCTGATCTCTCTGGGAATGACCATGGCTTCCGTGCTGTCCCCAGAAACTCGGTGTCTCAGGCATGGGTGATATCTGCAGGGCCCCTGGCCTTCCTTCAATTCAGCCTATGCTAGTTACCCATGGAGAAAAGGGAAAAGCAAAGTGCCTGTTCAGCAGTCTCAGTACAACCACCAGTTGAATATACATTTGCAAAGGACCACAGATTCAAGAGGACCTGAAGAATGGACTGGGAGGTGACTCTAAGTCCTCTCCATTTTATGGTAGCTGTAAATAAGCATTTTTCCCCTTAGAGTTGACATTCAATATTGTATTAGTTTCAGGTGATGAGCATAGAGGTTAGCCATTTATATAATTTGCAAAGCTATCCCTTCAATAAGTCTGCTACCAATCTGGCACCATACATAGTTATTACAATATTATTGACTATATTCCCTATGCTGTACTTTATATCTCATGCTTATTTTGTAGCAGCCCCTTTGACTTAATCCCTTTCTTTTTCTCACACAGCCCCCCGCCCCAACCCTCCTCTCACCTGTTCTCTGTATCTGTGAGTCCGTTTTTGTTTTGTCTGTTCTTTTGTTTTGTTTTCTTGGATTCCACATATAAGTGAAATCATATTGTATTTGTTTTTCTCTGTCTGGTTTATTACACTTAGCATCATAACCTCTAGGTCCACCCATATTGTTGCAAATTTTAAGACTGTATTCTTTTTATGGCCGAGTAATATTCCATTACGGTTTTTGGTCTGCGTTTGAAGAGAGGCTGTTTAGTGCAGTGCTTCAGAGCATGGACTGTAGATCCAATTCTTCATCTGACCAAAGATAATGTATAGTTTCTATGAGTAAATAGATGGAAAGTGTTTAGAATAATATTTGCACATAGAATTACATAACTATTAGCTCTTATTCCTTATGTATCCTTTTACCCATGCAATTGTTTATTAATTTTTTTGGATAAAGTGTTTAGAAAGTCCTACTATGTGTCAGGCACTGTGTTAAGCTCTGATAATGCAAAGGGGACGAGATAATATGGTCCCTGTATTCTCAAGGAAAAAGAGAAAGACTTGTAAAATTTATCCAGTGTCCTGTACATGAATGTTCATGGCAGCTTTATTTATACTAACCTAAATGACCCAATGTCCATCAAGTAATTAATAAATAAACAAAATGTGGCATATCCATACAATGCAATATTACTCAGTTATAACGAGGGATGTACTGTTACACGCTGCAACATTGACGAACCCTGAAAACATTATGCTAAGTGAGAGAAGCCAGCCACAAAAGGCCACATATTGTACAATTCCATTTACATAAAATGTACAAAATAAGCAACATAGTAAGTATATTAAAAACTACTGAAGTATGCATTTTAAATGGTAAATTGTGAATTATAGCTCAAGGAAAATACTAAAACAAAAATAAATTATAAACTTTAAGATTAATTCTTCAGCATCAAGGTGACAATTTGTATGAAGTCTTCTTAAACTCACTATTTTTCCCTAAAATAGCTGCATAGTCTTAACTCTATATTATAAACATTTTCTTTGTGTTAATATATATGTTTGAGATTGTGTCTTCTGGGAGATGAAAGAAAGTTCAGAAAGAAATAAAAGGAACAATGTATCATTAAGAATATTTGCCCAAACTTGTCATTGATAAAATTATTTGTTCCTTCTGGGCCCTAAAATGTGTAAAAATAAAATAAAAATAAAATAGTAACTTCATAGTATGCCAATTATATCTTAATTTAAAAGTAAACTGCAGTACCTCTCTAAGGAGATTTCTGGTTAATGTACATTATACATTTCCAAAATGTAGATTCATAATTTAATGTTTTCCATCTTATTTAATGGTGGGAATCTTTCTTCATGGAGAAGCTCTATGGGAACTGCTATAAGAAATACTGTTCTCGTGAATCTACTCCAAATAAATACAAATGTAAGAGCACCCAGCACTTGGAATACATCGTTTGGCTTAAACGATTCCCCACTGTCATTTCTAGGTCATTACCGTTTCTCTGTTTCACTTTGGCTCTCTCGTCACTGTCCTCCCTCATTTTGTTCTATGTTTAGCTTTTGTGGCCCTGCATTTAATCAACCCTGAAATGAGAAATTTGATGTTAAAAATATCTTTTAAAAATAAGGTAATATCCTGGAAAGAGAGGACAAAATAACCAAGATGACTGTAATTTAATAAGACATGTGGAGTTTAAAATAAACATGGCGTATTTAATCCAGCTAAGGCTGTAATACACAAAGCTTGACATTTTAAGCCTATTAAGTCATTCCACTAAGATTAGTCTTCAGGTTAGGTGGTATTACTCTGGAGACTATTGTCAAAATGTCATGGGGACATTTGTGCCAACAGATTTTATTGGTATTGATACACACTGGTGTTTATACCACACAAGTCAGAAAAGTCAGGAACACGTTGTATGCTTTAAGTCATATTTATAAACAAGCAATATATAAAATAAATACCTGCCATGATTAAGGAAATACCATGAAACTAATACAAAGGAAACTCAGATTGCATTCTTGATACCTATGATAGCTTTGCAGAATGCAGAAAATAAATGTTGAATTGCAAAATTGCAAGAAGAGGAGAAGGGAAGGAAAAGGAGTGGGAGGAGGGAGATACAGAGAGGGAAGTGGGGCAAAGAGGATGCAGTAGCAAAACACAGCTACAGGGTCTTTAATGCCTCTGCTTTCTCCCTTATGAGCATTAGTTTAACTAATTATATGAAGAACTCAGATATTGGTGGAAAAATGTCATTTCTAATTGTCTTGTATATTGCTGATTATTTGGTTTTCTATTTGCAAGTAGCCATAGCTGATTTTTTTTTGCATGTTTAGATTCCAAACATATGGTATACCAGAAAAAATTTTTTTCTGGTGATGGTGGTGTGGAAAGCAATACCTGATATCACGTGAACCAGATGTACTTATTTGGATGAAATACAAGAAAATCTGTGAAGATTAACAGTAAATCTTTTTCTGTGCTCACCAATAGGTGAAAATACTGGCATAAAATGTGCTACTCGTAAAATAAGGTATGCATGTATATCTTACTGGCTACATATGAGTGAATGACCAAGATAATATTTGCTCTTTAGTAAAAAGAAGTTTAAATAGAGTCAAGGGTATATTTCGCAACCCAAAGCATGCCTTCTGTTTTCCTCATTATGTAAATTACTCTCTGATGGAAACCAAGCCACTGCAGGTGGAACTCTGACCCTTCTAAGCCATTCCCTCAGCAGGCCTTATGTGGTGATCCAGCAGAAGCAAGGCCTTCTCTCCTTTTCTGATCTATCGCAATTGTTGTCATGTGCTCATGCAGAAACTAATCTTACATCATACATGTTTTCCCATGTATTTGAATTATATTTTTATTATAACAGTCAACCTTTATACAGAGCAGGGCAAAAGTAGGTTTATAGTTGTTCATAAGGAAAAGAGTACAATTATTAATAAGTAATACAAGGATAAACCTTTCACATACAACTGTAAACCCACTTTTGCCCCACCCTAGATCTGCATGTCCTATAGACTATAATTTCCTCGAGATCAGGGACCATATTTTATATGTTCTTCTACATGTCCACAACATCAAAGAATAACATAAATGCTAATTAAACTAAAAAAATGTCCTTCAATGTAGAAGAGGCTTTTTCTACTAGAGAACGTACTGTTAAAAATTCAGGAAGTATTAGATGACTTCATTATTTATTTACTAAGTATTCATATAATGTCTATCAATATGTTAATACATTTAAAGAATATATTAACTCACAGAGTCTTTGTGATAAGTTCTATTACTATCATTCCCATTTTACAGATGAAGAAACTGAAGCACAGAGAATCATTATGACAATAGATAATAAATAGCAGATACAGAATTTGGATCCAGGCAGGGTGGCTTCTTTCAGCCACTGTGCTCTGCTGTTTTGACTCTAGTTTCTTTGCATGTCAAGTCATGTCATTTACATATGTATACTCTTATCTAAACTATTGATTGTGAGGTGTTTTGGACTAACTCACTTTACATTTAGTACAGAACATATTTGCAAAAGCATTCCAAATGCTATCTTGCCACCTTTCTTGTCAACTTCCTGCTAATAACTACCACTGTTGTGTTGATGCTGCACTATTACAAGCACAGTGTAATTTAAAACAATGCTATCCTGTTCCTTTTTAATTACTGTTCAGTCATTGAGAATAAACATTCTTATTCTGGTTTCTTTTCCTCTAATTCATTCTGGCTACGTGTACAGTGTTGATGCCTTTTGATGGAAAATAGAACACTAAGCACTTTTATCTTGGCATCCATTTCAGACCCCATAAAAACAGACCTGCCCCAGACTCTCCCTGGTGCTACATTACAGCAGAGACGGGAAATCATCATCATATTCCCAATCTGCTCCCAGAAGTTATTCAGCGGCTCCAGCCAAGCTGTCCTGAAACAGGAGTTCACCCTGAGAATCTGCATCAATTAAAAGCAGTCTTTTAAAGTCTCCTTTATGCTAATAAATAAAGGTCCATTGTAAAGACGTTTCCACTGGAAGCAGAGACACGGTGTCCTATATGAATGCTGTCGTCGCATTCTCCTCGGCCTTCCCACCAACCACAGGATGCCTTTCTCTACCTCTAAGTACCAGAGCATCTGTGTAATCAAGAAGATTTGATGTGAGCCCAGGAAGAAAGGGGTCAGGGGATGGGACCGGCTTTGTGGAGGGAACCTTTTAGCATGTGCCCCCTGTTGAGGATGGAAGAGAGAAATGATCAAAGGGTTCATAAGGGGCCAAGCCTCCTCTCAGAGAACACAGAAAGGACAGAGATTGTTACACTGCAGTATCTAAGGACCTCTCAAGGCAGCGTGGAGAAACAGAGCCCTGGTACAATGCCTCATTTATGCAGGCCAGCCTACTTTGTTTAACAATATTACATACACATTTAGGGCCAACCAGTCACTCAAACCATCATCCCAAAGTTTATGTGGAAGAATCTCAGAATGACCATGAAGTCCTGTTTTTAGCAGCTCTCTATAAAGGGACTTGCCTTAAACAAGGTCCACAGTGAATGTTTTTCAGAAAGTGGCAACTTACCTCCTTAACTTCATATCTCTGTCCTCCATGTGATGTACACAAGGCATAAGGTTGAGAACAGACATACAGTTCACTCTTCAGACACTGAGCACATACTATGCCTGGTATGGGAATCTGATACAGACTGTGCTCTTAAGAAACTTCTCCCACCATAAAGATAAGAATGTCAAAAATAGTGTATTTTCGAAAGATCTGTCCCCATGGTGTCATGAAGAGATAGAGGGGTGTATATCTAATCAGGGTGGGCTTCACGGAGGAGTCGAGGTCTGTGAGTCTTCACTTAGTGGATTTGAATCCATGTTCAAATCATGGATTCCCTGCCTGGTGAAATTATGTTACAAATAGTTGGATATGTTCAAAATCTAGCCCTTAATATCTCACCTGCTATGCTGGTGCTGCCACTGATGCAACACTCCTGTCCCCCAGACTGTCAGGAACTACAGCCACCAAAACCTCAGTTATAAAACAGTTAAAAATGGGCCAACATCATCTCACCAATTTCTCATTTATGAATATTCAGGCCAGCTCTGTCTATGTTCTCCATGTCCAGTATTTTCTCTGCCTGGTTATATAGCTGACTTTTGTTTCTAAATGTATTTCTCTTTCTCATACCTCACCCCCCAAGCCCCTCACTCTACAGAAAACACACACATCATAACCACCTCACACCTGAGTGATTATACCCAGAATATGTTCTACTCATCTCTTAAGCAGATGCTAAACTTAAAAAGCTAATTGGGTTATTTTAGTTTTAGAGAAAATAGTTCCAAAAACAAAATGATAGCTGCATTCAAATTCCAATTCCCAAATATTTGGGTCTGTTGTATTTAAAAAGTCCAAGCTACAGTTTCCATTGCCATCCCTGGTGAAATGAACAGGCCAAACCAAAAGAGAAACCAGGGAAAATCAGGTCAGTATAGGAAATAATAAGGGTAGTTCCTAATCCACAATGGCCAAGCACTGTTCAAAGTGCTTTACTCGTGGTGAGGTATTTAATCCTCCTAATAGCTTTATGAGATAAATACAACAATTATCACCCTCATTTTACTGATGATAAAATAGTGGCACGGAGAGATAAAAAGACAAGCCTGAGGTCAGGCTGCTAGGAATTGGCAGAGCAAGGATTTGAAGCCAAGCAAGCTGGGTCTGGAATCTGAGCACAGGACCGCCTACGGTGCACTCGGTACAGCAAGTGTCAAGGGTCACTAACAGGGTTTCACATGCAGCTTGTCCTAACAGGGCTGATGTCCTAGTCCAGGAAGGGAGCCCAGATCAAAGGCAGCACAAGGGCTTCTGCTGCATCACGTAGTAACTCCCAGACTTCTTCTGCCAAAGGCTCTCTTCCTGCCCAGGGCTGTCTTGTTAAATTAAAGTAAATTAAAGTTTAATTTACTTTATTTTGCTTATACTGTTTAAAAGGTTACTGCTAGACTTGCCCACACTACACTGTAAAATCAACTACATAGTCAGGATGAAGAAAAGGACTCACACCAAGAAACAGTCAAGTTTTAAGGGATGTGATTTGCTGTAATCCAGGATTTAACAGTAGGGACCTTTAATCTTCTACATTTGTACCTAAACACCCTGACCTGTTTTCTGAAAAATCTGCTAGGAGTTCAGCGAGCCAAAGTAATGCTCTGTATAGCACCTCACCTTAGATTTTCCATAAAATTTAAGATGATTCTTGTTAGTCTTCCTCAAAGTTAGATGGAATTATTTCTCAAAATAATTTATTTTATTTTTGGACATCTCAAATAACTAGAAAGCCTGTCCCAATATTGAATAAACTCTAATATAGAATTTTTAACAGCAATTGAGACATTATAAAAGCTCAACAAATGTTAGCTTTATTATTATTACTAATTCTGGGCAGTTTTGATTCAATGAACCATATACACATACCTATATATTCAGAAAATATTTTTTAAAAATAAAGTGCTTATTAATCTCCCAATTGTGGACACATCCTTATATTAGCCAGCTTTTGCACCATAAGGAAAATTATCTGAACAACACATAGGAAAATTGTTTGCTGCTGGGTGACAGATGCTGCGATAAAGTACCTTCTAATTAACCAACATCAAAATCCACTCATTCATAAACTGTTAGTATCACCTGCAGGACAAATATGTTTCTTGAGCATAATGTTGACTACATGCCAGTCAGTGATGTTCACATCACACGGGCTTAGCCTGACCAAAACAGTCCCTTCTCAATTCAGAGCAGATGGAATAGGAATTGAACCCGTTACTGGCCACTGGGATCTGAGACCAGGAATCAGAGCTGCAGGGGGTAAAAGATCTCCCAGGTGTGCTGAGAAGGAAAGATGTTTGCAAAGGAATTTGACACCCTTCACAAAAAGAGCCTACATGGAGACAAACTGTTTGACGATGCAACAGAAATAACCCAGGAGTCTGAATTATTCATCACCGGCCCCTCTCTGTCCCTGCATGCTTGCACTGGCTCCGTTATGTGATGATAGTTATTATGAGGTTGGTTGCTAGAGAATCAGGCAAACAAGCGCTCTTCTCAAAATGAGTCTGGAAAATATTAATTTCAGTTTGCGGAAAGATTTTTTAAATGGCTGTCAGGAATGCATTTGAAGTGGAACGAAAGGAAGAATTGAAAAGAGCTTCAATTTTCACAGTTTCCTATCAGAATAAGGAAAACAAAAGAAAACATTGTTTTCTAGAAAGCATTATTTCATTGTAATTATAATGCGTGACACTGGCCATTTTTTTTCTGCCTGGGGCCACCTTTTGTCACAGTATATTTTGCATATTAAGTAGGGAAAAACTAATCTTAAACTAATAACTGCACAAAAGAATATATTTTTGATAGGAAAGAGATATTCATGTTTAGAACTTACCATGCATTTAAAACAGGTATTTAACTGGTACATCTAGCCCTATTTTCCTCATGAAAAATCACCTAGTTAGAGGCTTGTTTTCTCCTTGGTTTTCAAGTCTCAGTGCAGGAGCCCCTATGTGTTGCAGACACGAGGGCTAGAGATCCCTCCTAACCAGGAGCATTTGGGGAGAGCCTAAACCCCTGTCATAAGACTGAAATGTTGCTGTACCAGAAATGCCACAATTTGGTTTTCTGGTTTGGAGTCTTTCGTTAGCTTATTTATTTCAGCATTTACTGTTATTGATAATAATAATAACAAATGTCATGTATTGGGCACATACTCTGGGTAAGACTCAAAGTTAGGCTCTTTTCACATCTTTAATATTCACGATAGCCTGCAAGATGGGCATTATTCATCCCCATGTAAAAGTTGAACAAAAATCAAGTTTAGAGGGGTTAAGACACCAGCATGAAGCACACAGCAAGTTAGCGCCGGAGCTGGGATCGCCGAGCTCGTTTCCGTGTTTCCGCCGCCAGCACACTTTGTCTCTCCTTCCTCTGAAGCTGCTTGTCCACGCAGCTCCTCCTGTGCAGATAGGAATGTTCCCAACCTGCACCTTCCAAGGTCAGTCATTAGTCACATGTGGCTACTGAGCCCTTGAAATGTGAATAGTGCAACTGTAGAAATAAATAACATTGTAATTTAATTTAAATCAATGTAAATAACCACGTGAGGCTAGTAGTTACTGTGTTAGGTGGTGTGACTCTAAAACAAACAAGAACTGTGAAGCTTAGGGTACCTACCTCAGGATTCTCTAAAACGATGACACCTGGTAGAACAATTTTTCATTAGAGTCATCCTCCTTTCTTTCGTAATGGAATTCACTCACTGTCGGCAGTGGGGGTAATGGGGAGCAGTCTTCCGTCCTGAGAGAGTGCGCCTGCAGGAGGGTGCTCATCGTGCGCCCCCAAGTCTGCAAGTAGCTCTGGTTTCCCTCCATTGGCATTCCTGCCCAGGAGCCTGCCTCTGCCGCCCACCCACCAACATACCACACCCCACAAAATTACATATCCTGCTCACCCACACCATTAGTTTTCCAAATGGTAAGGGGAAGACACTTCAGAACTTCCTCTCTAAAAATTTACAATTTCTTCTTTGAAAAATTATTGAACATTATCTGCTAATATCAACTTCTTATCACCTCTCAACCTTTAGAATTGAATAATGAGGCTAACAACCATTTCTCAGTGTCCAATCAGGGTCAAGCATCCATCTCATTTAACCATTACCACAGCCCTATGACTATTAATACATCCCCCATTTTACAGGTGGGGAGCTTGTCTCCTTCACCTCAGCGTCCTAAATGCTTTTTGCCGCTCCACCCTGTCATGAGCGTTCAGACTTGCCATCACCTCCTACCTCTGCTACATATTCATCTTGGTTATGGGGCAAGAACCACAAAAAGGGAAGCAATTAGACAAATGTCAATACAAGAAAGGCCTGAAAAGGGCCCTCGTAGAATTCTAATCTTCTCTAGATCAGTGTTGGCAGAACAAGGAAAACATGTAGAAGTTAAAACGCAACTGAAGTTATTGGGATTAGAAATGAAATCTGATTATTGCTAAAGATAAACTGCTGAGACCACACGTCTGACAATAAAATTAGATTAATGAAAAGATGAGATTTGATTAACTACTTAGGATCATCCATCAAGATTTCATTGTGTTAAACGTGATTCTATTAGGTATAGAGGGACAAATCAACTGGTGTTAAAGTTATGCTTTTAATATGCATCCTTGTAGTATAATATGTGTTGAGCAATCTAGGCTGAACCTGAAAATCTCAAGAATGCCTTCTCAAATCACTTGGAATAACAATAAAGAAAAAAGAAACAGCATTTTATCAACCTCCCACCTAGTTCCCAAATTTATGTATCTAAAGTTGTTAACCCAGAACAAATTTGCATTTGGATTGACTTCTAGGATGTCCAACTCTTTTAAGACACAGATGTTATCAAAAAAGTTATCATTGTTCAGCATTTCTGTCTATGAGAAAACAAAGGACGGAGGAAGTTAGTTTCTGATTTTTGTTAAGTGCTAATAAATCTAAAGGTGCTTTCCTCCACTTAATGGTTTATCTACAATGTGTTATTTAACGTGAAGTGTGTATGTGTGTGTTTGTGTATATCTGTGAATACACACTTTTTGTTCTGGTTTGGCCCAACTCTAACTCTCACCGTGATGTCCCCTAAAAATTACCATGTTTGTAACCATGGAGAGGAACTACATTAAAAAGATTAATAGTCAGATAATAGGATATATTCTTTGATCATACTTGCTTGGGTTTTCCATATAACATATTTAGCATAAGTAAGTTATATAAACCATTTCAAAATCTCTTAGATTAATATTCCACAGCTTGGGACTGCTTTCCTTGATCCTAATTTCCTGTACAGTGATAGAGAGGCATTTCCAAGCACAAGCCATATGTTTTTCTTGGCTCCTATGACATTGATTTCCCTATGTACCAACTAATTTTATTTTCCCTGCAAGTCTGTATTGAACTACGTGGCTGCAGCTAGACATTGCACTGCACCCTTCTTCAAACGTAAAAGCTCTGTTTCTGGGCGCTCTCAGAGTCTGCCCAGGGACCCATTGCAAATGAAGATGAATTGACAATGTGCCTGGGGAGCTCCGGTCAGAATTGCAATTTTCGAGAAGATGGTGAGAAGCCTCCAAAAGTATTCATGTCAATGAAACATGACAGGTGTCACCAAGAACAGAGATCCCAGGCAATGGAAAATTAGAGCCTCTCATGTCCCTACTCATCTGCGATTTCCTAATTGCAGGTGTTGGCATTAATTGATGTTGGTGCCATTTTTGATCATGTGGGGCTATCTTGAATGCCTTGAATTTGCAAAGGGCTTGACATTCTGAGAGCCACAGCATGTTTGGATCAAATTTGCTTTCAACATGCCATGTTCAAGAATCTTCTTCCCAAAGACCATTAGTGAAAATGACCTGGCAAATTCCTTGTCCCCTGGAATCATACATGCCACCGAGGAAGCCATTCTTGGTCATCTTTCCTGCCACTGTAAGAAATGAAGGGAGTGTAATATCAATAATTCATCAGTGTGTCTATGAGTTGTATAATCAGATATATTTCAGATATATTTCTGATAGCTATCTTTCCCCCCTAAATGATATTGTATGCTCTCCTTTAGGCATGCTCCAGAAAATAATTGTGATATGATTTAATAAATGTTTTTATTGGTTCAGATGAGGTAAAAGTAATTCTGCATTGCAAACACATTTTCTCTAAAGGAAAGAGTTACTTTATGATTTTACACACAGCATAAAAGTTTGTCAGAAAGAAAAGAAAGGAAGCCCATAGAGCTTTTCCTTCTGATTTCAGATGTGTGTAAAGCAAGGGAATTTAACAGCCATGTTAAGGTACATTCCCTGTACCTTTTCCCCCTCTTTCCCTCCCCCTCCCCACTGTTAATCCTCTATGTGATCTCCATTTCTGTGATTCTGTTCCTGTTCTAGTTGTTTGCTTAGTTTGTTTTTGTTTTTGTTTTGTTTTTAGGTTCAGTTATTGATAGTCGTGAGTTTGTTGTCATTTTACTGTTCATAGTATTTTATCTTTTTCACTTTCTTAGATAAGTCCCTTGAACATTTCATATAATAAGGTCTTGATGATGATGAACTCCTTTAGCTTTACCTTGTCTGGGAAGCACTTTATCTGCCCTTCCATTCTAAATGATAGCTTTGCTGGGTAGAGAGTAATCTTGGATGTAGGTCCTTGCCTTTCATGACTTGGAATATTTCTTTCCAATCCCTTCTTGCCTGCAAGGTTCCTTTTAAGAAATCAGCTGATAGTCTAATGGGAACTCCTTTGTAGGTAACTCTCTCCTTTTGTCTTGCTGCTTCTAAGAGTCTCTCCTTATCTTTAATCTTGGTGTCATTATGATGTGCTTGGTGTGTGCTTCCTTGGGTCCAACTTCTTTGGGACTCTTTGAGCTTCCTGCACTTCTTGGAAGTCTATTTCCTTTGCCAGATTAGGGAAGTTATCCTTCGGTTTGTTTTCAAATAAGTTTTCAATTTCTTGCTCTTCCTCTTCTCTTTCTGGCACCCCTATGATTCAGATGTTGGAACAGTTAAGTGTGTCCCAGAGGTTCCTAAGCATCTCCTCAGTTTTTTGAATTCTTGTTTCTTCATTCTGTTCCAGTTGGATGTTTATTTCTTCCTTCTGCTCCAAATCATCGATGTGAGTCCCAGTTCTTTCCCTTCACTGTTAGTTCCCTGCATATTTTTCTTTATTTCACTTTGCATACCCTTCACTTTTCCCCCTGTTTTGAGACCATATTCAGCTATTTCCATGAGCATTCCAATTACCGGTGTTTTGAACTATGCATCTGATAGGTTGGCTATCTCTTCATCACTTAGTTCTATTTTTGGAGCTTTGATCTCTTCTTTTGTTTGGGCCCTATTTCCCTGTCCCAGCAGAGCTGTTATGTTGTAAGGGGTGAAGCCTTAGGTATTTGCCAGGGCAAGCTAACCTAGGTCACTGTGTTGTGGTACTATACGTGGGGAGGGGTCAGAGAAAGAACAGTGCTACTTGCTGAACTCTCATCTGTCTTTCAGTCACTTCCCCACTACCCACAAGCAAATTGGGCCTTTTTGGTGCTGATTCCTGGGCGAGTGGGTTTGTGTACTTTCTAGGACCCTGGGTCTCTCCAAGGAACTTTCCTTGTGAGGCTGGGAGTATTTTCCACTGCTGCAACCCTACAGGTTTTTTTCAGTCACAGGTATTGAGGCTCTATTTCCTTGGGCTGGAACCCTGGGTTGCGCAGTCTGTCTCACTCCCCAGTTGTTCCTCCTGGTTTATCCACACAGAAATGTGGGACCACCAGCCACCACCTCATCCACCCCATCCTCCAGCCACAGCCTTGCCGTGTGTCCTGTCTGCCCCAGCTGCCCATCTCTGACCATCTTACCAGTCTGAATGAATGTTTCTTCTTTAACTACTTGGTTGTCAGACTTCCACAGAGTTTAATTTTCTGGCAGTTCTGGTAGTTTTTTGTTTTTAAATTTGTTGTTGTCCTTCTTTTGGTTGTGGGAGGAGGCAAACTATACCTACCTATACCTCTGTCTTAACAAGAAGTCCTCAAGACAACTTTTCTTAATACTTGTTCATATTAGAATAACTAGGCATTTTGACAAATGTTATTTTAGGACAAAATATGTATTTATTAACCTCTTTTATAAATAAGGTCTACAAATTTCTTTTGGATGCCAATTATGTGATTTAAGGAAACTAGTCCTTGGCCACCCAGATACTTTTGTGTCTAAGGTCAATGATTGTTTGTGAAGAATTTCCGGTTGTTTTTTCTCGTGTCTCCTTCTCCCCATAGTGGTGGTCCTCAGAGCTTGTCTCTACCTTTCTTTTCTCAGGAAACTGGGCTGGAACTAGTAAACTTCCATGCAGCAGTTTCCAGGAGATGAAGGAAGACCTGGATGGCACATATAGAAATAAATTGTTATAAAGAATTTTACAGTCATTCTTAATTATAGAAAATAGGGCTCCAATAACCTTCTTAAAGTTTACAGTACAGATCATAGGGAAACTTACCACTTCGTGCCTCTGCAAACTGTTTCGTTGGCCCTCTCTGCTTTCAGCTAAGGGCTATGGTTACCAGGCAAAAATACGCTATAGCAAAATATTTAAGGTATGTATTTGCTTCAGGATTAATCAGGAGGAGAAAAACCCTTTAGGGAGTAAATGGCATCCAAGGAACCTCATTATTCAACCCTGTGGAGACAAATGAGCTTTCTGATAAGGCAGCACGTGCACATCTGGAATCACCAGCTGTACACTCTAAACTCTTTAAATTTAGGAAGCCTACACTCCCCCAATCTCCCTATTTATTTACCTATTTATCTCATTTATATAATGTGTCCTTTTGTAACATTATGTTTGGACATTTTAAAACTTACAAAACAAAAATGAATTGTGAAGATGTGAGCTAAAATATAAATACATACAGATGCCTTAATATTTTACTGGTGCAACTAAATCTGTTACCTTCTGCACACTTTGGGGTACATGTACCCCGCACATTTTGGATCATAGACTCCTAAGTTTTTTCACAAAGAATAGAGACAACTTTGGCCCTGCATGTAATTTCATATTGTGTGTTTACTTTTTTAGTGTGTAAGTATAGCTTGATATATAAAGATGCTGGCAAATGATGTAATATTTTTTATTTCTTCTGAATGGATTGGTATCACAAATGTAACCACAACTCTTTTATTCTCTTCTTGTGATGTTAAGGCTCAACTTGCATTAGAAAAACAGCAATTTTCTCTTGCAAAAAGACACAGAACCAAGTGTTTCTAGGTAGAATGCAAGGACTCTGACCCTTGTGGTCGGGAGGGAATCTTAGATAAAGTATAATGATGGCTTCCAGAGATTATTTCATTTTCCATCGCATAATAGGGCAAATACCATTTAAATTTCCATGACAACATGAGAGTAGCAGAGCCAAAGCAGCCAGGGTAATGTACAAAGGAGCTCAGATAAGTAAATGGAGCCCTGAGTGGCTTCACCAAGTCTAAGTAAAGGTGAGCAGAAAAGCAGACTGGAGGCCACACTTAAGATTGTGGCCAGGCCAGTTTCAAAACAGAAGAAACTAACTTGTGATGATAGGAATCAGAGTAGAGATTCTGTGGGAATGCTGACATGGAAGAGACACAGAGGAACTTCCTTGGATGATTGAAATGTCCTATGTCTTGATTGAGCCGGTGGTTACATGGATGTATACATCTGTCAACATTTATTAAACTGCTCATTTAAAATCTGTGCATTTTATTGTATGCAAATTATGCCTTTATAAAAAGCAAACAAATAAAACAGGCAGGTAAAGATAGGAAAAATTCCAGGATAAAAGAACTAGGAAGTGACAATGGGTAGGTCCAAATGATATTTCTTAGATTCCATCTTCCTGTATAAATTTTTTCCTTTGTTCTTAGGGCAAATAATCTTTGGTTTTAGAGCTAAGTATTCTTAGCTCTAAATTTTAAGATATGTTAGAACAGCAGGAAAACTGATGGGATATCAGTGATCTTTTCAAAATTTCATGAAATGTGTGTTTAAGAGGCAGAGTAAACCATCTTAGTGATAACACACTCAAGTCAAGAGAAACCTATATATTTTTCATTGTTATTTGAAAATTTATTCCTAAATTCTGTCAGCTTGGATACTATATAATAATTCTTTAATGGCAAAAAATAAATAAAATGTATTGATTGCTTGTAATACTCCAAGCCCCGTGCTCAGTGCTTTGAATACATCATCTTACTCAACCTTCACAGTCAATAATGTAAATAGCACAGTAGTGCCCTCTTACCTGCAGGGGTGAGGTTCCAACACCCCCAGTGAATGTCTGAAATGGTGAATAGTACCAAGCCCTATACATACTGTGTTTTTCCTTATACCTACTTACCTATGATAAAGTTTAACTTATAAATTAGGCACAGTAAGATATTAACAATAATAACTAATAATAAAATAGAACTATAATAATATACTGTAATAAAAGTTATGTGAATGTTGTCTCTCTCTCTCACAACCAATCTGATAACTGAGATGACCACTAAATCACTGATGGGCAGGTTGTGTACACAGCATGGATACACTGGACAAAGGGATGATTCATGTCCCAGGTAGGGCAGAGTGGGATGGTGCAAGCAAGATTTCATCATACTACTTAGAACAGCTTGCAAATTAAGTTATAAATCATGTATTTCTGGAATTTTTCATTTGACATTTTTAGAGCACAGTTGACCCAGGTAACAAATTACATGAAGCAAAGCAGTGGATAAGAGGGTCCACTGTATTATTATCTTCATTTTACTGATGAGGAAACTAAAGCTTTGGAAGGTAATCGGACCAAGTTCCCAACTAGAAAAGACAGTGACCTTAAGATATAAAATGCCATACTCGTATACTGCTGTGTTTGACTTTTTAATGCAGAAGGGTAAAGAAAGCACAGTGTCTGCCTCAGGGAGTTAAACATAGCAGGAACCAAATAAAATCCATTCCCCCTGTAGCTCATTCCCATAGTGAGTGACCTTTCATGATGTTTTTGGATGATTAATCTCCACTTAATGAACAGGTCAGGTAAACCAGTCCTTCTTCTCTTTAACATACTGTCTGCAAAGCATGTCAGCTGACAGCCCTGGCACACACTTCCTTGTACAGAGACTGCTCTACCTGCTTAAACCCCCCTGCTCCCAACAGATAAACTGAATATGTATTCCCAGCCCCTTGGGTTTATTAGAGTTCTTAGTATTACAATTCTGAAAATTATTAAATATAAAGAAGACTACTAAAATATGAGAGTAAAAAACCAAGTTGTTTTTGATCCATTAAAAACCATATTAATTGGTTTAAGATTCTCAATCCAAGTATGTACACTACTTGGATACTGTCTTTACATGTAGCAATGAGTCAATAAGAAAACACAGAAAACTAAGGAAAATTGGTAACTTGATCAGCCATTTAATACACAAGGATCCTAATATGAAAAGGTACTCAACCTCCTCCCCAGGGAAACACGTATCCCAGCTTCAGTGCCATGCCATTACATGTACTGGAGAAAAATAAAGGCATCCGTCCGACAGTGCCTTGTGCTAACGAAGGCGGGCACAGAGTAGCTAGAGCTCTTATACACCGTGGGAGTAGAAATGAACACAGCCACTGTGGAAAACTGACAGCATCTGTAGTGATGAAAATCATACACCCTGTGATCCAGCAATTCAACTTCTAGGCATCTACCCAAGACAAAGGCACGGCGAGTTCACCAAAAACGTGTGCTGAGTGTACTGAGTGGCACTGTGGTAATAGCACAAAATGGGAAGTGATCCCAATGGCTAATACTAGTAGAAAGAGACTGTGATTCAGTTATATAATGGAATGCTTCAGAACAATAAGAATGAGCTAACTATGTTTACAACTAACAACCTGGATGAATTGCACAAATATAAAGTTGAGCAAAAGAAGCAAGACATGAAAGAATACATTCTATATTCTACCCCTTAAATAAAGGTCAAAACATTGAAATGATCTATGGACATTGAAATCAGAACAGTAGTTATTTTGGGCGAGGCTGGTGGGAACATGACTGGGATGGGGGGGCAGGGCAGGAGCAACTTTAGGGACATTGGTGATGCTCTATTTCTTAATCTAGATAGCAGTTACAAAGATGTGTTCACTTGGAGAACATTTATTTAAAAATTTATACTCACACTATGTTGAATACATTTTCTCTATTTGTATTATAAAACTTACAAAGAATTACTTTTAAATAAGGTATGAGGAAAAGAAAAACCAACCAGTAAAAGCCTGGTCAGAAAATAGAAATATATAGATGGTTGAAACACTCAGATTATTTATTTTCTCGCTCCATTTTAAAGCCACTAACACTTGGAAGATTGAATTATGAGTAAGATTTGTGTTAAAAAAGAAAAAAGAGAGAGAAGAGAAAACATGAAACCAACCCAAACTCAAAAGAAAAAACTATTGACTGTGGCCCTACCTCAGAAGACTGTCAGATGCATATGCACATATATATTTTACATTAGTATAAAATAATTACAAAATTTAAATAGATATACCTACTTTATTTATTTCATATATATCCCAACCAACAACCTGACCCAAAGCAGGGCATGAAAGCTTTTTTTTTTGTATTGACAAACGGAAATCTGTATCCTTAAGGCGTTCAGAAATTCTGACTCTCTAGGTTCTTTTCAAACAGGACATTAAACACTTTCACAGATTTAATTATTTTCTCCTAATGAAGGGGGAGTAGCTGTGTGCTTTTGACCTGGAAAATTATCAGCTGTCCTGGGCAGCTCAGAGCCCTGGTGCCTTCCTTTCCTGCTACATCTGTTGATATCTGATAGCTTTCATGGTTCTTAAAATGGTAATCTGTCTCTTGGAAATTTACCCAGCAAGTTGATAATGACTTAAACTTTGTTGGAAAGCACCAACTTCAATGAAATTCCCAACAATCTATTTTTTAGTAAGAAATGTCAAATAACAAAATGCAAAAATGAACATTTTAATTTTGTAAATATGCAAATATATGTTTCATCTGGAATATAGTTGAATAACGGTTTCTTTTTCAATTAAAGACACACACAAATAAAATTGGCTTCCCTCCCTGCCACCCCTGCCTACAGCTCCCTATCCTGTGTCTCACAGAAAGCTTTCTTGGAATTTCTCAGACTTTCTGGGGACCCTTTCCCTCCTCTCCCCTCCTCTCTCCTTCCTCTGCTCTTTCTCCTGCTTCCCACACAGGCTCAGCCTTCTTTTCTGAAGCTATTCTTTCCTGTGCAATACAAACCTGGGGCAAAGACCACTTTCCTCATTTTCCCCAAATACTTGGACAAGTCTTTTGTTTATAATAATGAACACTCTGCTGATTGTCAGACATTCCTAACTCAGATTTTTTTCTCACTGGCAGATTTTTCTTTTCAAGTCTCTGATTTCCTAGCATTGGGGTTCATCCTTCATCTCCCCAAACTGACCTCAGATATGTACTTCTGAGATTGCTCCAAAACTGTTCAGCTCCCATTGGGAATACTGGTACTTTTTCTTTCTACACCTCTTTCCCCCAGCTCATTCCAGCTCTACCCAGAGAGCCTTGTGTAAGTAACCGAATTCACCCTTTAATGTGCTGACACTGACAACATTTCCTGGAGGGAAATTCTTTGGATAGCTCTTAAGTTCACACTATTAATCTAATGAAAACTATAAGGGCGCCGTTAGATCTGAATTTTTCGATAGAATTGCTTTATCACGTTTCTTCTCAGTGGATCAACCCTCGCCACTCAAACCTCATTTCTTCCCTCCAGCTGTGCCAGCGGTCTGCTGTGTCTGCCCACCCACCTCTTCTCCCTCCTCCCTCTCCCCATCCTGTCCCATCAAGGAAAGGCCTGACATTTTGTTCATTAGCTTAGCTGTTTAGTTGCTGGATAAAAAACTGGCCATGAAACTAGGATTTGCATATCTCCCAGACAAAGGTTCAAAGTGCTCTCCTACCTGGAGTTCTCTGTCTGTGCTCAGCTTCACTGGATCTCCAGAGCTTGCACGGGAAAGGCAGGAGAGACCTATGTACCCCTTTCAAATTCTGAACCCTGACAGAATGGGAACTAGGTGTTGAGTGTATAATAGTAAAGTGATATATCACAATAGATAGCTTAAATTCTAGAAATCTAGATATGAAAATGGACTTTGCCGAATAGCACACCATGTATAATTCAGGCATTTAGATTCAGATTATTCAAAGGAGGGTTTCAGATAATAACAGTCTTGAGCAGTATCATCAGTTCATCAGGGACAGAGTGGTTTGGGAAAGCACATTAATGGAACATCTATGGAAATCCTCTAAGGAGAGCTGGTCCCAGGAGACTTTCCAGCCTTTCAATTATTTGCTCTGGGGCTAAGGCTGTATCACCACTCTGAATGCTCCTTTGAGCAGTGAGTCCTGGCATCAGACTGGTGGCAACCCATTGTCTTTTGGTCCTTCTTGGGGATTCAGAAACTGTTTTCCATCAGCCTTGTCATCCGTCTCTGTTACAGTTTTGTTGTTTTAGGATTATATGTTATTATCTATACATCGTTTCATCCCACCTTCTGAACTGACTTCTAAGCCCCATACTGAAAGACATGTGCTCTTTTCTATGCTACCAAAATGCCTTGTTTATGCCCTCCCGGGTCCTTTAAAATCAAGGTCTAAAAAAGGGAGGGATGGCATCGCTGCTCAGAAAACTACTGCCACTGATAACCAATTACAGTGTTAAAAGCTAAATCTTGTACGCTTCCCCTCCTGCCCCACAGGGATCCAGAAAGTCTGGTGTGTGGAAACAAAGCAATCGCTTAAAATGTAACAAGGCACATCCCCAAACTAAAGCGGTGACTCACCCTACACATGCAATATTGATATTTCAGATTATATATAATTGAGCCGAGGTTGTAGTTTATTTTCCAAGTGCAAACATGTGTTTAATTAGAGCAAAATGTGCATCTCTGTAACACTGAATTTTAAGTACCAGGTTCTAAAGTTTATTGATTGATGATTATTGTGGGGAAACATGAGCTCTTATGCATAAATCTTTTGACAGGAGCTGTCTGTCAAAAATAATGATCCTTTTAAAACTCATGAATAAATAATGATGCAGGTCCACTTTACATAAAAATACATACTCATTTACACTCTGTCCACTGAAATGAAATATGGTTATTTAAAATAATGACTCTGTGATGGGTGAGTAATGAAACATTATTAATTTAACACACATGGTATTTTATACTTATTCTCGAATTACATGCATCTATTTTCAATATTAACACATTAGGCTATTTTTTTAAAGACCTCTAACAAAACATCTGGCACAGGAAATCCTTTCGTGGATGGGATTGTGAATTTTAATTCCGCCACACTGGGATCTCATTTTGGTCACAGGCTGGAAAGTAATAAACGTGCTGTCACCGTGCTGATGTTTTATTGTCGGCCCCGGCTCAGGGCAGCCAGGAGCCACCTCCTGCTCCTCCCGCAGGAAAATGCGTGCATAGTTGAGAGGGACAGCCATTTGCCTTGCTTCATCCTTTCCCATCTGGAATTTGATTCTGTTAATATGTCTTTTCTTTTTTTATCCCACCCTGATTTCCCATCTGTTTGCTAAGGAACAGTTAGGGGTGATCCTAATATTTGGCCCTTCTCTGAGTGCTCTCACCAGTAATTCAGAAACAGAGGAACTGAAAACTAGGGAAACTTATGTCCCACTTTTCCTTGTAGAAGATTTAGATTCACTCTTCTACTCCCTCCTCGACCTTTCAGTTATTTCCTCCTGCTCCTTTCTTTTTTCTCCTGCGTGATCCAACAACAGAGGTGGTGATAGTGGAAAAGAGCATCTGGTCAGGATTGGGAACGGGTGTCAGCAGCTTTGGAAAGATGGAAAAGAGGAATCATTGCTCAGTTTCCTTTTTCTCCATTTTTCCAAGCTGAGCTGTTCCCCTTTTAATCCCCAGCTGGTTTTCAATAGCCTAGGTTTTTAGATATGAGGAGTGCTAATGGCAGTTTCTCTCATCATTTCACAGATGAGGAAACTGAATGAAATGATGTGTATCTTGCAAATATATGACGTCTGTCCTCGAAGAGCCCATCCATTGTTAATATAATAAGACTGATTTGTACAACATTGATGTAACCTGGCAGCCAAGGAGAGTGGACTGGAATGTGCATGCATGAACAATGATGACTTCACTGTACTAGTCAGTGGGGGCAGTAGATGCACTTGAGTGAGCATGTGTGCTGTGTGTATACCACATTCACCATGAACTAGTAGAGCAAGGAATCTGCATCAAATTTTGTGTTAAGCTTGAACATTCCCTTGTGGAAACTATTGGGATGATTCAGAAGGCCACAGCTGTGGGCAACTGGTGATTGGCAGCTTCACCAGGACAATGTGCTCATGTATCATGTCTTGTGTAGAGTTTTTTGGTGAAACATCAAATCACTCAGGTGACCCAGCCTTGCTACAGCTCAGATTTGGTGCCCTATGACTTCTGGCTTTTCCCTAAACTAAAATAACCTTGGAAAGGGAAGAGATTTCAGTCCAATGATGAGATTCACGAAAATATGATGGGAAACTGATGCCGACTGGGAGAACTTTGTTAGGTTCCAAGGTGTCTACTTTGATGGGGACTGAGGCATCATTGTCCTATGTACAATGCTTCTTGTACCTTGTATCTTCTTCAATAAATGTCTGTTTTATTACATGGTTGGATATCTTCTGTACAGAACTTATATGTCTGTTTTAGTTATGTTGTACTGTTGTATTATTTTGAAGGTATGGCCACTCATGAATCCCAGAACTCTTTACCTGATTTTTCCTTCCCTTCTTCCTTTCTGCCTGTTTACCTGCCAGCATTCCTTCTCTCCTTCATCACTAATTATTGTTACTCAGTGTTTGGCCCTCAGGTTCAGGAAGAAATTAAAATAGACATAGTTCCTGACTCTCCAGAATAGGGATGCAGACAAGCAAAGCAGCAATTACGTCTTTAGGTTAATTCTCACCTCTGCTGTGCTGGAATAACTGATTTATGTACATCCCTAACTCGAGTCAGAAAGGATTTAGAGCCATTGGCAGGACTCTTGAAGAACTGCTGCTTCACTCATCTTGCTCACATGGAGGCCCAGACTCTCACCTGCGCCCATCAGGTAGGTTCTGGTGTCTGTATTTAACAACACCTGAAAGTCAAAACTTTATGGGTACAGCCAGAGGATTTGATGAGAAAGGCGGGACTTAGGTTGTGTAGTGAGAACTATACACATTTTATTACCTAGTCTTACACTCTCCAATCACAATTGGCAGCCTGGTGAAGGTAACCATCTCTGTTCTAGTTCCTCTGAACCCCCTTTTCTTGTCTTCTGATGACCGTAAGGAGGGGTCTAGGCTGTGAGTCAGAATACATTGCTGTTCTCAGTGAGCCATTACTCTGTGGCTGTGTAAGGAACCATGCTGAGTACTGAACCTTGCCCTCCTCCCAAATCCTGGTTGCCTGTTTTTCAGGTGGCAGGAAGAGCTGTGGGCTGCCGCTGCTGGTCTGAGGTGGCTGCCACTGAAGCTCTGTGTGTGCCCTTTCTGAGGGTTGACTGATCTACAAGCTCTTGCGATTGAGTGGACATTCTGAATTCTCTTTGAATGTGGGAGCCACGTGCTCTTCAGTGTCCAGAAGCCAGATTAACTCATGGAGCCCAGTCTGACATTTCTGTAGGGACCTTGTGCAATGCTTCTTGGCAGCAGGAGCCCTGGAGCCTTCTCTGTCTAACTCCTGGCAGCAGTGTTGGCTGTGGCACGTACATTATCGCTGATGCATTTCCTCTTGCTGGTTTGGGGCTAGAATGACAAATCTGTCAAGACCATTTTGAATCTTGAGTCTGTCATCCATCTTGATTTTATGCTTCTGAAAATTTCATTATTGTGGCTCCTTCAATGTCATGTAAAGCCTGAACCAAAACACTGACACTTTCAGATTAAGAACAGAGAACTGAAAATGCAACTGGACACCTCTAAGTGGGTATTGATCCATTAACATGTTCTATTTTGTGGTGGCCATTCAGCTGGGCCACGTGGTTTTTCATTGTTTTGAACACTTTATGTTATGAAATATAAAATACAAAATGAAAAGCGCCCCAAACGATACGTGCAGCTTACTAAATTATCACAAAGTAAACAGCTACGTGATCTCCTCCCACATCAAGAGTGGCAACTTCATCTGATACTGCCCAGTCATCCCCTGGAGGTGACCCAGTGACCCCAGTTCCCTGTGTTCTACGGAAGCCTCTGCTTTGCTTCATAGTTTTATCACATAAGGTATACTCCTAAGAACAAGAGTTCAGATTTGTTTGTTTTTTGATGTTTATATAAATTAAATCATACAACATTTCTTCTTTTATGCCTAGCTTATATTTTTACACTACTTGTGGTATCTTTTGATGAACAGAGTTCTTAATTTTAATATTATTTAATTTATCAATTTTTCTTACTGTAAGCATTCTTTTCCTTACTGGATCATAAAGATAATGTTCCATTTTACTTTTTAGAGACTTCACCTTGTTTTCCCTTTTGCATATAGATCTCCAGTGAATCTAAAATCAAATGTTTTGTGTGGAGTTAGGTAAGAGACTCCAGATCCATTTATTCGTATTATCCATTTATCCAATATATCTCCAGGACTATTTCTTGAGAAGCCATGGTTTCTCACTGTTTTTTTTGTAGTTGCTCTTTGTTGTAAATCAACAATCCCTATTAGAGGGACTGCTGCTGATGATTTCTTACATCTTTTCTACTTGCCAAATTTGCGCCAAGGTCAGTGTCTTAGTTACTGTAGCTTTATAATAAGACTTGATATTTGAAAGAACAAAGCCTCACACATTTTTCCTCTTCAATACTGACCTACTCTTGTTTCTTTGTGTTATGATGCAAATTTCAGAATCAGTTTTTTGAAACACTGATATTTATAAGCAATAACATATCAAATCATTAAGCTGTACACCTGAAACTAATGTTATATGTTAATTACACCTCAATAGGAAATAAATTAAAAGCTTAAAATATTGTAATGTAAAAGAAAATAATGTCAGAAATATTTTTTAGTATATTTTTAAGTCAACATGAGAGTATTGATATCTGTAAATATTGAGTCTTCTAAATAATTGATGTGATATATCACTCTGTTTAGATCATCTTGTATATTACTTAATATTTAATGATTTATGTTGGAAACTGTATGCACAGTTTGTTAAAATTATTTCTAGATTTAAAACTTTCTTTAGATGCTACTTTAAATGGCATATTTTTTCTAAATTTTATTTTCTGTTTCTTTTATATAAAAAATGTATTTGACTTTTGTTACATTCATTTGGCAGCTTTGCAAAGTTCACTTATGAATTTTCATGATTGTGTTGTAGATTCTTTTTGAAAATATCTTTTTAATTATTTCTAAGTTATATAGCTTTTATTCGTTTTAAAAATTATTTATTTATTTATTTATTTATTTATTTATTTATTTTTAGAGAGAGGGGAAGGGAGGGAGAAAGAGAGGGAGAGAAATGACAATGTGTGGTTGCCTCTCCCACGCCCCCCACCTGGGGCCTGGCCCGAAATCCAGGCATGTGCTCTGATTGGGAATCCAAATGGCAACCCTTTGGTTCGCAGGCTGGCACTCAATCCACGAAGCCACACCAACCAGGGCTACTTTCTTTTCATAATTTACTGAGTAGGACTACAATGTTGAATAGAAGTGTGATAGCAAGCAATAGCAAATTTCTTTTTTAAATATCAAAAAAATCAACAGTTTGGCAGTAGGCATATGGAATGCTTTAGGTTTGTAATGATAGCTCTGACAAGATTAAACTTTCTTCTATTTTCTTAATCATGAATACATGTTATACCTTATCAAATGTTCTTTGTGCATATACTAATATATCATGTAATTTTTCTCTTTTATCCTGCTTATATGGTCAATACATTAATTGGTTTTTGAATGTAAAACAAATTTTCAATTCCTAGAAAAAAAATACAGGTCCTGGTTTATTATCCTTTTTATAGATTTCCAGATTCAATCAGATAATATTTTGTTTAGGACATTTGCATCTAATTTTATAAGTAAGAATAGCCAGTAATTTTCTTTGTACGATCCCTGATTTTAGAATCAAGATTATAAGTACCTAGAAAATTAGTTAAGGAATATTTCCCCTCTTACTATTTTGTATGATTAGTTTTATTTTTTTCTTAAGTATTTGGTACAATTTATTAAAGAACCAATTTTTGACTGAATTTTCCTATGTGAAAGAATATTTAACTGGAAAATCAATCTCTCAAATACAACAGGATCATTTCAATTTTCCAGTTCCTTCTATTTCAGTTTTAGTGTGTTTTATATTTCTGGGAATATGTCAATTTGTCCTAACTGTTCATTGACATAAAGTTTATAATTTTTTATTTCCCTTTATTATTGGCAGTGGTATCTGGTTTTTGTGATATGTTTTATATTTTAATATATTTTCTAATTTACATTTTACTTTGTTAATTTGACACAAGGATTGTCTTTCTTGATTTCCACAGAAAAAGAAAGTTTTTTGAGTTAACTTTAAAGTTAACTTGCTCTGATAAATGTATATATTTTTCATTTATATTATGCTCAGCTTTATGATTATATTCCCCCTGCCAAATAAAAATCCCAGCGCATTTATTTTAATATAGGCCTACAAGTGATTATTTTAAAAACTTTTTGCTTCTTTGAAAAATATTTTTATTCTACCTTCATTCATGAAGAAGGATATTTTTACTAGCTATGGAACTCTGTCAGCAACTTTTTGTGTTTTCTTTCAGATTGTGAAAGTGTACCCTCACGTTCTTCACGTTGGCTGTGTTTCTGTTGAGCAGTGAGTGTGTGTCACAGGTTTGCTCTGTAAGGGCAATCTCTTTTTCTTTATTTTTGTTATCTTTAAGGCTCTATTATTGTTTTTGGTTTTCAGTAGCTTTGCTTTGATCTATTTAGATGTCGATTTCCTTTTATTTCTCTTACTTGGAAGTTTTACAGATTTCTTAATGTCTCCCATCAGTTTTGGAAACTTCACGACCATTATTTCTTTAATTGTTTCTTCTTTCCTGTTCTTCTCTCTGTGTGGGACGTGGATACACAGATATCACATCTTCTCACCATGTCTCTGTCTTATATCTGCTATTTCACTTTCTATCTTTTCACCACTCTCTGCTTCATTTTGGATTTTTCTCTCTAATTTCTATTTCACTAATTCCCCAGCTGAGTATAATCTGTTATTAACTCTATTCATTTAGACCTTACTTTTAGTTATATTTTTCAGTATCACAATTATAATCAGATTCTCTTTTATAGTCCAGGCCTGGGTTGAAATTTTAACTTGTCTTTTATACCGGGTAATATAGCAAGAATAAGTGCTGTAAAGTTTGTACCCGATGACTCCATTATCTGGAGGACCGTGGCTCTGCCTGTGTTTGTTGTTTCCGTCAGTGTCTATTCACATTAGCTTGTCTCCGTTTTACGCCTGGCTATTCAGTTTGTCGCCATTCATTTGATTAGCAAAAATTGTTAGAAGAAATAATTTGAGGTCTGAATGACATTATATTCCAACCTGGCAGGTCTCTCTGATTCTATCAATCAAATTTCAGAAATTTCAGTGATTCAAATTCTGTTGTGGTCCTTAGTATAATCTGTCTACTTGCAATTTACCATTATTCTTAGGGGCTCACTGTTCACGATTCCAACTGCGTGCAGAAGGCTTTCATTGGGGCTCCCGAGGGCTGGAATTCTAATTCTTATCTCTCTATCTTGGTGAGACTTTCAAAAGTGCCGTAAGTCTTACCGAGATACAATTGACATATAACATTGTGTAATTGAGGCCTACAATGTGTTGATTTGATATGTATGTAAGTTGCAAAATGATTACATCATAACATTACCTACCACCTTCATCTTATCGCATAATAACCATTTCTTTTTTTGTGGTGAGAACATTTAAGATCCACTCTCTTGGCAACTTTCAAGTATCTAATGCAGTACTAACTGCAACCACCATGCTGTACGTTAGATCCCTGGAATTTGTTCATCTTGTAACTGGAAGTTTGTACTCTTTGACCGCCATTTCCCCTTTTCACTAACATTTCCCCCTCTCCCCAGCCTCTAGTAACCACCATTTTAGTCTGCTTCTGAGTTCAACATTTACGATTACACATATGAGAAGTGATCTCCAACCCCCCAAAAAAACAAGAAAACAGAATTATTTTCTGCAGGACAGGCCCCTAGTAGCACAGGCTTCCCCCACGGACTGAGTGTTCTAGGAACCCATCTGTATCAGTGTACCAGCTGCTGTGGTTGTGAAAGGCTGTGTTCGGCTTCAGTGAATTTTCTTTGAAGACTCAATACGTTTGCCCATTTCATGGTGGGTGATTTATGAGTGTACCTGACCACAATTTGCTGTGTTCAGCAGTTTTTGACCAAAAATGGTATGACCTCCATGCCCCACCCTCCCTAGTCACCCAATCTCACTCTGAGAAACCTGTTTTTGTTTCCCTGGATGAAAAAAGTCCTCAAAGGGAAACATTTTGCCAATGTGAAAGAGGTGAAACAAAAAAAGGCAGAAGCACTAAAAGGCATCAAAGTTGATGAGTTCAAAAACTTTTTCGAGCAGTGGAAAAAATGTCTTGATAGGTGTATTGCATCACATGGAAAGTACTTTGAAGGTGACTGAAGTTTAAACATGTAAGAATAAATGCACAATTTTTAAAAAATAAATTCCATTTTTTGGGTCATCCCTCATATGACCACAAGTATTTGTCTCTCTCTGTCTGACTTATTTCACTTTGCATAATAACCTCAAGTTCCATCCATGTTGTTAGAAACAGGCCGTCAACTCTTTCAGGCTCTCAGCTACTCTCATGAGATCAGCTAGTGTTCATAGAGGAAAAACAATTCCAAAATACTGGTTTCACTCCCATAGGCATCAATATTCTACCAGAGCTTTCCCTAGTAATTCTGTACTATTTTGTTAACTCCCTAATGTCATCCAAGATATTTTACAAATACTTTGTTCTGCGTTGTAGAAGTGTTGATTGAATTACCCACTCTATTATTACCAGATACAGAAGTCTTCCAATTTACAAGTTTTTCTCTTATCCATAGATATAACAAGAGACATTGCCAACTGCTTCCTGAAATCAAGATACTTTCCTAGTGATTTTATATGATATCAATATGTAATTAACTTTATACCAAAAAAGTAGGAAAAATAATTTGACTTGGCTTTACATTAGTAATTTCATCTAAGTTTCAGTGTAATCGTGTGTGTGTGCTCTTGGTGTTCCTTCAAAGTCTTTCAAGTCTTTACTTACCATGTTTTCACACTTAACTGGTTGAAGCTAACTTTTCCCTCACGTAGTGGTTTTTATAGCAGGAATAAGCCATGTGCACAGTGGCCACCAACCAGGGATCTGCAGGGTTCGTTTGCTTTATTTTTTCTCTGTCAGATTTGTAAACTTTGGTGGCCATAGAAATGATATTATGAGCTTTAACTAGTATTAATATACAGATATATTTTATAAAGCCATATCTTTGGGAAAGCATTATCATTGAGAAGACAGAATATGGAGATCTGTGTTTCCCATGAGTTTTAGCTCCTCACTGTCATGGCAAATTAAAGAAAAAAATAGTACTTGCCACTCTAAACTAGATCATCTTGATAAGGAAGTTCCAATGTCATACATGATGCATGGCACATGACCATGGAGCGTGGGTGGTGGGACGGGCTGGGGCCATGGTGGGATCAGTCCACCTTGGCAGAGGGAGCATTTTGTCACTGACAGTATTTAGAGTTGCTGGGGTATGGTGATAATAAGAAGACTGACTTGTACTTTAGTTTCTTATTGCAATCTTCTCTTTAAGCCCTCCCAAGATAACATACTCCTTTCAAGCCTGCTTCCCACAGACCACTCCTCCTGTTCTGGGATAAGTGGCCCAAATCCAGGCTGAATGCTCATGAGTGAGTAAAAAAAGCTATGACGACGACAACTGTTATTTTATGGTGTAAAACTGAAATTAAAAATGTAACAAGTTGAATGTATTAAAGCATAATTAATCAGTATTAGCAATAAGTGATATATTTCATTTTGTTTTGTTACATGAAGATGTACCCTGATCTAACAAGGTAATCAGGACAAAGGAGTTAAATAAAAAGTAATATGAGTCTTTTCAGAATAATGTCAGAATGGTACATGTAAAGAACATTGTATTAAGATACAGCTAGCCTTGAAAACACAATTTTTAAGCCTAGATCTTCATCTTAAAAATCAAGTATTATGACTTTTTGACTACTTCGCAAAAAGATCATGAAAATAAAAGATTATAGCAAGTGAAAACACTTTGAACATTGTAACCCTGTGTACAATATAGGCTAATATTTTAAAATGGCGAACAAAGATATAACAGAACTCTTTTAATAGCATATATTTTCATGTATATTAAAATGTCACTGCACTTTCTGTGAAATGATTTAGTTTTGTATTACTTATCCAATTTTCATACAAGGGTGTCCACCTGCGGCCCATGGGCCGCATGCAGCCCCTGATAGCTGTGACTGTGGCCCAGCACAAAATTGTAAATTTAGTTAAAACATTATGACATCTTTTGTGATTACATGTTGCAATGTATTTAATGTGTTGCCCAAGACAACTCTTCTTCTTCCAGTGTGGCACAGAGATGCCAAAAGGTTGGACACCCCTGTTAGTATATCTGCTTCTTAAGCTACACTATTCTTATTCTAAACCAAAGCAAGGAGAAACAAAAATTCTTCTCATCTACATTCATCTCTTTAGAAAACAGCCAGTTGTCACATATTATGTATTTAGTGTCCTATCATACACTGAACTAAGGAAACAAGAGAAAACAAATAGGAACATTCTCAGGCTCCCTGCATTTCCAGATTGTCTTCTGGACTTTAAGTTGAATAATACAGATTCAATGTGACTATTCTTCCCAAATAAGTCTTATTTCTTTAGTATTTTATGGGATTGAATTTTAAGTTTTTGTCACTTTCATTTAATATTTTGAATGACTAGAAAATTACTTCATTTCCCCACAGCTTTTAATTTTTTGTTTGTGAGTTTACTCATATATCATTTTTCCTGTTAGTCTACTCATATATTTTTCTCTGCACACTATTTTTTAATTAGAAACTTTTATTTAATAGAAATATTTGCTAAGAAAATGGGTATATGCAGTGTGAATTATATTACCAAAGTAAAAACAGAGAGAAAGAAGGCAAGTGTAACACATCAAAGTTTGTCAGTCTCTAAATTTTGAAGCAGGTATGAAGCTGCTACTAAAATACAGGAAGTCATTGTTGATTCCACAGAACATAGAACTCACAGGCTCAGTCAGTGGCATGTCGGAAATTTGAATTCAGTTCTTTTGAAGAAGTGTAAAGAACATTTTCCCCAAAATTTTTAAAAATGGGATTCTCGTACTAGTTTCAAGGCATCACTGATTCTTGCAACTAAAGGTGTGTGTGTGTGTCTGTCTGAGTGTGTGTGTGTGTGTGTGTGTGTGATTCAAGCTGATGCAGCTTAGATGGAGCTCATCGAGGTTTCCATGCACACATTAAGTCAGAGTTTTATTTTTAATGAGCAAATCTACTATTATATAATTTCCTATGTAATATTAAAATGAGCCTTATGCAACTATTCTTTTTAAATTTATTTATTCTTTTATTTTAATTATTGTTCAAGTACAATTTTCTCTTTTACTCCCATCCCAGCCCCCTCATCCAGCCCTCCCGACCTCCCTCCCATTTCCACCCACCCCTAGTTTTTGTCCATGTGTCCTTTATACTTGTTCCTGTAAACCCTTCCCATTTCCCCCTGAAATTCCCTCCCCTCTCCCCTCTGAACACTGTCAGCCTGTTCTCTATTTCAGTGTTTTTGGTTATATTTTGCTTGTTTCTTTGGGAACCAGATTATGCTGAGTTCTGTGATGGACTTGCCTGTTTTCACCACATATTTTCTTTTCCACAACAAGACAGCACTCCATTTGGCGTTCATAACGGCACAATCCTCAGGTAGAGCACCCTGTAAGGTTGTAAATCTCCACTGTAAAAAAGAATGTGACAGGCAGCAATCACAGCATTTTATTTTTTCAAGAGGGACACTGGATTTCATAAGAGAAACCCTCAAATAATGTGTTTATATTTAATTTTTCAGGACTACCTATACACATAGGTAAATTTAACTTATAAATTAATTATGGTTAGTCCTCCTTATTAGAGGGCACGAAAAGCAGCATCATGGAATTCCTCAACGACTCTTCCAAACACACGTTATCTTTGCCCACACCCAACCTGATCATTTTTTACGAACTAGAATTGCTTGAAGCAAGGTTAGAAGGTATGAATTTCATTTTCTTTAATTTTCCCTGCTCTTCTTAGCTGCTGACCACTGAAATAAGCAACAGAGAGGGAAAATGGGAGTTGAATGTGCTTCAAGAAATACACACACTTGATTTTTAAAATGCTTCTAAATATTTGATTAGGTTAATTAAAATGCATCTTATGTTACAAATACTACATTCTAAAAATCATATATTCTGAGCATTGCTGATCACCAGACTTAAATAATATTGTAACTTGTGTTTGGGGTTTGGTGCTATAATGAAATTTCTTTTACTATGACCATCATCATCATCATCATCATCATCATTATCACTGTACAAAGTCATTTTGTCAGCATTGCCCAGGCTAAATGGCCCTTGTCTATCAACAGTTATGTCTCCATGTTCCATCTTTCAAAGGATGGATTTCATGACTCCAACAAACTCATCTTATAACTTAGGGTCAATGACCCCTGGTGATCAGTTTGACTTCCTTCATGTTTTATACAAGGGCATGGTTTATTTTAGATGAAACATATGAGAAAAGTCAAACAAATGATATGAGATGAAAACAAAACTTAAATAGTTATCAAGCACCTACTATGTGTCAGGCCTCATTCTGGTGTGAACTATGAGGGTGAATGAAGTCTACACTGTCCTGGTCCTCATGGAGATTATGCACCAATGAGACAAAAGTATAATAAGGGCTCTTACAGGCAGCATATAAAGATCTGTGCAAATACACAGCAGGAGCTCTTACTCAGGCTTGGCCAGTGGGACATCAGAGAAGACTTCACCAAGGAAGTGCTATCAATTTGGAACATGAAGAATCTCTGAGAGTTAGCCAAACATGAGAGGCTGGGGAATGAAATGCTAGTTCTAGAAAGAGAAACCATTCTGTTAAAGGTACTGGGCCTGGGGGAGCAGGAGCACCCCAGGAAAGTGCAGTGAACACTAGGACGGGGGAGGGATGAAGCTGAAATAGGGCAGGGTTCAAAGTGAACCTTGCAGAAACTTATTCAACTTATTAGTTGAATTTAAACATTATTCTAAAGCAATGAGAAGGCACTAAAGAGTTTCAGGAAAGAATATATTATTATGTTTGTATGCTTTAAATTTTACAGTGACTGGAGTCGAAAGTATAGAGCAGGGAGTTGGGGAAAAAGTATGGCAGTCCAAGTGAGAGAGAGTGGAGGCAATGATGACAGTGACAATAGAAAGGACCAAACCGTTTGTCATCTTTCAAACGACCCCAGATTGCATTTATAATTCAGTCAAGATACGAGATTTAAAATTGATTTCTTAGAGGTAGCATTAAATAATGCTGTTTCATTACATTCCCTTATAAAACTACTACCATGTAACTGTAATTCAGTATGATAACAAAAAATGCATCAAACATGTGCTCTGGCTACAAAAGTTATCTTTCATAGTCCAGA
>CM052541.1:64206426-64220414 GCA_028533065.1 Trachops cirrhosus
CCTCCCCCCACCCCCTCCAAACCCACCTCCCTCCTTTGCTTCCACCCTCCCCATTGGTTTGTCCACATGTCCTTTATAGTAGTTCCTGAAAACCCTTCTCCCCACTGTCCCCTCCTCCTCCCCTCTGGCTATTGTTAGATTGTTCTTAATTTCAATGACCTTGATTATGTTTTGTTTGCTTTTTTCTTTTGTTGGTTATGTTCCAGTTAAAGGTGAAATGTTCCTTGTAACAAGGATTGTAGTATGCCTCCCAGATATGGGCTAGGTAGCTTCAAGATAGGGTTAGGAGGAAGACTTCCGATAGAACTTTTTGTATTTCTGATATTTAAACCATGTGACTATTACCTACTTAAAAGAAATATTAGATGCTTTTAAAAATGCAACATGAACATTTTCTTTGATATAAACTACACATGTGTTCTGAAAATTCAAAACCACTTTCTGAGGGAAGGAGTTTATTGCCAGTCAAAAGTTGTTAAGAATTCAGTTCCATTCACATCTCTTATAGGCCCATAAATAAAGACCTACAAGTAGTTTATGTGGCTTCGAAAGTAAAAATGTTTGCCTCAAATTAAAACTCGTAGTTTGACTGGGCGATGAAAATTAGTGTGTGACCTTGAACCCTGAATCTCAGGAAGTCCTGGGGATTACTGTGTATAACCCAGGAGAGAGGGAGATAAAAGGATTGAGACACTCCTCCAGGAAACATTCCAGAGAATTCCAGGAGGCTCTTCTGGCCTGCTAGCCCCCACACGTGGTCTGTATTATCACTCCAGGGCTGGAAGCCATAAAGAATAGAATATACACAGGAAATGGTTACAAAGAGATAAGAGAAAGTGGCTTAACAAAAGAACATGGGAGGCCCCTGCTCATTATTACCATTTAGGAAAGGCAAAAAGAAAGAAAAGTGAAAACTGGCTTCTATAAAAGAGAAGCTTACCAAATGTTAACTGAAAATTCAAGTGTATTTTTGTGAACACTACTAGAGAAGATATTTGTGAACTCCTGAACCCCTCATATAGGTAATTATTATATGCAAGTTTGTATATGTAACCTTTCTATCTGAATTACAAGCTTTTGGAGAAGAGGTACAGTGTCTTCTGTCTGAAAGGCAAGGGATTAAAAGCATGTATTTGGGATCAAATCCTGGTTCTACCATTTACTAGGTGTATGACCTTGGACAAGGCAGAAACTTTTTAGAGCATCAGCTTCCTGCTCTGTACAATAGGATTACACTACTATGTACCCAGAGAGTAGTTTTGAGAATTAAAGGACTTAATATTTGTAAAGCACCAACACACATAGTATGTGTCTT
This sequence comes from Trachops cirrhosus, assembly GCA_028533065.1. Lineage (NCBI taxonomy): Eukaryota > Metazoa > Chordata > Mammalia > Chiroptera > Phyllostomidae > Trachops > Trachops cirrhosus. Next base: position 64,207,742 of record CM052541.1, read on the forward strand.
ACTATGATTGGCACATAGCAAGTGTTAAATTAATGTTTATTAAAAAATACATGTGAATAAAACAAGTTTGCTTAAGTAAACTCTATTCAATCAGTGTCCTACTGCCTCTGAAAAGCATTACTTGAAGCCTTAAGACTAAATGTTAACGACTATCATCTACTCTCTTATCTACCCCTGTTCCAATAGCAGAATTGTTTGCTTATCAAGACTTTGCTGTGTTTATTCCCAGATTCATTTATGACATAGTTTTTGCTTTTTAATTACACATTTGAGTCTTATGAATAAATCTATTACATATGCATTCAAAGAAGAATTTTTTGTGTGAAAACTACATTGAAGGCTTTTTATAATTTTGATAAACAGAGTGGTCTTAAAAAATCTAAATACATAAATAAATTAAATAAATACATAAATACTGTTGGGTTCAGCATTTATGAAATAAGTCAAAAGACTGGGGAAAAATCGTAGAAATCTGGAAAGTTCATAAGTCTGGTTCTACTTAATAACAACTGAAATTGGAAGTGACAGTCACTGCTTTGTAGTATGGTTTGTGCAAGAAAGAGAATTTAAGATTCCAAGGGAATTACCCATATGCAATAGCAAAATGTGGTTCTACAAAGTTTGATCAATTTATGTGAATTTATATACTTTAAGCTCAGAGAAAACATCTTTGATTATTAGGATCTTTTTTGTTGATTTCCTGAACAAGTAAAATTTTCAACGCCAGTTAAAAGGATTTCTACCACCATTACAACTATAGGATTTTAGAACACCTGGCCTGACTTTGAATCTAGGCCCTGCCACTTACTAACTCTGAGCTCTGGGTAAAATAATTTGCTTAACATTCCCAGAAATCAGTTTCCCCATCTATAACATTGAAGTGTCCACAGTTCCTCTGAGGCTTTGTGCGGATTCACTGCAATACCACATGTAAAGAAAGTACTCAGCTTGGTGCACAACACAGAGCGAACACTGACCACTATAATAATTGTGGTTTCCTGCTTTCCATTCATCATTTAACTTAGTGTCTTATATGCTTTAGTTTTGCAATAAACCTTTACTATTTTTTTTAGGTAATGATGATTAAATCATTCAACAAATAATTTTGATTATACTACAAGGTCCAGCACAAATAATGTCCCTTTTTAGTTACAAAATCTTTTATTATAAAACCATAAGCATATGACTCTGTAAAATAACAATATTGCACTCAAGCATATGATATAACATTTTAGGTGAGATGTTCAAATTAAAACTATAAATCATTACACCCATATTATTATGCCACCAACCACATTCAAGCAGGTATTACTACTGCTGGTCCCTGTATTTGTGAAATGCTAAAATATGATGCTTAGAACACAGAAAAGAATTTTTATTTTATTTTATTATTTTTCTTGATGGATTTTAAAGTGAAAGGAAGGAGGAGGAAAGGAAGGCAGAGAGAGAAAGGGAAACATGGATCTATTGTTCCATTGCCTGTGCCCTCACTGGGTTTGAACCTGTAAACCTGACATATCAGGATGCTGCTCTAACCAACTGATCTACCCAGCCAGGGCCAGAAATTAATTTAGACATGGCTCTCTGTCCCTTTTGAGAAGCTTTTTCATTAGCTAAAAGTTAGATTAGACATTGAAATGAACCTAACCATTACTGATCTTATCTTGTGGTGAAACACTAAATGGAAAAAAATTTAATATTGTTGATGATGGGTAAGGGTCCAGCTATTCATGTTTGGGGAAATATTCATTCATCCTTACATTCAGTAAATATTTATTTATTAAATATATCTTAGAAGAGGAAAATATAGTCACAGGTGATAAAAACACATAATGTGTTAAACTATACAGAAATGAAATGTAAGGGAGCACAGAAAAGGGAGGGAAATGACAGCAGGTTCATGTAAAGATGCATCACATTTCTAAGTGCTTTTACTACAATTTCTCCACATAACCCTAAACAGCCTGCTAACGGTCAGACATGATGTCGGGTAAGATAAGCCCTTACAAATTGATAAAAGTATGTGTTGTGGGTTTAACATGGATTTCAAGTAAGACCAAGATTGGAATCCTAACTCTGCCACGTATTAGCTGTGTGACACTGAGAAAGTTACTAACACTATTTGTCTTAATTTCCTCGCCTATAAAATGGAGTAAAACCTAATTACCCCCAAGGGTTGTTGTGAGAATTGAATGAGAAAATATAACTAAGCTGTCTAGAGCTGTGCCTGGCACAGGAATACTTCAGAAGACAGCTGTTATCGTGACATGTAAGAATCACCACTACCCTTAGGCTGCACGGCAGAGTGCCAGAATGTGCTCCCCAGACCACAGGCAGCACAAACACTTCTTGAGAACCCTTGACATAGACTTATGGAGCTTGTAGCTCGGCTTGGTGCTCCGCTCCTATGTTGATCTCCTGAGTCAGCCTCCAGAAGACAGCTGTTCTTTTTTATCTGTTCTACTTTCTAGTCCAAGTTTATACAGTGCATAGCTGAAGAAGTTAAATTCACTCAAAGACATCAGACCTATAGTTCTAAAGAAAGCCTTCTTATGTTTTTGGTTGTTTATTTGTTCAGTTTGTTCTGTTCAGTGAATACAGTTGGGACTGATGATATTTGCTTGCAGGTTTCTTTAGACTTTGTATCTACCACTCTACAAAACAGGTACAGTTTTACACAGACCTTTTCATAACATGGTTAGCAACTCTGAACACATCCTCAGTGATTATCTACAATATTTGATGATTACTAAGAGTTTTTGAGCTTAAATTCTTTCTCGGTGGATTAGTAGTATGTTCCAGCACCAACTTGAGATACTTTGTTCTACCAACAGAGATGTCCAATAAATATTTGTTGATTGATTTATTTTGCTGAGTGATTGAACTCCAAAGCCTCATATAGTGTCCTTATGCACAGCTGTGTAAACTCCATTGAATGAAACTGAGGCTTGCCACATTCCAGAAGTAATAAGGAATGAGTTAGCCCAGTACCTCTTCTCCGGCATGTCGTCCATCAAACAGCCTTAACATCTTGCTGACATAAAAACAGCTTCAGGAGAATAAGAACAATATGACAAAAAATAATCACTTACACAAAGGATTTGGAATAAAAAGGAATAGTAAAAGGACCAAAATGCATGTATCTATTAATAAAGGGAGGAAAGAAAGAGGAGGTCACCTTCAAATTGCAAGGGAGAGTTAAACACAATTTCATACAGGTCGCATGGTTCCTGCCTCACCATTGTAAAATTTCAAATCAACATGCTAAGAGGTTGATGCACTTTACTTAGATCCCTAGATATGTGCCTGAGCTTACCCCTGTATATACAAATGCTGGGAGCAGGAGGAATAGTTTTGCAGCAGGTGTAGCAAACTTTTAACTATCTTTGCCCCAATCCATCACAACAGATTCATAATTGAAGGAAAATAAAAACTGCAACTGATCATAATAATCTCTGTTTATACTTTCTCCAAAATACAATTTTGGAAAAATTAGCTTATATGTTAGAGTTCTTAGAAAATCAATTAGTTTTCATCTCCAATTTGGAAATGATTAGCTAGAAAGTTGATGGACTTTCCCCACACTTTCCTGTCCTAAGTAAGCACTTTCCAATTTAAGTCTAAATTCATTCCTTGCACTTATGCGCAACAGAAAGCAGCAGAAGTGGCATTTATATGCTATTTTGCTTAAGCCCATCTAAGCTAGACGAAGTGACAGAAGGAGGAACACACCTAAACTCATTGAGGGGCTTGCTGAAATGATACTTCTTGCAGAAGGTTTTGCATGGGTGTTCCCAAAGGGCAGTTTTCTTCTCTGTCCAGTTTTCTAGTATTTTAACTGCTTCCCTCAATTACTGCACAGCCAAATCCTTCTGACTACTTTGTCTCTTATCTATAGGGAGAAATTAACCTGCAAAGGAAAAGATATGGAGGATGAGATGAAAAAGAAGGAAGCTATGCCTTCTAGTTTCCAAATGCCGTATTTTCACAGATGCTGTCCAGAGATGAGAAATGGTCCGGTTAACATCAGTGAAGAGAGAAAACTCCTTTGTCTGTGATTGTCCAGGGCCTTGTTTTGTGGAAATCAGCCTTGATAGTTTTGCTTGACTTGGAATGTGACGCCAAGGAGAGATACACCTTTGAGTTTAGAAAACACTTCTCCTACGAGCTCAACTTAGCACAAAGGAATTGACTTTCTGTTCTTTAAGTCCTGCTGTGGAGCCTGTGTTTTTCCCCATTTTACAGGCATTCAATTCACAGTGAACTTGACTCCCATGACCTTTAGGGAAACATAGAGGTTTTTTTTCTTTTTTTCCCCAGTGCATCATTTTTTATACCCCTGTCCTGCTATTCATATGGAAAGTAGATATGAGAATCAGGTATGTCAGCTGAGTAATCCAAAGAGTTGGGTGGGAAAATATTTTGGCTAGAAATCACAAACTTGGAGATTTTCACTTCTCTGTGGATGGTGCCTGAAAAAAGTAAGCATACAACAGAAATGGAGAAGATTCTTCCTTCAAGCACCCACACTTGCACACACACAAAGGGAGTGGGGCACCTGGTCCATTGTCCTTCTACCCCTGTGAATTTCTGACTTTATTACATGCCCCACTTCCTAACTATGCATTACTTTTATAGACTCTTATTTGAGTGTGCTTGATGAACCAAGCATTCTAATATCATCCAGCTAACAGCTTCTACATACTGTAGCTGAAGAGGCTATTGTCATTAGATTAGAGTAGAAACATGCAAAGGCATGATTGTGTTTGTTATGGGAATTCCCATACATGCCTTTTTTATTTTGTTGATAATTGATTAATTATTATGGGATAATTTAAGCACTAGAAAAATAACAGTTCTGATTATAGATGTATGGTCTATTATACCTTTAAATATACTCACATACCTCACAACAAGTTTGTCTTTTGGGGGTTAAGGAATTGTTTGCCATGCTCAGAGCTTCTATTTCTTATACAGGGGACATTAAGACACATTACTTACTCACTTAATTCCTCTAAACTAAACATGTGTTTTCACTTGGGAAACCTGGAAAAGTCAAGAACATGATTGATGTTGGTTAGTATCCAGCACCCACTCTGCACTTGACATTCCTCCACATAGATTTCCCATATCTCTCCATCTCAAGTTTCATGGACTTTTCCTCCAGCCAATTCAAGAACTATAGAAGCACTAACACTAAATAAGTCACTAATTTTGAAGTATGGCTTTAAGATGAAGCTCTGTGACTACAAGTTGGGCAATATTGTATTGCCACTTAACCCTGCTGGGCCTCAGTTATTATATCTGCAAAATGAAGGTGCTGTAATGTATGATTTTTCAAGAACTATCGAACTCTACCATTTTTCTTTGTCATATGGAATCTCTTAAGTGTTTCAGCTATTTATGATTGTCTGTTGCAACTACCTTTTGCAAGAATTCTATACTTCTCAAGGAATAAATTTTACATAGGTCTGACTAAACATAACTGGGAGAGACCTGTAAAACTCTATTAACTAAGCACATTATGCTTTCAAACAAGAGTTTTGGCTAGCAAATTAAGGTTTCCATTAAAAAAGCTGTTACACTGATTTTAGAGAAAACTCAAAGGGCTGGGTAAGTGTATTGATGCAGATGTATATTGAACTTCAGCATCCCTGTTTCAATTTAAAAGCATAGAAAAATACACCTGGCAAATGCACCATTACTTTACATAGCTCCTACATTTCCTCCTCTTTTAAAAATTTGCTTTTGTTAATACTATAGACTTACCTTTAGAATTATTCCTATTTTTAACACTGGTGACCCTATAAATTTGCAAAAGGGTAATTGAAAATTCACAGTTAAAGTCACAGTGAGACTTAATCTCTTGCTATGTGATTCTGTCAAAATGAAAATCATCAGAGCATCTTCCAGGACGCATGTGGTGCTTGTGACTTAAATGAAAGCTTTTGGCCACAGGGAACAACTTTTCTTAAGTGAGAAGTGGTTATTACTCACACAAACATTATGCAAACATATCATCAGTGCCTTATTATTTAAGAAGAAGAAATTTTCCTTTTCCCTCTAAGTAAAGCAATAAGACATACAGTGTCATATTAAAACTTCAATAGAGTGGTGGCTGGTGGAGTAGAACCCTAAAGTATGTGTTTGGAAGTGGTAGATCCTGATATTCTACAATCAACCTCAAGACTGATGACTCAAGGGCTTAGTGTTCTCAGAGCACATCAGTGTATGTTCACTCTACACTTCTCTTTTAAAAAATATTTTATTATTTATGTTGTTTCAGTTGTCCCAATTTTCCCCTTTGCCCCCTCCACCCAGCCCGCCTCCCACTACCATAGTCAGTCCCCACACCATTGTCCATGTTCATGGGTCCTTTATATATGGTCTAATCCCTTCGCCTTCTTTTGATCAGTCCCCACCCCCTTTCTCCCCTCCTACAGCTGTCAGTCTGCTCCATGTTTCTGTGCCTCTGGTTCTATTTTGCTTATTAGTTTATTTTGTTCGTGAAGTTCTTCTTACAGGTGAGATCATATGGTCTTTGTCTTTCACTGAGTGGCTTACTTCACTTAACATAATAGTCTCTAGTTCCATCCATGCTGTCACAAAAGGTAAGAATTCCTTCTTTTTTTACTGCTGCTTAATATTCCATTGTGTAAATGTACCATGGTTTTTTAATCCACTCATGTACTGATGGGCACTTAGGCTGTTACCAAATCTTGGCAATTGTAGATAGGTCTGCTATGAACACAGAGATGCATAAGCTCTTTTGAATTGGTGCAGTGGGATTCTTAGGGTATATCCCCAGGGGTGGAATCACTGAGTCAAAAGGCAGTCTACTCTTCTAAGTACTTACCTTGAGCTCTCCCAGTCCAATGAGTGGAGGATTGTCAAAAAGCAGAGAATAGCGAAGCCAATCAGGCAATGCATAATGTAACTGCTCTATCCTTGAGTCACACTGTAGGTTTCTTAGCTCTGGGTTATGTGGCTGTTTGCAGAGGGAAAGAGATGCATGGAAAAGTAGACAAATGTCTAAAATGCATTATTCTTTTATGCATTTACTTAAGAACAACTTTGCTGCTACATTACAGTACAAAGGGAAGGTGGCAATCTATAAAATCTGCTATATTAAATTCTGGGAACTAAAGGACAATGCTAGGCAATTTTCTAGAAGGACTTTTCTAAAAACTTCCCAAGGAATAAACTTTCCCTCAACAGATTTTTCTTTCCTAGTTGGCAAGAGGATAGTTAGTCAGGAAATGTCATCCTGATTCAACATGGGAATGGTCTTAGGCCCATCTTTAGCTGGAACCCACAAGCAAGTGAAACCTTATTTGCTAGTTGTAGTTGCATGCAGTAGTGTCACTGTATAATGATTGGCAAGCAGACCCCCTTTGCCTTCCCATTAATATTTTTCATTAATATAAAGAGCAAAATCCCCTAGGAAAATGTGTTTTTCCCAATCTAGTAATATGACCATGTAATTAGAAATCATATTATTAGTATGTACTAGTGAGTAAAGATTCTTAGAATAACTACTAGAGCATATCTGTCACCTGACTTGTCTGCATTGGAGAGTTCTGCTGAATTCTGGGCTCTTCAGCACTATTTTAATCAAAGTCAAACACTCTTTTCAAAGTAAGAATATAAAGTGGTTAGATTGCTTCTCATTTGATAAAGGAAATTTAAGTAAAGGGACTCCCAGCGACTCATATGCCAACTCAACTTGTTAGAATTTATATTGAACATTGATGTGATTTTCTCAGATGATGAGTGGAATCTGATTCAGAAGTCAGTTATACTGAGCAATTTTTGTCAAATAAATATACCTAAACTTGTGTTATAATCCATAAAATAGATTTAGTAATATTTACCTCAGTTATTTTGAGTAAAATATGATAAACAACAAGTAAAAGTTACTGATCATCTTTTACCTTTAATTTTTCCTTTGGGCTGATGCTGTAGTTTAAAGACATCACATCATCTCAAAAAAGTATAAGAAATGTAGTTAGTGAGCCTATCAGTCATGGTTCAATCAGGAAAATAGATGCTCTGAAAATTTCAAATAGAATTGAATATAATACAAGATACTGCTTAAAAATTTTGTTGGATGGAGGAGTAAGGGGTGGGGGGCAAGGAGCACTCTACAGAGTCTAGAAATAGGCATTTGCTGCTGAGGTTGTTTTTAATGTCACTGGAGTCCAGGGTCATCTGTCATCCTCACTACTGCCTCCTGCTATTCCACCACCCACAGACACTGCTGGAGGCCAGAATCACTCACAGCCACCTGTACCATTTGGCCACTGCTCCTGCTGGAACCAGAAACAGAAAGACTGCCCCCTTCATTGCCCTTGCAATCCTGCTGACATTTTTTTCTACTGGCAGAACTTAATAGGAACCAGTCATCAAGAGAGTTTGGGGAATGACATTTCCAGACCCTCCAGTGCACAGGAGAAAGTGGGCTGAGCACCAGCAGACATTACCCAAAAGAATAAATAATCTTGTTAGTTACCATTCTAGCACTAGGAAGCCAGCAAAAATTCTGGCCCTAAAAAATCAACTGTGTTCATCTCTCTGTCAAAATCCCATGAAAATGTCATTAAGAATATAATGGAACTGAAAATTAGAATGGGATCTATGGTAGTTAATTTTAAGTGTCAACTTGACTAGGATACAGGGTACATTGATGTTTGATTAAACATGATTTTGGGTGTGTCTCTGGGTATATTTCTGGATTAGAGTAACATGTGAATTGTTAGACTGAGTAAAGCAGACTGCCTTCTCTAAAGTGGGTGGTCCTCATCCAATCTGTTGAAGGCCTGAATAGAACAGAAGGTTGACTAAGGGAGAACTCACTCTCTCTGCCTGACTGTCTTCAAGCTGGGATACGGGTCTTCTCCTGCCTTTGGACTCAGACTGAAATTTACACCAACACTCTCCTGACATTCTCAAGGCTTGACTACGGCCATCCTTGGTGCATATGAGGGACATGTGCCAAGGGCTATGTTATCATTTTTCTTCTTAGTTCTACCATGGAAAGAGCTCTTAAAGAAGCTTTGCCTAAAGTATTTCCATCAATAGATATCAATGAAATTAATTTTAACTAAATACTCTTTCAATTCCTTTCTACTTTGCATCAACATTATTGGTTCTTCTGGGTCTTCAGCTTTCCAACTGAATGTCTTGGGACTTCTCAGCCTCCATAATCATGTGAGACAACTCCTTGTAATAAATAAATAAGATAGATAGAGGTGGAGAGATAGACATAGAGACAGATATCCTATTAGCTCTGTTCCCCTGGAGAACCCAAACTATTATAGGATACATCAACAGATTAGAAATTTTGGTAAGTTCCTAGAAGAAAGAATGTAGATGGGAATCATTTTGATCCATAGGTCCCAACAAAGAAGACTGTACTCAAAAATGCACAGGAGTCAGTCATACTGAGAGTGGCAGCCACCATCCCTGCTGGTGCCCAGCAAAGCCAGCTGCTGCCAAAGCCAGAAAACAGAAATGGGCTGTAAGCAAGGAAATTGCTAATGGAGTGGATGTAGAATAGCTAGAGCAAATTGTTCTTGCTGGTGGCCTATAAGAAAAAAATTTTTTAAGTTATGCTAGAAAGATACAGCCCAAATATCAAGTGAAATAAAATTTGGCATGACTTTATACCAATTATGGATCATAGGGCAAGAAACTCTGCATTGACTTTGAAACTTGGAGTATTGTCAATCAAATGAAGAAATTAATAGCACAGGATTACATTTCTTTCTCTACGAGTATAATCACATTGTTTGATTTTTGCAATACAAACATATTGTAAATGGTGCCCACTGGTTTTCAATTAATTTAAAGTAGGAAACTTGATTGCAGTTACAGAGCAGAATGCATGAAATAAGTTTCAGCCATGGAAAGGCAAAGGTACGGCCAACCGAGTTTGGGAGGGAGAGATAGAGGAAGAGAAGTAGGAGAAAATGCTCATGCATTTATTTCCTCATCTAAGGGTGTAAAATTGATAGATTCTGGATAAAATTGGAAGACTAGGAAACATATTCATGTTTTATTTAACAGTTGTAAAGTATACCCCTAGAATGAAAAAGTTAACAATAGATGGAGAATGAAAAAAAAGATAGAAATAGAGCTAGATTCCTCATCTTTCATAATCAAGAGTAAGTAAAATCTAAAATTGATAAATTAACAAATCAAGTTACAAATATGTAATTTAGTATTGTGAATATAAGCACAGAAAAGATCAAAAACAGTAAAATTTATTACCTCTTGTAAGGCAATGATAGATAGAAGGAGATTTTATTTTATTTTAATGCTTTTATTCTATTCAAATGTTTAACTCTATACTGGTATTATAATTTAATTATCAAAATAAATAAATTCAAAGGACATTTTTCTGTCAGTAAAGGGGGTGTTGGGAGGGATATGCATAGAAGCAGCCACGTGGGCCTCAGCTCAGTGCTTAGTTACAATGAGGTTATGAACATAAAGAAGCTACAAATGTAAGTTGAAGTTACAGGCAGATGCTAAGTCTGATGTAATGGAGCTCACAGCACATGTTACCAAGGGCAGCAGATCTAAGCTGTCATTTCAGAGTGAAAGCTCTCCTAGAGTGGGCTATCAAACAGCAAGAAGTTTTCAGGCTGGTTTAACCCTTTTCCTTTCTCTTTCTAACATTTAATTTTAACATTTAAGCTCAAAAACAATTATTGGAAATAAAAACATAAAAGTTTATCAACAGAAAGTGCTCCTTGGCCCCTTGTAGAATAAAAATCATCATCATAAAAAAGTAAATACATAAAATATATTATGCCCGACAAAGTTATGTGGCCAAGAGGGCACTTTGGTTTTACAATAAGGAATAAGTCAAGTTGGCTGCACTTTTCTCATTTCTGGTTAAGTCTGCACAAATTGGGGGAAAATTCCTTTAAATTTTGTGTAAGTGTCCATGAAAAAGACCTTTGTAATGAAGTCCCAACTTCTGCACTGTGATAGCCCTCATTGTCCATTGAAGTTTCTGGCATTTGGACTATGTCTCTGTTGCTCCCTAGAACCTTATAATAATTGCTCATGTTCCTAAGCAAAATAGTGACTATTGGTATTCGCTTCTTAGCTAATTCCAGAAAAACAGTGTGAGCAATCTCCCTTGGTCCAGAATTGCCATGAAGCCCGAATGTCAGTGTCAGAATGTTTAGGCTAAAATGATGTTGATACATCTTTTTTTTATTATGTTCCTATTCCCATTCTTTCCATTTTCATTAGTTAAACTTTAGCTTTGTGAGTTCTATGACTGTTTATAACTTGTCTAGTTATTCATAATCCTCACTTGCAAAAATACCCTCAGTCTCCTCTAAAAAATAAAAGCTCATTACCTCCAAACAATCTCACCAAGTAACTTTTACCTAGATGCATAATGACCTGAGTGTTCAGCTTTCCAACTAAGACTCAGAGCCCAGAACTATCATTTTGAATAGTGCTACTTCCCTGAAGTTCTCACACAAGTTTCCAACCTTGCCAAGAAAACTAACATGGTCAGAAAACCCTTGGAAATTCATAATCCTTTTGAAAAATGAAGTTTTTCTGTCTAAAAATGAAACAGAGCGAAACACAACTTATGCTAACCCATAAGGAATATAATTTTAGTGCCTATGTGTGGAGAATTTCCAACTTCTGAACTACTTGGTCGTTCCCACATGGTCAAGATTAATATCATTCCATTCTGATTGGTTCTTCCCATCCCCATGGGTGGAAACAGGCTCAGAAACATGTTGGATGAAGAAATTTCCCGTTGTATCACAGTTACCAAGCCAGCTGTGCAGTTGTTTTTATACAGATACAGAAATATTACAGATTTCTGACAGGCTTCATTATGGTAGCTCTTCTGTGATCTCTTGGATCTGATTATGGGAAATATGGGAAGTGTGCTGGACAGTGGATGCTCCTGTGTATCATAAAGAACTTTGGCCTGGGACTTAGCAGTTCCAATTTCACATCAGACAAACATAGACCCTTGGTCATTGTTGTTTACCAGAATATACACAGCAACAACAATTAACCACAATGTTTAGAGAATTGGGGGTTTAGGTTTCCATTTAATTTAATTTTATGGTTGACCTGGGATTAAACAAACAAAAAAACATTTTTTAAGCCTTTGAGTAAAGGAAGGGAACAAACCCACATTTATTGACTATTGTAGCAAATATTATGCTAAATATTTTAACATATATTATTTATATTCACTATAAGACTATGTAGCATGAATTATTTTCACATATTTTAAGGATGTGAAAACAGACTCCGAAAGATTACATTGCACAAATCATAAAGCTAGTGTTCAGAAAATGTAAAATTAAAATCTAAGTCGATCTGCTTCCCAAAGATGGTGCCTGCTTAACATTTTAACACAAAGTTCTATTTGTAGAATTTGAAATCTATATGTAGATTTAAAATAATTAGTATATTTTATTGTTTTTATTTTTTTAATTTCATCTGTTTTTTAAAATATATTTTATCGATAATGCTATTACACTTGTCCTATTATCCCCCCTTCATTCCCCTCCACCCTGAACACCCTCTCCCACTCCCCCCTTTAGTTCATGTCCATGTGTCATAAGTTCTTTAGCTTCTACATTTCCCCTTCTATTCTTGCCCTCCCGTCTATTTTCTA
>CM052541.1:64220914-64279159 GCA_028533065.1 Trachops cirrhosus
TCAAATAAGATTTCCACTTGTTGCTCTTCCTCTTCCCCTTCTGGTACCCCTATAATTCGGATGTTGGAACATTTAAAGATGTCCCGGAGGTCCCTCAGCCTCTCCTCATTTTTGTGAATTCTTATTTGTTCATTCTTTTCTGGTTGTATATTTTGTTCTTCCTTTTGGTCCACTCCAATGATGTGAGACCCATCTTTCATTCCATCACTATTGGTTCCCTGTGCATCTTTCTTCATTAAACTTATTGTAGCCTGCATTTTTTCATCTAATTTGTGACCAAAATCAACCAATTCTGTGAGTATCCTGATCACCAGTGCTTTGAACTGTGCATCTGATAGGTTGGCTATCTCTTGGTCACTTCAAAGGATGGGTTCTGGGGCTTTCAATTCTTCTTCTGTTTGAGCCATCTCTTTGCTGGGTTTTTTTTTTTTTTTTTTTTGGTCTTGTCGAGCTCCCATAGTGAGGGGCAGGGCCTAAGGTTTTCACCAGGGCAGGGCACCCCAGTCGCGGGGTAGTGACGCTGTATATGGGGGCAGGGTCCGAGAAGGAACAATGGCTCTTGCTCTGCTCTCTGTAGGACCTAAGACCCTTCTGCTGCTTTCCACAAGCCAACTGGGCCCCTCTGGCACCAATTCTGGTGTGGGTGGGCCTGTGCACCCCGCAGGACCTTCCTTTTCAGTCAGTGACACAAAGCTCCACTTCCCGGTGCTGGGACCCTGAGCTGCAGGCAGTGCCTCGCTTCACAATGGCCGCCTCGCTGGGTCTGCTGGTCGCCACCCCCCTGCATGGCCCACCAGCCACCGACACTTGTGCGCCCAGGGTCTGCCTGCTGCCGGCTTGTGCACCCAGGGTCTGCCTGCTGGGGACTTGCGCCGCCCCGGTTGCTCTGGTCTCTGCTCCACGACCCTCGCCCGGCCCGACTCCGCCCCTCCTACCAGTCGGGACAATCGCGTCTATTTTCAACTCCCTGGTTGTCGGACTTCCGTGCACTTCAATTTTCTGTCAGTTCTGGTTGTTATTTTGTTTCTTTAGTGTTGTTGTCCCTATCTTGGTTGTGCGTGGGGGCACAGTGCATCTACCTATGCCTCCATCTTGGCCAGAAGTCCCTATTTTATTGTTTTTAAATCAATATTTGTTAAATGCTCATCTCTTGGCTCACTCTTTAAGATTTAAGCTGAATTCCATGTAGCAACTCCTTCAAGAAACTTTCAGCAGAACAGGCATTACCTTGTAAAAACTGTTTAGAATACAGAGTGTTTATTTCTGTGAAAGAGTCATTTTCATGGTATTATGAGGATGAGATAGCAGGAGCTACTACTAGTACCTGAGGGTGGGAACATGGCTTCATTAAACTTCAGAGAAAAGACTATTTTAAATTGAGTTTCTCGGTCACAAAGAGACACACACCAAGCAGGGAACAGCACATGCAATGGAAAGGAAGCAGGAAAATAGAGGATATTGGAGACTTTACATGAGGGTTGGCACATAGGTACTTTTTCTTGAACTTTATTCACAAGAATAATATTAGTTGTTAAAAAGAAAAATCAGCTTCCTGGTATTTATCCATGGAGACTATTTTAATTTTACTTGTCCGTGGAACTGACAAGTTCCATTTTTAGAAAATAGATGTAAGTGATTCAGTTGGTGTTCTGCAGCCCTGAGAAATACTGCACTCACACTCTAGACTATCGGCCATGCCACACGGCCCACGACCCCTATTTTCTTCTACTACATTGTCTAGCACATGACCCTGCAGCTGCCTAGACCCCGGGTGTTCACACCATTCAATACAACACAAATGGTCCGTCAGGTAAAGGAGTCCAAATTTGCACAATACCCTGGACCATGGGTATTAATGCATTCAGGCCAGAACTGCTACAGTACATTAGAGTAGAATACAGTATATTCTACTATATACTGTAGAATACAGTATATTACAGTAGAACTGTAATATATTATAATAGCAAATTGTGCTCCATGAAAAAATATTTTTAAAGCATACAGAAGTATATTATAAAATAGCGCTAATGTAAACAAAAGGCAAGGACAATAAAAAAAGAAAGAAAAGAAAAAAATAAATTGCCATGGGTTACCTTCCAAAGTCTGTTAAACTGAGCCCTTCATGGTTATTTCAATCATTTTAAGAGTGTGAAGGGAACTAATAGTTTTCAAATGCCTTCTGTCTACCAGTTAGAACCAGTAATGAGGTATAAATATTTTCATATTTTTTAAAAAGAGAAGACAAAGGCTTACTGGGGTGAGTTCAGTAGTAAAGTTAAATGAAGGAGTATTAGACATCTTCCAAACTTATAAATAGGCTTTCTCTGAAAGCGCTGACAAGTGCTTATAATGGGGAACTTGGCAACATTTACTTCTTTTGAGGTTGTTCATTCACACCTCTTTGCCATAGCTTAGAACCCTAAACAAAGTCTCCTCAGCCACAGAGGTCAAAGGTGAGGTGACAAATAACCTGAAGGCAGCCCTTCATCACTGGATATGCCAGCAAGGCCTCGGAAGGGAGGAGCATCATGCTCCTCTCTCAGTTCACTTGCTTGACCTTCGGTAGTATGGGCACCCCTCCCTGTACCTCCCTGTGCCATGTCAGCCCCTGACCAGTGTTATCTTTCTGCTCTAAAAGCCAGAGGTACAGACACATCATTCCAGCCCCAGTGTCTCAGGGAGGTGTTTCGGGTTCTGCAGGAAGGTCAAGGACCAGTTATTAGGACCTCAGCCAGCTTTCATGATGGAACAAAAGAATCATTAAGCATGTGTTTCCATGTCAGAGTCTCAATCCGATTTCAGTATTAGAGTGAGCTGAAATGAATCTGGAAGAAAAGACCTATGTATCTGCTTTCCACATTAATAAACTTGGACATGGAATGTCTTCAAGGTAGCATTCAACTCCGTGCTTCCCTGACTTTCTGGGCATTGTGCTAGCTGCCGTGAAGAGAAAAATTCTAAGACTTAGCAGGCAGAGGTTGCAGCCTCTAAAGAATTTGTGAAATGATTTTATTCCGAGCAAACATCTCAGCCCCAAAAAGCTTTACTAAATGGGCAAGTTGGGAAATGCTAAAGTAACACCTAACTGGTCACACCCAAATGCTGTTATGTCTTGCCTTGGAAGTTAAATGTTGCTGTTATGTGACTAAGAAGACTTGTAGTTCAGAGACACACCTTGAGTCCAAAGCACGCAAGTCATATGCCCATTTGCTAAGACTGACAAACAGAGCTGTGCTTCTTGGCAGGTTTCTTTCCCAGGCCCCTATTGCTGCTGGAGGAATCCACTTCTCTTACCCCGGAGAAGGGATGTGGTGGCTAAGTCACATGACCGAGCCCGAGAACCAGACCTGAGGAGAAATTTTCTTCTGCTATGGAGGGCAGCAAATAAATAAGAGCAATAATGTTCCTCAAGTGACTTGCCCACTCTACCCTCTAGGCAAACATTTTTGTTTCTGTCCCTTCCTTGAACAAAATACATCCCCCTCTTCTCCAAGAAAGGTACACCAAAATCCACTTTAATCCAGTCATAACAATAAGCTCAGTGTCCAAAATTTTATATTATCTATGTCAGGGCCATATAAGTGTCCATTTGAGCCAGAAACTGTAAAGTTATAATAAGTTACCTACCTCCCTGTCACACATACACAGTCATTGAGTAAAGAGCGGTATAACCACAATAAATAGTCCTATTAATAAAGGGAAGATTTTAGGAACACAGCAGACATTGGCCTACCACAATTCTAAGATTATGAGTTAAACTTCGCAAGTGCAGCCCTCTGGGGCACCGGAAATGTCCCTTGATTAAACCCTGGGTCTGCTCCCTGGGAAGAGCTCCAGTCCATTTACCCCTCACTCTCTGAGAGGGTTTTCCTTCCTCATGGTGATTTGTAGCCACATATGAAGACAGCATTGGAAATGCATTTTTTGGAGGGTAGGGGCAGCTCCATCACTTTCTCAGTCTGCTTTCTCTAGAAGGCTGGGGCAGCAAAATTGTTTTAAATCTCAGTCAGTCTTTTACAATTCAAGAGGCTGGTGACTCTTTTGATAGCACAATTCTCCCCAAAACACAATTGGCCATTTAACTACTTGATTCCAGACAATACCATGTACAAATAGTCACATAAGTGTCTTGAAGACATACTTCTCTCATAAGACGTAATACAGCAAATAACTGAGCAGAATGATATAATGTACCATGTAGAATAAGACAGAAAGGTCCAGGGAATCATATGGAAGACACAATAGAGGTGCTAGTCTCTTTGCCAGTCTACATGAAGTTTAGAATAATTTTTAAAGCATGTATGTGTTCAAGGTCAAATTTAGATGTCTCAATATGGGACAGGTGTGTCCCTTTCTCTGATAACATTAATTCACTGCTCCATCACTGTCCCTGTCTCAGAGTTTGCTTCAAATGTCCTTAATGAGAGAGCAGCTGGCTAACAGGCCAGGGTTATGCACCTAAACAGAGGGGCTAATAAAATTTCTTTCTAAGAATGTATTTGGAACTTAGAGAAGTTCATCTCTGCAGGAGCTTTACACAAGGAGATTGCCACTTGGGCTATATTATTCTGAACACTGAAGCTGATAATCTGGAAAGAAAAAGAGAGAGAGAAAGTGATGTAACATTTACACTATTGGAAGCATTGATATATTCTAATTCAGAAGGTTCTTTGCCTGAGCTATTTTAAGGGGGTATCTATAACTTGCAACCAAACAATTATTCGATCTTTTAAACTTAAATTCATTTTCCTTTGACAAATCCTTCTGGAATTTCTATGTATACAATACCAAGAAAGAATCCTCAAGAAATAAAAAGATGAAGAAGACACAGGAACATAACTTAGAATATTTAAAAACTTATGAGATAAGTTTGCAAATTTCCATAATGAAAATCATCATAGAAGTACATAAAATACCAAGGATACTCAAAGAAAATCATGATTACAACTGATGTTGAAAACCAAGAATTTTTTATGGAAAAGACGTTGATTGAGATATACATAGAGAATGAACAAGATTTAAGAGACAGAGATGACCAAAAACCTCAGTTGTACTGAGTGTCACAGGTAAAGACTTGAACTCAGGAAATTTGGAACAGAATGAAGTATTATTTAGCTGAAACATAGGAAATATACTGGGAAGAAAATGCAAATGCCTGGAAAGTAGTTTGGGATATTGTTCCTAAGGATAATGGATACAAATATTTATTAACCATGTAGATAATAGAAACCCACTGAAGGAAATATTGTAATCATTTGAAGAAGTGGTTCAGCAGCAATGCATATAGTAAGTAGGTTTGGATGGGAAAGAAACTATAGAAAGGAAAAGCAATAGTCTATTGAAAGGAGTCATGGAATCTTGAATCAGAGAGTCTCAGTGTTAATGGGAAGAAAGTGTGTATAATTGGAAAGAGTATAACTAGAGAGTCATGCATCTGATTGCATATGAACACACAGGAGAAGGGAGATTCAAAGAAGAAAAAGATTAAAAGGAAATGAAGAAAAGAATGAAATGTTGAAGGGAAGAGGCATTTGGACTTGTTGAATTAAATATGCCAATGAGACATCCAGGTTGAGATAGCTATCTGGTAAGGCATGGATATCATGAAATTCTAGAATTTTAATCTAAGACAGTGCTGAGAAATCTTCTGGACAACTCCCTCACTATAAAGACAAGAAAACTAAGGTCTAGGGTACTTCTTAGTGCCTTGCCCAAAATGACAAACCTTATAATCTGGGAAATCTATTGATAGAGATTTAAAGAATGAAAATTCAAGGTTGACTGACCAAGCAAATATCCAGACTGAGAAAGAGGAGCAAAAAGAGGCTATCTGATTATTCTTTATCTCATCAGCCAGTGTGGGAAGTATGTACATATGTAAGTGCTAGTCATTGGCAACATGGCACATGGGCTGAATGCTGAGCACCACACTAAACATTGAACAATGGTTCAAAAGACATGCACATAACAGACAACATGTGTCTGGGGAATGCAGGGCTCCTGTTGGGAGGGCAGGCCAGCTACGTGATAGCAGGCACGCTGAGGATTCCAGCAGAAAGACCTGAAGTTCTTGGGATAGAACAAGGAAAAATCATTCTAAGTGTTTCTAATCCAAAACAAGAAATTTTATTATGTCAACAACAAAACCAAGATTTATAATTTCAAAAATTCTACCAAGGATCTTATTGTCAGAAGTTGGAAGTGATTTGTTTTCTTCATTCAGGATGGTTTGATTCCATTACTGAATTTACATCAGGAGACTTGGTGGCATTAAACATGCTCTGGGAATAACTACACATTTTCAAATGAACAAATTGGAATTAGTACAATCAACATTATATATTATCTTTTATCTTTAAGTTTTAGGAGTTGCTAAATTATTTTTATAAAAACTATTATTTTTAAGACAGTAGAAAAAGAAGCATTAGTCGTAATTAAATTTCATTAATATCTTTGCATGGTACTTTTAAAATCAAATTTTAATATAGTCCCTTGGCAGATTTGGCTGTGATACATGGGTTTAAAATATGTACTTACTATTGAGAAGTCTTAAATTACAAATGAAAACTATTTTGAGTAATGTAGTATTATATGTGTCCTGGGAAGATTTGGGACAGTTCCTATAATAACATTCAACTTTTCCATCTAGTATCCTCGTAATCTCATCATATTTGAAAGGACTGAAGAAGACAAACAAGATAGATTTTAAAAGTTCTCATCTGTGGCCATGTAGGCACGTCCTTGTTGATTGGTGACCATTTTATTGTGGCCTATTTATATGCAAATGAAGAAGGTCCCTGTCCATTTTAATTTTGAAATCTTGCTTTGACAGCTGGGATTTTGCCTTCCTTATTGGGAGGTATCTTCTTATTCCCAAGATTTCAGCAACTTGCTGAAACTTGCCTCCTCTGTAAGTCAGCCTCTTGAAGGTCCAGATGGGAGGGCACGAGGGAAAATATCTCACACAACATCCCTGCTGTTAGGCAGCGTGTGGGAAGCCAAGTGTTCTCTCAGGGACAAAGCTTTTCAAGGCACCCACATTTTAAGAGACACACAGATGGTGCCACTTAAGATCTGAATGGGGCATTCTTCGCAGTTCCACAATGCGTTTCTTTCAGAGCAGCATTGCCCATCCTGCAGGTTATCAGAATGTCAAAAATGTTTGGTCCAGAAACACCTACACAAACTCACACAGAAAAGAAAACACACACAGCACAATTCTTTGGTCAAACATATTTTAAGCCACATTTTTTCTGATACTAATGACTCATTTTCTGTATTGAGCAAAAAAAAAAAAATCCTCACCAAGGCAAGCCTGCAAAATAGAGAACCTCTACCATGAAACATCCTTATTTTCTTGCATAAAGATTTGTGGCCACAGAATAAGATGCAGCATGTTCCCAGTTCACCTGGAAGAAAAGCAAGGTGAGTAATTTTTCTCTATCAGTGTAAAAGAAATCACAATGACATATGTTCAAAAAGCAGTCGACTCAATTTCCCAAGAGGTAATAAAGAGTCTGGCAGATTTTGGTTGTAGGACACTGATACTGATCTTCTTCCCCTCAACATACTGATGAGTGGCTCATGCATTTCACAATATTAATTTTAAAAAAAGTTTTTACAAATGTGTGTTATAAAATAAAAGAACTGGTTTTGAAGCCAGCAAACTGGAATTTAAATTCTGGCTTAGATAACTACCTGATGGAGAATATTGGGTAATTTGTATCTGTGAACATCAGATCCCTCACTGAAGTATTAATATCTGATGAGATTTTCAAACAGACAGCAAATACTGAATTCAGGAACTGAGGCCAAAAATCGATTTATCAGTAAGGTAGTTCACAGAATTATCTGCGAGTCTGGACACCCTGTTGGGAAACAAAGAGAAAGTAAGGGGGCCTGGGCATGTGAGGACACACACTGACCCAAGGGGGCTGCCTAGTTAGAGCCCTGCCAGTCACCACCAGCCCAGAGCACTGGACACTAAAGGCTGCCAATACCGTGGATTTTCACCTGTCCCTGCTGCTTTGGGGAGGTTTGGTCTAGAAGCCAAGTTCCTGCCACAAGCATTTGATTGGTTACACTTAGATTGCATACCTCAGGCCAGCTTCTGGAGAAGAAATGTTCTGTCTTCTCAGCTGCCTCGAGGGAGGCTTAGTCTTGCCTTCCACCAAGAATCAGACAAAAAAGATTTTTGCATTTGCAGATTTTGAAGTTCTCATTTATGTATCTATTTTCATAAAGTCTGGGAGAGAAAATTGAGTCAAGAAAAGTTTGCTCTTGTAAAATGCTTTTTTTAAAACCCTGTGATCTATATTATATCATTTAGATTTTTTAAAATGAATGCACACTACACAGAGAGAGAGAGAGAAGCCGAGGTGCAGCAAAGTCAAGCAACTTGCTCATGATTAAAATAAGTGAAAATAGGGATGTCAAGTCTATTAGGACCCGCCATCAAACTCTGCATGTCAGTAATGACATATACTTGGCACACTGTTTTCCAAAAGAATTAATTAATGATTATGAGCAAGTGACTGTCTTATTTGTATCACATAATACTAAAGTAGCAGTCAATTCTAAGAAATCAGGAAAATTGTACAAAAGAAACATCTGGAGTTTTTATCTTCCAGCTGAGTAGTATAAAATACAGTGGCTGCCGTTCACATTATACTCACTAACTATGTGAATAGTTCACTAACTGTGTTCCAAATCATACTGAGTATTCTGATCAACAGAATGAGATCTTAAGGCACTTTTCAAACTTAAAGAGTAAGACGCAAACCAACTTAAAAAAATATTTATTTATTTTTTGAGAGAGGGGAAGGGATGGAAAAAGAAAGGGAGAGAAACATCAATGTGTGGTTGCCTATGGCATGTCACCTACTGGGCACCTGGCCCACAACCCAGGCATGCACCCTGATTGGGAATCGAACTAGCGACTCTTTAATTTGTAGGCCTGCACTCAATCCACTGAGACAATAAGCCAGGACCACAAACCAACTTTTTTACAACTTAGCTATGAAAATAAACCATAAACATTAGAAAGGCCAAATGAAACTGCAAATGTGGAATATAAACAAGCAATCAAGCAAAATGAGAACCTAGAGAATTCTACAGGAGGCAGACAGTAAGTTCAGTGAGGTTTCAGGAAGGTGAGGCCCCTATGACTGGAAGGTATGGGAAAGGACTTACAAAGAAAGTAAAAGTAGAACTGGGGCTTGAAGGGAAGATGGAATGTGGGTTAGTATGTAGATTTTTGGGAAAGGGTTAGTATGTAGATGGTTAGTATGTAGTATGTAGCATGTAGTTAGTAGTTAGTATGTGGGTTAGTATGTAGATGTTAGTATGTAGATGTTTCAGCTAAAGTGACAATGTGACCAAAAGGCAGGAGTTCAAGATGCATGTGGCTGTTCAAAGGACCATGAATAGGACTCATCAAACCCGAGTGAATGATTGAGGTCAGTCTTGAGCAGCAATTGCGTAATCCAAAGTCAGGGAAAGAGGACAAGCCTAGGAACGCATGCCATTGTTATTGCCATCGGGGTGCAGAGGTTTGGGAAGCCCAGGTTTCTGTGAGCGTGAGAACTGTGGCAGCATTGCCAGCACAGCCACGCCTTCCACTTTCAAAAACTGATCTTTGAATGTGAAAGTTCATCTCAGCTACTGGAATGCTGTCCTTGGGGCTGGATCTCCCAGAACTGTCACATGATGAACACTCAATCAGCCACCTGAGAATGCACAGCTCTGCCTCTTATGTGAAATAAAAAGCATGATTTGTAGGTGTAAATGTGGAAAGAGAAATTTAACTGGGAAGATTCCCCATCTTGGAGGGAAGGCCAATAGCAGCCACAGGACCCTTTAAGTGCATCAAAGAGTGTCATGGAGTTTTGGAGGAAGAGTCATTCAGAGCAGGAGGGAGACTGAGCTGGATGGGTCCAAGAAGGGGAAAGGGTGTTTACGGCTAGTGGGAGCAGAGATCCACCAGCTGGACTAAGAAAAATTACTCACTTTTCAAAGAAATTTTCCTGAGCATTTAATGGAAGATCCATTTCAAAGTTTAAACTTTCAAAGAGACTCTTCCATGTGCAATTAAGAGGAAAATATACAATATCATTTGCTTGCATATACTACTTAGAGTGAATGTTGTCCTGAAGGGCCGGAGTCGGGGAACTTAATGTTCATGCATTGTTTGGACCAAACAACACTCCTCTATAATTTAATAGATTCCTTGTGCTATAAGCACCATACACAGACAGTGTTGCTTTTAGAATGGTTTTGGAGGATGGGGGAAGGACTCAGAATGTAAATAGGAGAGGAGCATTAACCACAGGATATTTGCCATGCTGAGCAAACACATAAGAGCAGACAAAACATACTTCCCTGGGACTGATCACATGAAGATATTTAAGTTTTAGTTTAGTGGGTTTCTTGCTCAACAACAGTATATGAATCATGACTTGCAGAAAGTTAAAGTTGCTATTTTATTTGGGAAAAGTACTTTAAAATTCCTAAGGGGAGTTTAAATCTTAATATTGCCAAATATAATAAAAACTTTCCCAGACTTCTGTAGCGTGTGGTGAATGACAGGGACCCATAGATACTAACGTCCCAGTGTCACTGGCTCATCACCCCATGTGTACAACTCGGGGCTGGCCTTAGAGGCATCCCCTCTCAAATCTCCTTCTGCTCTGTCCCCAAGGTATCTCTTGCAAGGTCACGGGGACACATCTACGCGGTAGATGTTTACTGGCTCAAGCTACTTGAGTGACCACTTTAAATGTGCCAACATCTCCATGTAAACAGCTGGCCCGTATGCCTGCCATCTCCTTGGGCTACTATTCCGAGGCCTATAAAACCATCAAGGTGCCAGTGTGCACTGGGTTCCCTCAAACTTTCATAATGTTGAAGGTAAAACAAAAGAATGCGATTCTCCCCAACTCTAGGCCCCAAATTTGTGCTGTTTAAGGTCCAAGTTTCATAAAACCATTTTTGCAAAAAATTTCCTTTTGGGCTCTTCCTGCAGAAAGCCCAAACATTAGTCTCTGTGACCTAAGTATTAGACAAAAAAAACTCTCCATTTCCTGTTTCAGCCCGAGAAACCTGCACTCAGAACTTACTGTTTACAAATCCCCAACAGCACCATCTCCCCATTGTGTAAATCAGCTCATGCTGGAGGTTCATAGCTTTGTAGGCACAGCCAACCTTTCTTTCTCAGTTCAGATTTAACCAAAATCCTCCTGCTACTTGAGAATGTGTGCATCCTAGTACCTAAGTCTTAAGGATTTTCAAAGTAGGCACACGACTTAGAACAGAGTGGAAACAAATGTGCATGTAGTCTATAATAGTCCCCACCTTGGGACGTTTGCACGTCAGCCGTGCCGAGAACGGAAGCCCATCCAGGGACCTGAGACCACCACCTTCAGAAAGTCGAGCACATCAGCTCTGAGAACTCTGTCCTCTGAACAGCCTTCAGCTGACTCAGGAAACCTGGCCCTCACACCTCGTCACTGACATTTGGTATCCTGGGCAAAATGGCTGGTTGATGTTTTTAATGTAGTTAGATTTGGTGTTTTTTAGATTGCTGCCAGTACTAAAACTCTATTATTCAGTTAGTCTAGAGGCTTTTTACAAAACTTCTCCACCCTCCTTATCACATTTCCTTTGATATTATAAGAGAATCGAAATGCTTGTCCTGGGAAGGGTTAAAAACAGAGTCACACAAAGATAAAGCGTCAATAAACAGAAACCCTGCCAGCACAGGCTAGTGAAATGTCCTTGGTATCTAAGGGACAATCACTTCTTTAAACATGAACAATAAGGTCCTGCCAGACATTCAGCATCCGCATTTTTGTGGCTCCCTTTCTCAGAAGATTATTATCTTTGGATGCCCCTCGGGTGGGTGGTCCCCTGTGCATAATGGACACTGTTGATTCTGCCGTGGGGCCTCACTTATAGTAACACAGTTTGGGTATTTTCTAGGCCTAGGTGCAGATTTCCTTTCCTAAACACCTCCCTGTTTTATTTAACCTTCAAATGGAAGTTTGGAGTCCTGTTGGTAAATCTCTTTTTACTAGGAAACGGCTAGTTGCCCATTTAAGGGAAATTAAAGCAAATTTTCAAGGCAGCATTCTATTAGTTGCAAAGAGCAGGCCAAGTTCTGGACCTTGTCTGAGGATACCAGTTCCTCTTGGTGGTGATGCCATGAGAAGAATTTTGACACCAATCTAAGTGAACTAAAGTCCAGTCTCCTGAAAGTTAAAGCAAACCAGACTTGGGCGCAGAACGAAGCCCTTTTTTATCTTACTCTCATGGTATCAGATGACTGAATTGTGAAGGATGAGTGGTTGTCTTAGTCTAAATTAAGGATTTGCAAACTGCAATCCTTGGCCCAGATAGAGGTTGCCACCTGTTTTTGTAAATAAAGTTTTATTAGAACACAACCATGCCCACTTGTTTAGGTATTGTCTGTGGCTAATTTCTTACACAACCTGAGTTGAGCAGTTTTAGCGGAGACTATGTCTCACAAAGTCTGAATTATTTACTGTATATTCCTTTACAGAACAGTTTTGCAGACCCCTGTTTCAAACTCCATTTGAGGATTACCACCACCACCACCAACAACAACAAAAACGCTCAGTCTCCTTGCAAGCGAGGAGGCAGGTTCCTCACCTCTGAATAACATTTAGCTATTTTTGTTTTATTTAAGAAGAGAGTCACCTCAGTTGGGGTTCCTGGAATACACTCTAGTACTTCAGAATGTTATTAGATGTAACAACAGAGAAAAGAAATTGTGATCAAATAAATTTGGCAAATGCTGGAATAAGCCAAGTAAGACATTTAGTTCTGGTAGCTCTTTTTAGGTCATTTAATGTGCTATTGTATATGACAAGCTTACAAAAGTGGCTTAAATTATGCAGAATTTCTAAAGTCACTTGGCTTTAGCCAATCTTTTCCTTGGGGCATCTCATAGCATTAATGTTCAAGAACATACTGTGGGAAAAATGACTTGTTCAGAACTGGCAAATCTCATATATACTGTATCAGATCAGACCACTGACTCTTTGTCCAGATGCTTAATTTTAAGAAGTTGGCTGACGAGAGGAAGGTAATCTCAGGTTACACAACCACTCTGGGTTCATGTAAAATCTAACTTTTTCGGCGGCAGTTAGCACCTCATCCAGAATGCATTAGGGACAATGTTACCTTCACAACGTTGTCGTCGTCGTCGTCGTCGTCGTCGTCGTCGTGGTCGTCGTCGTCGTTATGATGACAGAGCAGGATTGAGTTCCATGCAAAAAACTTCCGCTCAATGCAGCAAAACTGTCAGGACCTTTCTTCACTCTTAAAATATTAAAAAGCAAAAATTCTGAGGAAGAAGTGTTCAAGTCACAGTCCCCCGTGGATGCAGCTTACTTCTGACCCAAAAGCACTCAGTTTGGGAAGCTTACGTGGGCGTCAAGAGGTCTAGAAAAGCTTATGTGTCCTTTGGGAGATACTGCAAGGAACAATGGAAAAGTTCCTGAATATCGGGAAATGTTTTCTCAAGATCAAGATATGTATTGGTATGTGGGCAAGATTCCAAAGTAGCTCTATTGCCTGAAATATTTCAGATTTGACGGATAGCTACAAGTGCCAGTTCTTCACAGAAGGGCAATTTCAGTACAGTGGCACACAGTGTCCTACACAGCCTAAGTAACTCACACCAGTGAAATTGCTATCATTTTCCCAAAGACAGGGTTTTTTTACCAGCAAATATATTTTAAAAATTCCTATTGACATTGTCACCTATTTGCCTAATTAACAGTATTATTGTTAATAAACCAGGTTATTTGTTCATTGCATTGTCAAACAGGACTTAAAACTAAAACAGTTACTCCACAGTCCAGAGAAGATTTGGCTGCTCTAGTGAATGACTTCCGGGTCAGAGAGTGCTAGGCACCGGTCTCCTCGGTTGCAAGAAGACTGAGCCTTCATCTGGCTGATGCTTCTGTAGTCCTAGAGGTTTGAGAAGGAAGGTCAGCCTTGCTCAGGGTGGGGGCAAGAAGCAGAGTGGTTGGATGGCAGAACAGATCACAATTGATCGAAATTGTAAGGTTTCACAGTATCATGCTTTGCAAACATTTGAGAAGATGCTAAGATCAGGCCCTGCTCAGGATCCTGTCTAAAGTCTTTATCAGGATACTTATTGCATAATAGTCCTTGGCTGGACATTATAAGGAGCCTTCTCTCCCAGTGACTGGCACCCCTCAGCCTTTCCAGAATAAATAAACTCTGTGACTCAGGACTTCAAAAACTAACAAGAGGGATTGTTTGAGAAGAACCACAATATATGACATCAACAAATGATTCTTAGCCAGATCCATTATTAATATTAATTGTAATAATGGCTGCTAATTTTTGAATCCCAACCAGCACACATTGATAGTGCACATGGTTAATTTGCATCATTAACCATAATAGTAATCTATAAAATAAGGATGAATAAACCTATTCTACACAAGAGGAAACAGAAGCTTGGGAGATTGGTTGTTTTGCCTTTGGCTATGCATGATTCAAATCAAAGTCTGTCTGCTCCGAGACCTAAAACCTGTTGCCTGTGCTTTGTAAACTGAATCTGCTTTAGCCCCAAGGTCCCTCTCATTAAGAGCACTGAGTGTTCAAAACCTCCCCAGCAAAACCTTGCTGATTACCACATTCATTTACCAAATATTTACTGAGGGCCTGCTGCGTGTCAGGCACCGTGCTTAGTGCTGGGACTACCGCCTTGAGCACAACAGCCAAACAGTAATATGGACCCTCAGTAATATGGATAGGTCTAGATACTTAAAAAGAAACATATTAATTATATTATATTATATTATATTATATTATATTATATTATGTTATGTTATGTTATATTATATTATATTATATTAATTATTCATATCATATATTAGAAGGTACTAAGTGCTCTGGAGAATATAAACCAGAGATGAAGGACAAGGAATGCCAGAAAGAAGGATACAATGTCAAATGAAGTAATCAAGAGCAGCGCCCAGAGAAGCATTTGAGCAAAGATCTGCACAGGTGAGGAAATGAGCACAGGGAGTGTCCAAGGGAAGAGGGATCCAGACAGTGGGAGCAGCAAGGGCAAAGGCCCTGAGGTGGGGCAACTAGTGGACATCTTGTCTAGTGTGTCTGGTATTGCAACAGCCCACAAACACATAATTCTAAGACTTTTTCTCTGCCTGTCTTTCACATAACCATTAGGAATCAAACATCTGACCTTTGTTATTTGGGAAGGGTTTGGGTATTTGAATTCTTTGGGAAGGACTATGGCTTTGATGAGGAGGGGTTCATTTTCCCTGGTTCTGGTTTGGAAAATCTCCTCTGCATCCATATATCTGGAATGGAATGGTACCTCCCCTGCCTTCACCCACCTCAGAAACCCTAACAGTTTCTTTTTAATTTAACCTTCTAAAGTCCAGCTGATTGTTATTTTCCCAGTTATGATCTGGTAGTCAAGCACACGTCTCTATAATTAGTATATGAAAACAAATTTCCTTTGGAGCAGAAGCTGTCCTTGCCCTGCTGGTATTCTTCAGAACACCCAGCTAACTTCCGCCAATGTCTGCGTCTCTGTGCCTCAGGGCAGCCACTTCCAGAAATGCAGAAAGCACTGCCCAAACAGGCAGGCCCAGGGCAGGCAGGCATCTCTGGGGCACTCATTCAGGGGGCACTCATTCGGGGGGCACTCATTCCTGGAGCTGGCTCCCCATCTATGACTCTCAGGAGTTGCTTATAAATATGCCAGCTCCATCGACCCTCAGTACAGGCAAATTGAGAGAAAATGAAGCATTTCCCTTCAGGATTAAACTCCATTCACTCACCGTGGTAGATAGCTCAGTCCCTCATTTTTTATTGGCCCCTTCCTTTCCTGTTGTCAATTTCTCACTCCCTTTCTGGTATTTCCTACACCTTCCAAATTAATTACTTGTGCTTGAATTCTCATGTGAGGTTTTTACTCTGGAGGAGTCTAAACTAAGGCATCTTCCCATTAATATTTAGATTATATAAATACATATATTACTTGAATGAAGGCACTTTTCATTTGTTGGGGGAGTTAACTATTATTTTTTATTATTTAAGTTATTAGCTCCCCCACCCCAAAGAAATCAGTGAAATCTAACCATAAATATAAAAACAAGTGAGTCAGACTAAACCAATGGTGCTTAAGGGTAGGTGTGTGTCATCTATTTAGGAGATACTGAGCAGCACATATGCAAGTTAGAATGTGTATTCTTAAAAAATGTTGCACAATAGAACATTTTTAAAAGAAATTTGAATGATTACAGTAGAAAGACAAAGCTATATAGAGCAAAATAATCGACAGTGTACCTTGGATCCACAACATTCCAGATGAGTCATTCTGGGCAAATGATCTAAGTATTCTGAGCAACTGAGAAAAGCTACATTTCCTCATCCAACAATTAAATCAGACAAAGTACATAAAGTAGTTATCAGAGGCCTTGGTAGTACAGTAAGTGCTCAATAAATGCTGCATTCCTGACAAAGTCAAGTGGCTATTGCCCAGGCAGGCAAAGATTCCTGAATCATTTCTCAGCCCACTCCAGAACCACGGAGTTCCTGACGTCACACAAATCGCTAATAACACTCACTCACTCTAGTCTATGTACTCTGGCACTGGCTCTGTGTCTGCATACAGACAATTTACATTACTTAAAGATGGTAGAGAAGTACCTTAGCTAAGGTAAAACATCTTATTATTCCAAAAGTAGTTTAGAATCATGTTTGTCTGATTTGCTACCCTGAACTCGCTCAAGATCTCTGAAACTGACCAACATTTGTGATGGGCATGAGATGGGCTTAGAGGTAGCGTGGCAAGTAGCCTTCAGTTCCTGCAGCTGTTGTCTGAATCCTGCCACACAGTCCTGCTGCATGGGTTAGGCCACGTGTGGCTCCTCCTTTAGTCTTCCCATCAGTCTCACTTCTAAGTAACTCGTTCTACTCCTAGTTTAATGCTATAGACAATTAAGGTTCTAGTATTTGGAAGAAGAAAGTTCAAAAGGGATTGCTATATTTTAAATCTAACAGAATTATGTGATGATTAAGTCATGAAATACAATGAAAATTTTGATATGGTTTTAGCTTTGAACTTGAGAATGTCAGATGCCAAAACTGTACACTTCTTAGGAACAGCTGGATGAGAAAATGTGCTGCTTATTTCTTCGATGCTTTCTGTGAATATTAAACCTCAGATATTGAAATTATGTGGAGTTTCTCTGTTGGCAAATGTAATTAGAAAGTATCATGACAAGAGGCCCTTGCTGAGTTGTTTATACAGCTGTGGTTTTTCGAATTGACCATTATTGGCTCTGGCATTCTCTGTGGAGGCGGCTGGGCTTAACTTTCTCTATGTATGGCTCTCATAGCGTAAGAGAGTGTGCCCGGGACACAAGGCTCTGCCCACTGAGGTGCCCCTGCTCTCACCCCATCAACCCCCACCCCACATAGGACCTGCTTCCTTCCTCCCTGAAGATGGCCCCAGTAACAAGCCAGTCTTGCTTTATCACCTGCGCTGCCCTGAAAATCATCTTCTAAAATACATTCTATTCTTAGGTAGTTGTAAGTCAATATTCCTAGAAGTCTTTCTAAGGACCCCGAATTCTGTGTAAATGTATATTATTAGTTTGCTAGGCTTGCTATAACCAGATACCACAGACTGGGGGTTCACACAAGAAAAATTTACTTTCTCATAAGTTCTGAAGGCTGGAAGTCCAAGATCAAGGTACTAGCAGGGTCGGTTTTATTTTGCTGCCTATGTCCTTGGCTTGCAGATGACAGCCTTCTTGCTATCTCCTCACATGGTCTTTAAAAAAACATTGTTTGTTTGTTTGTTTGTTTGTTTGTTTATTATATGTGTGTTTACAAGCTCTGAGTCTCATTTTATGCCTGAATCTCCTCTTCTTATAAGGGTGCTAGTCAGAAAGGATTATATTCATCAAGGTGATCCCTGTGTGAGTTACGTAAATGTCTAACTACTATGCTGTACACCTGAAACTGATATAATATTGTATGTCAACTTTAAATAAAAATAAATTTAAAACCAGATAAGGGCAGTAATCTGAGAAGATAAGGGCCCGCCCTTTTTATATCCGAACACCATCACATTCTGAGTTACTGAATGGTAGGGGCTGAAATATGTGAATTTTGAGGAGACACAGCTCAGCTTATAACAGTGACATTTTCATTCAATCAGCTTTATTAGGTGCTGTTGCAAATTGTAAAGCTATGTTTCTCAGAAAATTAGTGGCAAAAAAGAAGAAAAGAAAAAATTAGTCAGTGTTCTTATTTATATGAGTGTATTAATTTATTTATTACTTAAAATTTTTCATCATTGCTTTGACTTACAAAGTCCCACTTTTTATGAGTACTGCAACACATAAAAAGCGTGCTGCATTGAAATTGGGGTGCAGGTTCTAGCTGGAATAATTTGAATTCCCTGCCTGTGTCAACAACTTCCAGAACTCAGTAAGGACTGCTGGGTGCCACTGGCCAGATCTGGAGATGCTCACTCTATTTTAATATTTACTACTACCTGAAATTCTGAAATTTTTAAAAGAAACTCATTAAATCTTTCTCAGACCGAATCTCTCATCTTTGGCTGGTTTCTCTTAGAACTGGCTATGATGGAAGAGTCAGTGCAGGAAACCAAGAATTAAATATGTTGAGCTCATCTGAAAAGCGGAAATTGGTGAATCCTTGTACATTTAACCTTCATCAAAAATACATGACCACATCAGTTTGCCAAATAGATCACTGAATGATATGATCTAAATTTTCCTTAATGGATCACATTGGTTTAATGGTTCTTTAAAAAGGTTTCCCAAATCTATTTTCTTATGAAGTATTTATACTGAATTCTCTGTACTCAGTGTATTGGGTCAGGTTTATGAAAGCCTATCTGCACGGTAAGCCACTTATCCAACAAGCTTCAAATGCTTTCCAAATTCTAAAAATGATGGCTATGATTTGGGGCTTGTCACTGAGATTAAAAGGAGCTTCTGGGAAAAAGAAGGAGAGTTTTGAAAGCTAAAGAGATGGTATACATTTAAAAAATATTGTCCATTTATCATTTTAATATGAATTTTATTGAAATAATTTGAATTCAGAGCACAATTCTAACTAATTTTTAAATGTAAAAGGTGAATTATTTTTTTTGAAATAATCTCAATCCATTTCTTGAGGTCATAGGACAAAGTTTTTATTTTTAGAAGTTACAGCCAATGTGAAACATTTCATTTCCTTAATGAAAAAGACAATATACTATTGTTAACTTGAAACATTGCAAAAAGATAGAAAATAGTAAGCACCTGGTCTCTTTTCTTTGCTGCCTTCCTCATCACAACTTCAACTCAAGACCTCTCGGTTTCTTGCTCCAGAGGAAGTCACTGGTAATGAGTTCTCCTATGGCCCTACATATATGCCCATTGCATTTACATACGTGTTTTTACACAAGTGGAACGCTACTCTGAACAGAGTGCAATGACTTGCTGTAGCAGCACAAGTCTAAATATATTTATGTATACTCCCAAGCTTATCCACTGGATAAATTTTAGATGTGTCAAATGGTATTCACATTTTGAAGTTTGGGAATTAGGACCAAACTGTCCTCCATGTACCACTGTACACCAATGAGAATGGCTAACATCCAAAAAACCCAAAAAAACTGGATGAAATCTTGTAACAGAACAAGGACATTAGGGAAAAAAAACTAAGGAAATCTTAATAAAGTATAGAGTTAAGATACTAATATTAAATTCATAAATTATAAAAAATGTGCCATACCAACATAAGTTGTTAATGGGGAAAACTGGGTGTGGGATGTACTGGAAGTCTGCACTATCTTCACGATTCTTCTGTGAATTTAAAACTATTCTAAAATTAAATGTTTATTTTAAAACATATATGACTTTATACTCCTGCAAAAATTTACTGAAGTTTCAGTTTCCCCGGATCTTCTGCAACATTGACTAGTACTGTTTTCCTTCTTTGCCAATCTGAGAGGTTAAAAAAACGTTACATTGATTTTCCTTTTAAGCCTTTAGCTATGAATAAGCTTGAGCACTGTACATTTTGGGGTCATTTTTAGTTGTTTATTTTTTTTAATTTAGATAAACTGCCTACTCATTTTCTTTACCCATTCCTCTAGCTCTGCAATTTTCAACCTTTTTCATCTTGTGGCATGCATAAACTAATCACTAAAATTCTGTGACACGGCAGAAAATATATTTTTTGCCGATCTGACAAAAAGTAGGTATGATTTTGATTTATTCACATTTGATGAGTATTTTTGTGTTGGCTGTTGTCATTTTTAAATTTGATAATCTATGGGAAAAGAGGTCAGTGCCCCAGGCTAGAGAGAGTCAGGTGCTGCATGTTGTAAACATTCTCGTGACACACCAGTGTGCCTCTTGTGGCGCGCTGGTTGAAAGTCACTGGTCTATGTAGTATTTTCTTATTTCTTATTGGTTTGCGGATTATTCTATGTGTCCTGTATGTATTTTCCTGTATGATATTGGTTTCCTGACAATTTTACAACCTAAGAGAACTGGAGTTACTTATACCACCTTTCCTTCTCTCTCCCACCCAATTAGTCCTCTCAATGGAGTTTTACCACCAATTTTAGATCAAAATCTGTTAACCTCATAACTTAAAATAATATACTTCTTCCTTTGTTCTTTGTTTTTTCAATATGGAGAGTACCTTTTTACTTGATTGTGTAAGATAAAATTTTTATTATTCATACTGTTTCTTTCAGCTCATCTATTGTTTAATTTCAAAATTATATCATATGTATTTACACATTATTTACATTTTTGTGGCTACATAAATATTGTTCTCTGAAGAGCTGCTAATCACTATAATTTTGTTATCTTTTTTATATCCTTTTTGAATTTCTAATTGCCTTGATTTTCCATTTTTCTTTTTTTTTGAGTTTTGAGTTTTGCATAATTTACAATAATGTATCTTTAAATTCACCCTAATTTCTGAGAGGAAGGAGTCAAATGCTGGCTTATGATCATTCCCTCCTTTTTTAGTGGGCTACCTCAGTTTAAAGGAAAGAAAGCCAAAGATTTGGCCTAAGGCCTGTCAACTGACCTATAATGTACACTTATGGCTCCCATAACAATGTTTCAGTCAAAACAGATCCCATATAGGACAGTGGTCCCATAAGATTATAATGCAGCTGAAAAATTTTTCTGTAGCCATCAAAATGTCGTGGTGCAATACATTACTCACAAGTCTACGGTGATGCAGATGTAAGCAAACCTTCTGTGCTGCCGGGCATATGAAAGTGTAGCACATACAATTATGTATGGTACAGGGTACTTGATAATTATAATAAACAATTGTTATTGATTTATATATTTATTATACTTTTTATTGTTTTTTTAAAGATTTTATTTATTCATTTTCAAAGAGAGGGTACAGTAGAGAGAGAGAGGAGAGAAACATTGGTGTTATAGAGAAACATCCATAAATTGCCTCTCGAATGCACGCCTACCGGGGACCAAACCTGCAACCCAAGCATGTTCCTTGACCAGGAATTGAACCCAAGACCTTTCACCTTGCAGGATGACACCCAACCGCTGGTCAGGGAATATTTTTATTGTCATTCTAAAGTGTAATCTTTCTACTTATTAAAAAATACAGGTCAATGTAAAACATTGTGCTGTGTTATGCTGTCAGCAGCCTCATACAAATCATGTTTACTGCACCTCTTGGTTGTATCATTTTTCCTGTGCTTGATTTAATCTCATGTTGTTTTGTACAATAACCTGCACAGGCTAGTAGCCTAGAAGTGATAAACTATACCATATAGCCTATGTGTGTAGTAGGCTATACCATCTAGATTTGTGGAATTGCACTCAGTGACGTTTGCACAACAGCAACATCGCCCGAGGATGTGTTTTTCAGAACTATTCTCAAGGTTAAGCCATATCTGACTATAAACAGACATTGATAAGATTTGTCAGGAGGATAATACCTACTCTATAGAATGTCTTTTGTAACATAACCCTAGCCAAAGGATTACCTGTAGTAAATAAATTCTGGATCCACAGATTTTGAAGCAAGCTCCCTGGAGAATGTCATATAAAGAAATCAATTCTCTGCAGCTATCAAGTGGAGATGTTCCATAATTTAAACATTCTCTACTATTTAAGTAAGCCTACAAACTTCACTGAGAGACTCATTTATCATTCTGGGCCAGATGTGCATGTCCAACATCAAAAGAAAGAACACAAAGAACCACAAAGGATATTTCATTCTTCCCTCTGCTTCATCTAGATCTTCTATGCTACCTGTACCCTGGAAATTATTACTAAAACTTGCTACTGGTTAAAATCTCTAATTTTTATGAGTCTGATTTACAATCTAATCCTGTGGTTTGGCTCCATATCTATCCTATTAAACCTTCCAGATATTCTTTATCCTACATACTGATTTTCTTTCCAGGCCACTCTGTCCTGCTATAAGACATGATGAATTCATTCCAGTCCTATCATAAAAAAGCAGGCTAATTCACCAAAAAATTAGTCTTCAAAGTATCAATTTTACAAACTAACCCATTTGCCAAAATGACCCAGTACACCAAATTCACTTTATCTTCATCCCTATGTTAATTGCAGTGCTACTTATTGTGCTACAATAGCCAAAGTTTAGAAGCAGCCCTAGTGTCCATCAGTAGGTGAGTGGAAAAAAGAACTACAGGACATTTATACAATGAAATGCTACTTGGCTGTAAAAAAAGAAAATTTCACCCTTTGTGACAGCATGTAAGAATGAACCTACAGAGCATTATGCAAAGTGAAATAAGCCAATCAGAGAAATACAAATACCATATGACTTCACTCATATGTGGAATCTAATGAACAAACTGAACTAACAAGCAAAACAGAGACAGACTCACAGATGAAGAGCAGGTTGACAGCTCTGGGGGTAGAGGGTTAAGGAGGGGATTGATCGAGCAAAAATGAAAAAGGATTAATGGACATGGACAATAGTGTGGTGATTGCAGGGGCAGAAGGGTGTAAGGGGGATTAATGGTAATAGAAAAATACTACAATGAAAATTAATTAAATCTAGCCTAGGGATTTGGTTATGTTGTACACAACTGAATAGTAATCAAATTTCATTTGTGATTGTTATAATAACCTCCAAGTTGGCTTGTTTCTCTACAAATATTATTAGAAAATAACAACTAAGTGACTTCTTGTAATATATATAAATTAAATTAAAAATATAAAAGCATGTGAATATTTAACTGAACTGCTGTAATTTAACTTTTGGTAATTTGATCAAGATTTTGTACAAGATCTAGATCTAAGAGACTTGAATTTTCTAGACAATAGTCTTCCTTCACCTCTCAAAATATGTACTTAATCAACTTAAGTTAGAAAGAGAGAGGGAATAATCAGTAAGCTTGCAAAGGAAAGAGCACACCCACTCAGAATTTCTCTTTGGAGCTGGAACATAGGTTTAAAAGTGACATTAAAAAATGATTCTATTGTCATGCAGTCTAAACAAACTTACTAAGAATAAAAGCACATAAATATTTCAACTCTTCTTTAAACCTACCTGTAACCTCACCTCTTATTGAAAATGAAACACATGACCTTTTAACCATACTATAGAGTTAAATTAACAAAATTTGAAGTGCATACTTTAAAAATACATCTGGTCAAAATGCATGTGAGAAATCAAGGAAACTTATAACACCCTTCCCCCAAAAATACTGTTTATTGACTATATTGAATAAATATTACTTTCACCTCTTTTTTAAGAAGATTTTATTTATTTATTTTAAGAGAGGGGAAATGAGGGAGAAAGAGAGGGAGAGAAACATCAATGTGTGTTTGCATCTCATGTGCCCCCTACTGGGAACCTAGCCCACAACTCAAGCCTGTGCCCTGACTGGGAATCAAACCAGCAACCCTTTGGTTCATAAGCCAGTGCTCAATCTACTGAGTCACAACAGCCAGGGCTTATTTTCACCTTTTGAATATTCAAGAATATTCCATATAAATTAAAATGTATTTGCTATGGAAAAGAATATG
Organism: Trachops cirrhosus; assembly: GCA_028533065.1. Classification (NCBI taxonomy): domain Eukaryota; kingdom Metazoa; phylum Chordata; class Mammalia; order Chiroptera; family Phyllostomidae; genus Trachops; species Trachops cirrhosus. The sequence goes on from CM052541.1 coordinate 64,245,037, forward strand.
CCAGAATTCAAGAGAGAATTAAAGCACTTAATGTTGGTTTCCTTAAGCAAAATATTAATATTTATCAAAAACAAATCAATAACAAATTAGAATATTTGGGCAATTCAGTGAATTTGTATTTTGAAAATTGATCCCTCAGTGAAGCACTTCACAAGAAATTGGTTTTCAGCAAAATGACCATTAGATATATTGATTAGCTTTAATTCTGGGACATTTGCTTTGCCTTGAGTTTCATAATTAATATCAGGAAGTCTTTTTTTGCTAATTTTATTTTATTATTTTATTTTTAATTATTTTTTTCAATTCTAGTTCACGTTCAATATTATTTTATATTACACTCAAGTGTACAGAATACTGGTTAGAAAATCATATACTTTATTAAGTGTTTCCCTTGATATTCTAGTACCTAAGTGCTACCATACATGTTATGTAATATGTAATATTACAACATTATTGACTATATTCCCTATGCTGCATTTTACACCCCATGACTATTTTGTAACTACCAATCTGAACTTTTTAATCCCTTCAACTTTTCCACATAGTTTCCCTACCCTCCTTCCCTCTGGCAGACTTCAGTATGTTCTCTGTTTCTATGAGTCTGTTTCTGTTTGGCTTGTTCAGTTATATCGTTTTCTAGATTCCATATATAAGACAGATCATATGGTATTTGTCTTTCTTTGAGTGACTTATTTCACTTAGCATAATACCGACTAGGCACATCCATGCTATTGCAAGTGGTAAGATTTTATTCTTTTTAATGGCCAGGAAATATTTCATTGTATATATGTACCACAACTTTTTTATCATCTACTGATGGGTACTTGGGTTGCTTTCCTAGCTTTGCTATTGTAAATAATGCTGCAATGAATATAGGGATGCACATATTTTTTTTGAATTAGTGTTTTGGTTTTCTTTGTATATATACCCAGAAGAGGAATTGCTGGGTCATAAGGAAGTTCCATTTTAAATTTATAGAGGAACGTCTATACTCTTTTCCACAGTGGTTGTATCAATCTGCATGATATTGAGGAATTTTTATGGTGAAAAGCCATTTCTTATTAATCAACACTCAAAGACCCACTTGTATTTGACACTTGAGAATCTTAGAGATGATTGAAACTGCTAAATGTTCATGGCATATTGTGACTTACATTTAAAGCTTTATCCAAAACTTTGCAAATAAACATTGTTTCCAATATTTTAGAATTGAACTGCAGAATTCACACTCTAAAATTTTAAACTTACATATTTAAAAAATTTTACACTCCATATTTGAACCATTTGTAGGCCCATTACACTCAAATAGCTCATTTGAACATGACAACAACTCTGTTCTAAAGTAATAGCTGTGAATTATTCTTTGGTTAAAAATGAGAATCTTGATGTTAGGGAATTTCAATGATTTGCTTAAGACTCTTTGAGTCAGTGGTAGCAGTGGCAACTTGAGTCCTGAAGTTTAGTTTCCTGAAGAACTTCTAACAATTCATGAATTGTTAAGATTCATAAATTGTTAGAACTTCTAAATATGTCTTTATATTAACTTCTGAATATGTCTTTATATTATTTATTATTCTGGACCATTTGTTGTAATTTATTTTAATCAAGAATTAAAATTTTTCCTATTATGGATGTATTATACAAACAGGAATTTTATAAAACTAGGTATAATAAATAATAAAATGAACTCAAATGTATTCATAACAGAACTTTAGACAAGTAAGATTACATATACTTTTAAAATCCCCTAATTAATTCTCTCTTAACACATTCCCTTCATTTCTCCTAACAAAAATTTTGACTTTGAGTTAACAATTCTTATTTTTTAATTATATTTTACCATTTTTTAGTGTTACTATTTTCCAAGTATATATGATTCAATTCATACTATGTAGCTTCTTCTGTGACTTTCCTTTTATGCAAGTGTAAGCTTTTGAGATTCATCCACATTAATGTTTTATAACTGTGGCTCATTCCTTTTTGCTGCTATAAAGTTTACTTTGAAATACCAATATTTTTGTTTATTTCTTATTATTGTAAATATTTATTTCAATTGCTTCCAGTTTGAGATCTTCTTAAAAATATTTCTTTGCTTACTTGCTTGCTTGTTGGTTTTCTATAATAAACTATGAAGATTGTCATCCATGTGGTGGGCACATAGTTACGAGAGTTTCTCGAGGACTTCTAGAGTGACATTTGAAGAATATGCTCAGAGTTCTTGCTAAAGACCAAGCATTACTATTTGAACAAGTGTGCCATTTCACTTGCCTACACTTATCAGTGATACTTGGTGTACAGCTGAAAATGAATATGACACTGATAGAGAAATAGTGTGTATGTATTAATGCATGTGTGCCTGTCCTTTCTCACCAGTATTTATGTCCCTCATCTCTTTGCCTTGAAGAAGTATCTACTCTGCATTGTTGTAATTCCTTTAGTATCCTGAGTCATTTAGAATAAAACTTGCATTCCAAATTCTGCTTTCAATAACAAAATATGAACAAAATCCGTCTTTCCCACTAGCAGAAGTATATTTTTGGTTAATTTTTTAAAAATTGAATGATAGGGAGCTATTCTGTTAAGGCCATGAAAAACTGAAGATGTAGTGATTACTGTCATGGAAGGGCAATGATCAATATAAACTCATCCCACCTGAGAAATGAATATTTTTTTATTTTAATTTATTTGCAATGGAATCTCTGACCCATCAACACATACATATTTCTTAGTCCATGATTTCTGTAATTGGAACAAAAGAGCCAAAGATATATTTTATCTGAAGAATTATCTTTTACCATGGTGTGTTTGGTATTGAAATATTCTACCACTCAGCACTTTTCAACAGATTGGTCTATGAAAGAAATCATAAATCTACATAAAATGACCCCTAACCAAATAATGCAGCAAACTTGTGACAGCTGGCCTACTGAGTGTTATCAAAATGTTGTGATATGTCCAAAGATGGTGTAAATCCCATTAAATAGAAAAACTGTAAATTACTACAAATATAGATTATCTATAATACTTCTTTACCAAAAGATATTTGAATATTTATACATCCTGGCATTTTGGGGGGAGTATAAACATGACAAGAACAATTGTCTTTTTTTATCTGAGCGCTTTAGTGAAGGCTCTAGAGGGACAACATCTGCCATTCTGTCCAGGGAAGGGTAACTTACACCATATAAATAATTCATGTCACCTTATGGGCATTTTTAGTGATTCTTATGTATAAGGAATTATGTATGAGATCTAATTCTTAATTTCAAGGAACTTGTAATGGAGTTAGAAGATGAGTTAGGTACATATAAAATGCATTAACGTATAATAAATAATGAAACTAATAAATCAACTACATTTCTCTGAAGTGATATTTTTAGAAACTTGAGATATAAAAAATAAACTCAGACATGAGTGAAATACTTAAAATTTTCACCATTTTAGATTTTCTACCCTTATAATATATTTATGTTTCAAAACCACCAGATAGAAAGAAAGATTTATCAGAGTAAGCTCCCCAATCCTATTGTCACAGGTAATTTTTCCTTTCCTCCATCAGGATTATTCTTGGTCAGAGGATGGGATGTGGAAATCCTAAAGCAGGAAACCATTAGGGAGGTGGAAGATCCCAGGCTTCACACATAAAAGCAGGAAGGCCAATCCCCCAATGCAAAGTTTAATAGATGGTATTAAAAATTCAGTTCATATTTTTTCAATCTACATTCTGAAACAAATTTTAAAATCAACACTAGAATCCCTTTGTGCACAGAACCTTGCTCTCTGTTTTTCTATGCACTGTGCTGTGTCCATATTTTTCAATGGGTATGTGACACTCTGTTTCAGCCTCATCCCTCATTCATTTACCTGATCCTCTGTTGTTGTCACCCCATGTTTGCTGTTACTGACAGTCTGTGAAGCATGCCCGTACACTCTCCATTTATCTACCACCATAATTCCCTAGAATAATTTTCTTGGAATCTGTCAAAAGATTTTTTAAAATCTCTATGACTTTGTGATATAAACAATTAAAAGATCCTCCAAAAAACCATGCTGGAAATCAGTAATTGTTTATAGTTAAACAATATTATTGACTTTTTGAAATAGGTCAATAATAAGCTCATTATTTTTTAAAAATCTCCATCCTGATTCAAAGGAATCAGGGTAACATGGTAGAGTAAGAACTAGATTAGGTGGCAAAAGAAAAGTGTTTTATTCCTTTAATTTGTACTCACATCTGGCTCTATGACACATGTATCTTAGTTGCCTTGTCAATAAAATTGAAATTAACATACCTACCCAGGATGGCAGTTATAAATGTATAAGGAAGGGTTTGTGAATACAAATGCCTCATATAATGCCTGATACAAAATGTGTGCTCAATAACTATTAAACTATAGATAGACAGATAGATAGATCGGGTATGAAGAATCTTTAATAAATATTTATTCCCTTTGACCCAGAAAGTCTACTTCTGGAGATATTTTCTAATAATATAATCCTAAAAGCAGAAACAAGTTTATTTACAAAGAGGTTTATTGAAGCCTCGTATCTAGTAACAAAAACATTAGAAACAATCATAAGGCCCCAAATAGACAAATTATTTTGAAAACTTTGGCTCATTTACTTGATATATATTATACAGTCTTTAAAAGTGATGTTAACAGCCCTGGCTGGTGTGACTCAGTGGATTGAGTGGTTGGCCTACGAATCGAAGGGTCACTGGGTCAAGTCCCAGTCAGGGCCCATCTCTGGGTTGCAGGCCAGGTCCCCAGTGGGGGGAGCATAACAGGCAAACACACACTGATATTTCTCTCCCTCTTTTTCTCTCTCCCTACCCCTCTCTAAAAATAAATAAATAAAATCTTTAAAAAATTAAAGTGATATTAACAAGTACTTATTATAACATTGTCACATTGTGATATAGCATATAAGAAAGAGTAGTATCAGTGCTTTAAGAGCTAAATAAAGATCATTCATTGAAAAAGAAACATGCAGGATGAACACCCCAAAGCATAACAGGAATTGGTTTTGTATGATGATGCTGTGGATGACTTTTACTTTTCTCCCACACATCTGTATTTTCTACATTAATTAGTTTTATAATGAAAAAAAGAGCTGTTGTTATCTTAGGTGTGTGTTTTATCTCCCCAACAAACTGATACATTTCTTGAGGGCAGGACATCTGTAATTTGCTCCTTTAAATCACAACATACTGTTATGCCTAAATTAAGTGCCCACTAAAAATTTTCCAAGAGAACAATGACTGATAGCTTTTCCCTCTTGATTCAGGTACTTTTTAGGACATCAAAAGGAGAACAATGTGATTCAATCTGTTTTTGTTTTTAAATCACATCCAAAAGAGTCCATACACGTACCAAATTATGAGGCTCAAAACTAGGCTGTTATAAACTGTTTTGAAAGAAAATATTAAAAAAGAGTCAGTTTGCTAAAGCTGTGTGAATACTGTAGCATGTGTGAGATCTGGCACTAACTCATCCTCTGATAACACCAGACTCCCAAGAGAAACCATTGCTTGTCTTTTCCCCACTTAAGGGAAGAAATATCATCTCCATCTACTGAGGAACTGAAAGATGAAGTGAAAAAGAGTTGGTTGAATATTTTTACTGAAAACCCAACACCATGGTTGATAGTAAGACATGGTCTCAAAGCCTCCTATACTCTGTCCCATCTGTTAAAATGGCATGGTGCCTAACCTCCAGATGGTGTGCTGGCTTCATAGGACAGAGGTGCCAAAAGATGGTTTTAGAAGACATTGTTAATACCACCCCCTTGGGCTCCCACCTTGGTAACAGTTCACCCTTGTTGGTGTCCCTGTCATATTTCGCACTGCTTTCATAATTTCTAGAAATAAGTGGTTGCAAATACTCACCAATTCACTTCCTTGAACTGCTTACAAGCTCCAAAAGCTGAAAGAGAATACCAAAGTGGGAGGGAGGGAGGCTGAAAGTGTCCAAACCCTTGAAGTCGCCAACACCTACAGCTTGTGCCTGAGGGCCGTTAGGATCATATGCTGTGTCTCAGTCTATTATATAAGGGTGGAATGTATAGATACTACTTGTGAATGTTAACCAGTCACAGGGAGAAGAGAGCAGCTCTGTTACGTGGAAGAGCCAGTTTATCAAGTCTACTTGTGTGAAAGAAAAAAAAGTGGCTCTAGTGATTTAAAAACTAAAAATAAAAACAAGCCTTTTCTCATGTAGTCAGTGAAAGAAAAGAGAATTCCAAAGTGCATTTATTAATAGCTTAAATATTTTTCAAAACTCTTGTGCTAAATAAGCAGGAATGAGCATGGATCCTGTTAAAGGATAACAAAAAAATTAAGGACAAGTCTTTTATGCAAAAGATGTATCACTGATGATTGTTAACTCATTAATTGTGTGACGAACAAGGTGGTAAAATTGGTTCAAAAACCATTTGAGGAACTTGTTATACAGACATTTTAAAATATGACCATTAGTTGTCTAGGTAAGATACAATGTGTATTCAGTTTGCAATTGGACAATAAGACCACAACTTTTCTATGGGAAAAGAAATCTGCAAGTATTATGTAGCTTCAGAGCTATATTCTCCAAGAGAATCAAATAATCCAAGAATGGACTTAACCAAATGTCCCAGTTCCAAGTATGCCATTGAAAAAAATACCTTGTACTCTCTTTTGTCTTATTTCCAAGTAAGATAATGTTTTTGAACTATGGCTACATCAGAAAAGGATCACAGAAATTTTATTTAAGCACAGTAGAAAAGGGGTGGGTTCCCACTTCCCTGGATTGTCGACACCTTGTACTTATAGGCAGCTCATCTCTTTCTCTAGGATGCTCTGTCCCCTGATATCCACAATCACCAAGGGGTCACTCCTATTTCATTCTGAATCTTTTTATCCTACTGTCTTTTATGACTTATTCTTAACTCAGATCTTGAGCTCCCCTCATCACATATATAAAACTAAGCTAGTATAAGTATTTTTAATGTAATTTATATAGAAACAAAATATTTCAACATAAATAATATATAGATATTTGCTAATTGCATCCAGAGCATACATTCCTCTTTTTCTGTCAACTGCTCCACTAACTGTTCTACTCTAAGATCAAAAGGATTTGGAAGGGATCTTAAGCCCTGTGGCGGTTACATAGAATTCAGGTATATAATAAATCTTCCTTCTACATTCTCAAGTGTGTGTGTGTACACACATAAACATGTACACAAATCTTGTGTAAATACACATATACCTACATGAATATATATTTGTCTGTATGTGGCCCTGTACTTATTTAGAGAGCAATTCTAAGATTTTGATTTTTCATACTTATATGAGCTCAATCATCCATTCATTCCTTTATTCCATGGGGCACTACTTTCTCAGTTGAGTATAGCAGTCCTCTTTTATTTGCAGAGGATATGGTCCAAGACCCTCAGTGGATGGTAACTAACCCAATATACAGTAATTTTTTCTTATAAATACATAACTATGACAAACTTAATTTATAAAATAGGCATAGTAAGATATTAACAATAATAATGAGTAATAAAATAGAACTATTAGAATACTGTAAAAAGTTATGTGAATAAAATTTATTTTGCTATTCCATATTTATATTTTTATAGGTTCCTTTACACCAAAATTCCATTAAAAACTCTAGTTTTATAAACTGGAAATGTTCATACAATACTTTAAACACTTCTTCTTTGTGTGTCTCTTCTAAGCCTTCTAAATTTAAAATAAAAGAAAATGTAATTACCCCTCCCCCTTAGACCTAAATGGACAGTAAATTCCTGATTGGAGAAGGTGATTTCCTGTTCTTGACTTATTTCTCAGCTGTTACAATCATTTATAAAAGAGATTAAGAAACACTTTTGACATTCTCCTGTGGCTTCCAGATTGCTGCGTAGTTATCCATCCTCTACACAGAAATTGAATGAATGAATTACTAGCGTTTGACAAAAGAAGACATCCTCTTGTGAAAAAAAGCTGGGAAACAGTTAAAGGGAGCAGTACAGTGTAATCTAGTTAGTAAATAGTAATGCAAACCACAGTGCAATAGCAGTGAAAAGGAGAATAAATTGGCTTGCCTGATGAGATTTCATAAAACTTTTGGCACAGAACAGCTGGGAAAATTACCTTGCTTATTCATAATAGCTAAAGCATTTCCTATTAAGAAAAGCATAAAGAAAATGGAAACTTTTTGTAGAGCTCTAATAGGTTTATATGCTTTGCAATTTTTTATTTACCCTACTTTTGTAAAAGCATTAATTATTGTAGGACACCAGGGAACCAGAAAAATTTACCTAATTTACCTTTGTAAGTTTTTATGTACAAGGTAGATAGGAAACTGATTACTTCTTACAAACCATAGATATTTTCTTCCACCTCCCCAAGGAATACAAGTTGATACATTTGTTCTTGCAAAGAGTGTTGTAATTGCACAAGTACTTCATGTTAATTTGAAAAGCTGGGGAAAAAACATGAGAAAAAATGCTATTTGCCTATAAATTTAACACCCAGAAAGAATCACTCAACAATTCGATAATCTCCCAAACAGCTGTAATGCTTATATATACACACAAACACAACACACACTCATGTATATGAAAATCCCTGAAGAGATCCCTCTGTGGCTTCCATTCTGTACTTGGCTTATATGCTCCCCAAGTCCTTTTGTATTGGTAAACCACTTATATATTTACTAAATATGTGTGTGTGTCTGTTTATACGTGTATCTGTAATATGTGTGTACTCTTTTCCAATTTAGAAGTTAAAAACTATACTAGAAATCACTAGTATTTCTGAAAAATAGTGACTTTGCTTTTGAAGTAAAAAGGATTCACTCTCATTTTAAATAATTAATTCCAAGCAAAACCAAGGACTAAACACTTTTTAAATCCCATGACCTGAAAAGAACCATTGTATTTTTGGAAAATCAAGCCAAATATTTTCCTTAGAAATATACTCAAATAGAAGAATAGATGGATAAATGTATATACAGAAACAATTTTACACACTAAGATAATTAAGTAAACATTTTAAATAAATCTACTGTCCCTAATATTTCTAGAATTTAAATAAAAAAGAGAGCATGTGCACCAAAGGAATTATTGACACTTCTAATAAATGTTTTTTCACTGTAATAGATACTGGTTTCTAAAATATCTCTAAAATTAAAATATATACATATGACAATATTAAACAGCTGGAATTCTTTATGTTTCACAAGATGTAACACTGAACATTATTTTATCCTGATAAAGATATTAGCACACTCCCACATTTCTCCAATATGCTTCTCTTGCCCCTTAGTTTCTGCTTACTTTTACAAGACTTGTATTCTGTTCTCTTGCGATAATTCTTAGTTATCTATCCTTTGATGTATTTTTAAATAAACTCTGTGCTCACCAACTTTGGGCAAGAAAGTAATGGCATCAAAAATCTTGTTTGTTTGTCTCAATTTCCTAGTCCAAAGACTCTGAGCAAATTGACACGCGTCCATCCAGGGCTGACACAGTGAAAAGACAACGTCCAGGCCTTCGGTCTCTCTCCTCCTGGCACAATGACGATGAGGCTGTGTGCGCTGTTATGCGCTGATGCAGCTTCTAGCACCCGGGCCACTGTCTGTGGAGGGCACCCACGCTTGCTTTCAGAGATATGTTCTGTGGGAGAAAAATAAACTTTCGTTAAGCCCCTGGCATTTAGATATTGTTTATTATACAGCACATCCTAGCTCGTCTTGAATAATACAACACCAGTTTTAAACCACATCTTTTCTTAAATTAATGTATCTCTTGATAAGCTAGATTTCTTTTCAAGAAATCTTCACAGTTATCCTATTTCCTGACTTTAGCCATGCTTATAGAGGTCTTTCAGTCGCCTTTATGAAGTTAGTTGAGTGTGAAGTCGCCAGCTCGTGCTTTCTCCCACAAGTATTAGACATTGATGACACTGACACCTCTCTTTTGGTGGAGAGTGTGGCTGTGTCAGAAGTCTGAGAACAACCTCCAGTTTTATCTTGTGCATTATTTTCTTTTTCTGCTTGGATTCTTATACAACCTCTTCCTTTTTAACTATTAAGTTCAGTAATTTACAATGCTATGAATTGTTTTTGTATGGAGCCTGGGCCTTTAAGATTTTGAGATTCCTCTCTGTATTTCAGAAAAAAATTCTTATACTATAACTTGGATTATTTTTTCTTTCCACTTTCAGGAATCCTATCCTTTGTCCTTCTTACATCTCTATCATCTTAGCAATACTCACTTTCATTTCACTTTATTTGTCTTTTGCCTCTTACTATGTCCATCATACTTTTAGCCACATTATTTCTATTTTTGTTACTGTGTGAGTTTCATATATGGGCTATTTTCATCTTTTATGCTCCTGTTGTACTCTTTTTTTAGTTCTACCACTTTGTTTTTCATATTTGTATGTGGTTGTATAATCTCCTTCCAGAATTTTTTCACCTGCTCTTTAAACTTTCTTTTAAAGAACAATCAGAAAATGGTATGTGTATATCTGTACATATAGTAGAATCCTATTCAGCAATTGAAAAGAAGGAAACACTGCCATTTGCAGCAACACAGATGAAACTTGAAGGTATTATGCTAAGTGAAATAAATCAGACAGGGAAAGACAGATACTGTTAGATTTCACTTATGCTTATAAGTGAAATTAAAAAAATAAAAACCAATCTTATAAAAAAAAAGACTTCAGATTTGTGGTTATCAAAGGTGGGGAATGGGGAACTTGAATGAAGGTGGTAAAAATATGCACACTTCCAGTTATAAGATAAATACATACTGAGGTTGTAATACACAACATAATGACTATATGACATATTTGAAAGTTTCTAAGAGAGTAAATCCTAAGAGTTCTCATCACAAGAAAAAAACCTTTTAAATCTATATAAAATGATGATGTTAACTAAACATATTGTGGTGATCATTTCACAATATACATAAATTGTCATTATGCTATATACTTTGAACTTATAATTTCTATATGTATTTCAATAAAACTGAAAGAAAAAATTGGTTTTGATAAAGTAACAAAAATATTAACAAAAGTGTCAATTTGTATTTTAAATGTGAATACATATAAAAATGTATAATCCTGCTCAAGTTAGTGTTTAATAAACACATATTTTAAGGAAAATGTTCCACAGGTATTATTGCTATGTTCTTCAAGATATCATCTTTCATCCTTAAAAACAAACAGGCCAAAAAAAGCAATCATGTTGCCTATAATTTGTTTGAGACTAGTGAGAACTATTTCCCCGAAACCACCACTTTTTAGGAAACTCCTCTATTCATCTTACAATGTATTCTTTTCATACTTTAAAAAAATGCCTCACTTCCTGTGGTTTCATTAAGCGAGGCAGAGTTAGCAATAAAAATGTTTTACCAATAAGGCTTCTCTGGCAGCTGCTTCTCCCTTGCTCTTATGCAGAGTGAACTTGGTTTCTACTGAGGCATCTCCTTGCTCTTTAAGGCTTGTTCTTGACCATAAATTGTGTCATGCTACTCTGTGCTTTGGATTACTGCGACTCCTGTCAAGAAAGCATGTACCCCAACAAAAGATCTTGAAAGTATCTATCAGTTCTTAGCATCCCTATCAGTTTTAGTTTCTGTAAGGTCACTGATCAGACAGATACAATAAAAAATGTATAATTTAGTGTTTGGCCATTTTCTTGTTTCACTGAAGGTTGACATTCAGTTTTGTTCTTTTTCTAGTTGTTCTTAAGCGGGAGGAAAGAGTTGTGTAAAGGCAGCATTTCTTCTTCTTCCTGGGAGGACAGACAGCTAGATGACATTTCTTATATTCCCATTCATGTAAGTATGGTTATGTAACTGAGTTCTAGACCGTAAGATGGAAGAGAAAGTGAGGGTCACCATTCCTGGGCTGGCCTAGAAAATCTCCCATGTGTCATCAGCTATGCTCTCTCCTATCCTGCAGCAGTGTAAGGGGCTGTATGTTGGAGATAGCTGAGCCAAAAGACTGAACCCAGAAAAAAACTGGGCCCCTGATTGGTAGGAAGCTGCCTGTCATTCAGGAACAGCCATCTTATTTATATGACTCTGAAGCACATCTCTAATCTGTTAAACCACTGAGGCATGGAGGTATATATAACAGCTAGCATAACCTTAATAACACAGGACTAGAGTAAAATGGAGGAAAAAACTCTCAAAGTTATCTCATGAACCAGGTGAGGTATTTTAAACTATCTCATCTATGAAAAACAAGAAGACACAAACCAAGGATTGCCAACTTAAAAGCACACAGACCTTAGGCAGATAACATAATAGAGTAAAAAAAGGCAGACTATCTGAAAATATCAACTACCACACACATAATAAAGATTTCTATGTTTTAATTAAACTATCTAATATAAACATGCAAATAATTCAACCATGGATTTTAAGATTATGTTTCAAAATAAAATTTTAAAAAATAGAAATTGAAAAGATACTTCTAATTTTTGAATTTTTCTTTCATCATTGTCAACATTGAATTTAACCAGAAACCTTAGACATTTTCTTCTGCACCAAGATATTAATTTAGATCTTATATGAAAGTTATGATATTCAGTAAGTAATTTATCCTTAAAAATATTAACTGAGAATAATATTTATTTTATTCTGTTTCATAAGGTAACAGCTGTTCACAAAGATGTATACTTGAACATGGAAACAATCCATGAATGTGCCTTTTCATGTTTAGGTTAATTATTTGCAAGATATTCCAGAAACCTGGTATTCCAACAGTTTCAGACTTTGTTTTCGGTATGAATTTGCTCCTCGATTCAGCAATTTCCAGGTATATTGTTTCACTCATACCATCAGTGTTGATTGAGAAAAAATTAATCAATTCACTTCATTTTCCTAAGATCTGCAACTCTACAATGTTTTTTTACAGTTTAATATTTATCAGTTTCAAAATATAATTCAGTGTAATATTTTTATTTCTCAAAACTGACTTCAGCATAGAAAAATGGGCCAGAATTTTCTTTGTAAAATAAATTTTCAAGGACAAACTTTGTGGACTAAATGGTAGCTCCAAAGATATCGTATGCTAACCATATTTACCCTGTTCGGAAGAAGTGTCTTTGCAGCTATGATTAATTTGAGACTTTTGAGACAAGGAGATTATTTTCGATTACTTGGGTAGACTCTAAATGCCATCACAAGCATCTTCCTTGTGAGAGAGAGGCAAGGGAGATTAGGCACTCAGAAGAGAAGGAGGTAGTGTGACCACGGGGACAGAGATGGGAGGAAAGTGCCAAAAACTAAAGATTGCCAGCAGCCACCAGAGCTGAAAGACGTAAGGAGCAAACTCTTCCCTGGAGCATCCTGAGGGAACATAGTTCTACTGACACCTTGGGTTTAGCCCATTAGAACCAAAGCACTGATTTGAAAGAATATATGTACTCCTATATTCATTGCAGCATTACTTACAATAGCCAAGATCAAAAAACAGCCCAAGTACCAACCAATAGATGAGTAGATAAGAAAGCTGTGGTACATTTACACAATAGAATACTACTTGGCTGAAAAAAGAGAAAGAAATCTTACATTTTGCAACAGCATGGATGGACCTGAAGATTACTATACTCAGTGAAATAAGCCAGCCAGAGAAAGACAAATACTATATAATCTCACTTATATGTGGAATCTAATGAACAAAATAAACTGACAAATAAAACAGAAACAGACTCATAGAGAACAAACTGACAGTTATAAGAAGGGAAGGGGGTTGGGAGACTAGATGATTGATGGAAGGGATTAAGCAAAAAATATATATGTGTGTGATATGCAAGAGAGAGATATCACAAAGACACAGACAACAGAGAGGTGATGTGGTGATAGCTAGAGGGTGGGTGGAGGTGGGCACAGGGGAGGGAAATGGGGATGGAAAGAGACTTTGCTTGGAGTGATAGGCTTCATGATGCAGCGTGCAGATGATGTTTGACTGAGTTGTACACTTCACACCTGCTTGGTTTTGTGAACCATTGTCACCCCCAATAAATTCAATTTAGAAAATGAATTTCCACCCTTCGGAACTGTGAGAGAAGAAATTTCTATTTTAAGTCACCAGGTTTGTGGTGATTTGTTATGCTGGCTATAGGAAAGTAATACAACATGCTTTCACTAGAAATGGATGAGAAAATCCAATCATAAATCTTTGTAACAAATATAACTAGAAATTTTATGTTAATATTTAGTTAGTTAGTTAGTTTATTATTTAAATCTACAAAGAAATTTTTGACATACTCTTCCACTGAGGAGCAGAGGAAAAAATTGTCTTTGGAAGACATGAACACATTAATTTTGTTTCAACAATTTGAAAAACGCCTTCACCCTCTCATTATGACCCAGCTTCAGCACAGTCCGGCAGTCCAGCATATTGTGTACCTGGCTCAAGAATGGGTCAGGATGGGAATACATTCAGTTTACAGTGTTGATGTACAGTTTATTATGTCTATTATATGTCTTATTTTCAACTTTTTAACACAAACTTATGTCAATACATAATGCAATTTTTAAATTGAAGTTTTTATTCTACTAAGTGTGAAAGTTTGGGTATAAATTTTCTAAGAAGTCTGCTGTCAACTTAATCCATCTCAGGAATATTCTTTGTAAATAAGCTTATTGATTTTGTTATGACAACATCAAACTTTTTCAACACAAAAGATAACTAATTTTCTAAAATTTTGCTTATGTGGCCTAATGTCCAAAATTTGTTGGTCACATCAAAACTTTCCTTAAGATTGTTGATGTCATTAACTTAGTGATAATTTCTATCTGTGTTTTCACCAGCTACAGTGGTAATTACCCAAAATGATGCATATTTTTAACTTTAATTTTTTCTCTAATTTCTAAACTTTCTAAGCAATAATGTTTTATTTATATTTACAAATGTGAACATTTATTCCTGTTTGGAAAACATAATATTATTGTATTCAATGGAGTTTTTAAAAATAAAGATGCCATTGTGAAAAGCTTTTAATTTGGGGCAATTTTATCATATCAAACATTCCAGATAGAAACCCTGTGACATGACAGAATACTAGTGCCAGATTTTAGTCGATTTTTTTTGTATTATTAAAGTTTTAAATTATTTTTCTTCTGATTTTTGACCTAGTTCTCCATATGATTGGTTTTACAAGGATGATTTAAGTTATACTCTTTCAGCACAGATAGTTTTTGTTTGCTTATTATGCATGAAGGAATATTTTTCACATCCACAGAAAAACATGTACATGATACCTCTATTTGTAAGAATATGTGTCCTTATAGATAGTTTCTCTCTTCCTGGGAGATTGTATTTTAATAAATGCAGCCAGGTTTCTTTCAAATTGGCTTTAACAATCCATGTTTTCATAAACAATGCATGAAAATCCCTTCTTTTAACATAATAGGTCTCTTAACTCTTAAAAATTGTAACCAGTTTAATAGACATAAAACTATATATAACTCATTACTTTAATTTATGTTGTCCAGGGTACTCAGAGTTGGAGAATCTTGTCTATGTTCTTTCATTTATTTAAGAAACATGTACTGAGTATGTACTATATTCCTATGCCTTGTTCTACAACAAGAAATACAGCAGTGTACCAAACAGGCAAAAATTCATTCTTGCTTTTGTCCGGTTTACATTCTTCTGCTGACGGTCTAGCTATATCTCTAAGCAGGGGCTCAAAATTTTTGGCATCTCTGTGCCACACTGGAAGAAGAAGAGTTGTCTTGGGCCACACCTTAAATACATTGTGATATGTAATCACAAAACATCTCATAAAATTTTAAATAAATTTACTATTTGGTGTTGAGCCACTTGTGGCCTGTGGTCCACAGGTTGGACACCCCTGAAAACATACACAAGCACTTATGTGAAATGACTATTCATCATGTTTGCTCACTTCTTACTAGTTTGCACATCTTTTTCCAATTAACCTTTAAAATTTTTTATATATCATTTATTCATATAAACCCATGTCACTTACGTTGATTTTTTTTGTTAAACTCATCATTTGTCTATTATCTTCATTTATGGCAATATACTCAGAAAATTTTTAGAGTTCTATGTAGTTAAAATACCTATAAATATTGTTACAGCTTCTGAACATCTTAACTTGGTTAAGAAGTTTTTCCCCAAATTCTAGTTTGTCATGTAGCCTCTTGGATTTTTTTTGAAACTTTTAATAATTTATTTCATATACTTTTCAAAAGGAAAACCATGATTTATTTAAAAATGAATATACACACCATTACTTTATGCAATTGAAACATCTCTTTGTTATGTATTAATTTTCATATATACTGGGATGTCATTCTATCCCTCATAAATATTCCATGTAATGTACAAATACACCTATTACTATAATTTTATATTTTGATTCCTTATTAAATAAGCAAATTCACCTGCTCTATTCCAACTTTTCACAATATCCTAGCTACTTCAGGCAGCTATCTTTCCATTTGAACTTTAAATTATGTTTTATTCAATTAAACACTATTAAAATTCTAACTGAAATTACATCAAATTGATATATTAATTTTATATTTACATTCTTATAATATTTCAGGTCTTCTAGAAATAAAGTATATATTCCCATTTTTTCTTAAATACATGTTAGTAAGGTTTTATACATGTAGGTCTTATTTTTCCTGCTAAGATTTTTCTGTGTCTTTAAGGAATACTGCTTGCTAAGTGGAATATTTCTCCACTGCCATTTTAACGGCTGTTATTACTCATCAAACTGGGACTCTGTGAAAATATGGAACAAAGGAACTAACATACACTGCTGGAAGAAAGGTACATGGGCAAACAATTTAGTCCACTCAGTCCTCCTTATTCACAGATCCTGTATTCGCGAATTTGCCTACACACTAAAATGCATTTGTAACCCCCAAATCAATACTTGCAGTACTTTGCACATGCACAGGACAGTGAAAATTTGAGTTGCCCACTGCACACATTCCCAGCTGAGAGAGAACAGGCAAGGCTCTGTCTTCTTGCTCCAGCTCTCATGCTGTAAACAAGTGCCTTTTTGACAGTCTCTTTGATGCCGTGGTCTTTGCATTTTTGTGCCCCCTTTTAGATGATTTTGCTGTTTAACGTGGTCCACCAAAAAAGTGCTGAGTGCTGTCTGGTGTTCCTAAGTGCAGAAAGGCCGTGATGGGCCTCATCGAAAAAAATTTGTGTGTGTTAGATAAGCTTGCTTCAGACATGACTTATAGTGCAGTTGAACATGAGTTTAGTATTAATGAATCAACAGTGTGTATTAAATAAGGTATCTTTAAACAGAAACACATGTAAAATAGAGTTATGTATTGAGTGATTGATGAAAATGTTATGACTAGAGGCTCACACAAACCTAACTCTGTACTTCCCCTAGGAAAAATTGTTCAGTATTTGCTAATTCAGTGTTTGCAGAGCCTTTATCTAACATAACTAGCATGAATAACAGAAATCTACTGTATTTCCTTATTCCTACATGTATATACATTATTACTTCATTGACAATGTCTATTTCTGCATGAGAAGCAAAACTAGTAATTTAATGTTCTGTTCCCCTATTAATAACAAAACATCCTTCTCCAAGGAGAGTGTGTGTTTCTTGCCATTAATTTCCTCAAAACCAGAACCTTATATTCTGAAAATTTACAGATATTCTGTCATTCTACCTTCGTTTTTGAAGGAGAGAGAGGCATCTTTGTTTGAAGTCAGACAAGAAAGAGGAATCAAAGGAGCAAGGGACTTCACAGACTAACAGGACAGTCTCCCCTCCCGTGAGAGTCTTGGGCCCTGCAGTCTGATTCTCACCAGTGGAAAGATGTTCCTATTTCTAGTCCTTGGCTTCCTTTCCTGCTGCACCTCACTGGAGCTCAGACTCCAAGTCCCCCGTGCACTGCTCTCTGGAGACCATTCCATGACTCTGACTTCCTGTATTCAAAATCAAGGAGAGTGG
The DNA here is from genome assembly GCA_028533065.1 of Trachops cirrhosus. Taxonomy (NCBI): domain Eukaryota; kingdom Metazoa; phylum Chordata; class Mammalia; order Chiroptera; family Phyllostomidae; genus Trachops; species Trachops cirrhosus. The sequence goes on from CM052541.1 coordinate 64,263,012, forward strand.
CTTGGAGGTGAAGGTAGTGAGATTTTTGAATCACTGATTGGAATTTGAGCACGAAAACAAGAAATCCATTACCAACTTGAATTGAAAATAATAATAATAGCAGCTAACACATACTGAGTTTTCCCTATGTGCCCAGTGCTACATTAAACATCTTATATAGACTATTTTATTCAATCCTCATATTAACTCTAAGAGGCAGGTACTAGAAGTACCCAACTTTAGAAGAGAGGAAATTGAGGTTAAGTGAATGTTCAAGGTCAGAAATCTAGGAAGTGGTAGGACTTGGATTTGAAACCGGTCAGTCTAATTTCAGAGTACTCTGTTAAACCACTCCAGTTTGCTTCCTCCCATGGGGTTATTAACTTCCTAGTCAAACCTAAGATTTGACACTCTCTTAACAGAAATAGTCACCTCAGATCTAGGACAGCATGGTTTAACAACACATAAAACAGAACTCAATTACTTTCCTGCTTCCTCATACAAGGTGGGTGTGGACTCCTTTTTTATTTTTTGGCAGATATTTAATTTAATGAACTTTTTAATTATATAAACAGACTGGAATTATTTTTCTCATTTTCAAAAATCCATTAAGTGGGTGAAATGAACCACATGTGTGCTTCAGCAATGAGAATAACTCGGAGATGACTTGACAGGCAGGTGACACGGACTGGGGTGGGAAAAGCTAGTGTCTTACCAAGACAGCATTTGTTGATGATAAGCATGGGACCAGAGAGAGGATTAGGCCTCCCACTGGTCACTGGTGGAGAACAAGGCTTACCCTTCTATTTTTCTAATCTTGACTCCTTGGAGCATCTCTGTAGTCATGCTGGTCAGATTTCAGCCCAGCTTTACCCTTCTTCCTCTAATAGAGATTTTGGGACAATCTCATACATATGTCTAGCACAGGGGTGTCAAATTCATTTTCACTGGGGGCCATATCAGCCTCGTGGTTGCCTTCAAAGGGCCGAATGTAAATTTCAACTCCTTAACAGTTAAGGAGTAGTTATATTTATACAGTCCTAAATGATTTCAGCCCTTTGAAGACAACTGTGAGGCTGATGTGGCCCCTGGTGAAAATGAGTTTGACACCTCTGGTAGCAGAAACCTTCTAACTTACCTAAGATGATCATAGAGCTGTACATGTATTGGTCATCTTGGATGCCTGGCACCAAGAAAGTAGAAAACCTTGTCACAGGGGTGCTAAGCACATTGAGAGTAAATGTGTTTGGTGTCAGTCTTATTCAAAGGCATGACCTACGGATATATAAGTAACTTGAAATACACTAGCAAATGAAGTATAATAAATTAGCACATTGTTTTCAGTTTGTTCAGGACATTGCTCTATAACATGTAATTCTGTGTACAAGTTCATGTTCTCTTATATTATACATAGTGCTACATACATAGTACATACAAGCATATACCATTAGGTCCATAGCACATACTTACTAAAACTTCTGCATTTGTAGGAACAAATTATTTATTACTGACTCATTTTTTCAACTTGATATTGGAAATACATTAGATAGGTTGACCATTTGTCACTTCTAGGTAAGATATTACCAAGATATCTACAAAACACCTTTATAAGGGGACTCTGATAGACCAGCTATAACTGATGAGACCAGTTATAGCATGTTTGATGTTTTGAGAGTAAGATAAGTAGAAAAGAGTCAATGAAACATAAATGGAAACTGTAGTTTATCCAAATGGAAATAGTCTGTAAAAGTACTTTCTATCTGAGTTGGCTTTTGTGGTGGGGGTGGGTGCTAGAACTTTGACTCTACTAACCAAAGAGACTGCACCCTGGCCCAAGTGGAAGGGATCTATAACAACACCTCTAGGTCATCTACAACAGAGGGATTTTCAACAATATCATTGAGTGTTTCTTGAAAGTTACTCGAGCCAAATTTTGAACTAAGGGCTGTTTGCATTTTGCTTGGACTGGACAGAGGCACATGGGAACCTCAGACAAACTGATACTTTAGTTCAATTTCAAACAGATACATTTAAATTTTTTGTTCACTATTTTGTTTAGGGTCAAAGCCCAAAGGCAGATTAGGGAAGGAAAACCACCAGTGGTACCTTTTCTGTTATCCCTGCATTTACCTCTGGCTCTGAGTTGACATCTCTTACTTTCAAAACTAGAGAAAAACCTTTTTAGAGCATTTATTATTACTCAGGGGTGCTCAGAGGTGTATCCCAGCTATACACAAAAACACTGAGGGCATTATTCAAGAAATCCTGCCATGAATTATATGTGTTTCTCAAGAGTTGAGTTACACTTCTAGAAATTTTGATCACATGCAAGTATCTGATCTTCTTCCCCTGTGAGATCTCTGACCAGATCTTCATGTTATTACCCGTTAACATGATCACAATCATCATAACTAACTGTACCACTCAGCGCACTGGTACTCACCTCCACATGCTCCTCCATGGTGTGGGCCACAGACTGTGTTGAGAACATCCACACCCCATGTTACTGCGTTTCCTCTACTGCTGACTCTCTTCCAGGAGACCTGGAGGTCTGCAATTTTTCATTTTGTGAGGAGCTGTTGTTTTCACAAGTCAGGTAGGTCCCAGGCAATAATATTTACATAATCTTTAATCTTTGCATCTGCAAGTGCTCAAAACTCAATGTAAGCACTGTCTTTTGGAAGGCTTCTTTTCTTTCCATCGTGCTTATACAAAATATGGACTTCCTGGGTATTGTGGTTGATCTTTGGGAATGCTCTGATCATTTCCTTGGTTCAGCATATATTTTTCTCACCCAAGTTTTCTCTTCACCAGCTGCATTTTCCGTCTCCTGCATAGTTGATGGAAGGGGTGTTGAAATCCCTTCCTTTTCTTTCTTGAGATTAAGTTTGTTCTGTGTCACTATGTATCATTAATAACCATCATCATCCTCCACTCAATCAATAGCACAATGATGCTACTCTGTAATTATGTTATATGCAATATTATTTTGGTATTCATAACCACATACCCATGAAGTTTTTCTAAGCCAACTTTCTTTGAACATAGTGATAAAAGGCTCCAGCTTAGAGGAAGGTCAGGACTTTTTCCCCACAATTTTTAGTCCATTATTTCAATGGGCACTCTTGAATCAGAACCAGAGGAATCACTGGTTTTACAATTTCTTCATATCAAATTTTCTTTGCTGTTCCATGTTTTCAGTAAATTCCCTTGACTGTTAGAGAACTATATTGGTATCTAACTTTTATGAAAAGCATCCAAAGGCAACTGACTGATTCCTCAGTAAAAGTAAAGCTGAATTTGAGGTCTCAGCAGGCCAGCCCTTGCAAAGTTTAGGGAAGTTGTGTTTGTCCAAGCTTTAGCTCACAGACCCACTGGAGAGTTCTGATGGGTTGCAGATCCAAACTGAACCCTGCAAGGGGCTTTTGGTCATTTCTGAAACTTCTCTTTCTTTTACAGAAGAGCTCAACCATGCAGCAGGTCATGAAGCCAATGTGTTCTGTAAACCCCCAAAGCCACTAGTCTGGGAGCTATCATGAAATGAGAAAAAAAGGGGAAAGCACAGGGACTAACATTTACTAAGTTCCCACTCTCCGTGTTAGACTTGAATGAAGTCTTTAATAGTTACAGACAACTTCTCAATTAGTTTGAATTTCATTAGGAGAAATTAGTTTAACCCAAACTGATTCCTACCCCTTTAACCAGTGAAAAAACTTTCCTGACTAAACTATTATCCCAAACTTCGTGAACAGATGTGGGTTGCCTATACCAAATTAATAGATTTCTATATAATTTATGTGCTCATTTCAATTTCAATTTCACTGTCAATCCCATCTGTTATTGCTTCAATCCTGAATTAATGAGGCAAGTTAGAGCTGGAAAATGTCAGATCATCTGAGAGCATCATTCTTTCCTAAGGTCACATAAAATGAAAGAGTACTTTTGTTATAATTCAACAATCCATCCCATTTTATAGAGTCCTAACATGTTAGAGCTGGGAGATTTGTAAAATATCACAAAATCCAGATTTATAGGTAGAAAAACTGAGGTCCAATGAGGTGAAGTGATTCATCAAGTTTTTTTTGCCATTCTTCCTTGTCTTTTGTTTCCAGCTTTACCAGGTCTAGAGGTGACTTTTAACTCACCTGAATGTCACCTTCTCCTACTCTTCACAGGCAGATTTAAGGACTCCCCCACCTACCAAATCTTCCTGCTGGAGTAGAGGACGTTAGTTGTTTCACTTCACTTCTTCTTGTTAACACTTATGGATTATTTTTACTCAGGGCTTCCTATGTGCCAGCCATTGTGTTAATGTTTGTATGCATTGTTGCATTTTAATGTCCATATCTGGGAAACTGAGGCTTTGGGGGTTGGTTACTTGCCCAAAGTAGTGTAACCATTAAGGTGTAAAGACAGACTTCAGAGACTTAGGGATTGTGCTCTTAGCCACTGTGCATACTGCCTCCATCTGTGGGTTACAAGGTCTCTGCAATGCTGACCAGGACTAGACACTTCAGCACTCACCTCTGAGCTCACAGCTCCAGCCTCTTCCAGTACCTTGTTTTACTAAAGAGGTTCCTGCCAACAAGCTTCTGAGCCAGAATCCCATCTAGAGGCCCAGGAATAGGATTCATTGTCTCTTTTGACTTCCCTAAATTCTTGCCTAGCTAATTTGGCTCCCAGGCAAGAATTCTGACTTGGCATTTTTTGCCTGTCTGCCTTCCCAGAGTCCGCAGCCCGAAGATCTGCACCCTGTTGCTCTGATCAGGGCCTGGGCAGACCTGCTGGCTGGAAGCATCCATCAATAATTCAGGAAGCAAAGGGAACACTGTAGGAAATGGGGATCCAGAAGGGCAGGAGCCAGGTCATCAGCACAGTGCATATTAAGCTGAGGAGTCTGGGCCTCCAGGTGATGGGAAACAGCAAAAGATTTGTCACCAGGGCAGTGATAGGCCTCAGTTTGTGTGATTATTTGTGAAGAGCAGGACCAACAAAATGGCTTTGGTCTGGTTAAGATAGTATGAAATATATAAAACAAAGTGGAATCACTCAGGTCAATCAAGATGGCTGTCAGTCAGTCATGACACTATGGTTTAAGAAGGAAACTGTGTAAGTCAAAGCAGACATGTCTGGCAAGGAGACATACCTAAGATATCCACACATGTGGTCAGAGCAGCCATGTCTTCAGACAGGACCACCCATAGATAGGCTCCTGGGGAGATTCCACACTTGGTACAGGGGTACCAAAGCATTTATTGAAAAGACCCAGGAGGGTGGAGTACACCACTTTCAAGGTATAACTGAGGCAGGTTCCAGACCACTGCAGGGGTAGTCAAGTGCCACACACCAGAGTGCTGCTCCATGCTACACTGAACTCCCATGGCATAAGTTGCCAGAGGTTCTGCCCTGCTAGACTGACATTTTCACCTGCCCTGCTGCCCACCTGGATCGAGAGATCCTTCCTTGCAAGATGCTAACCAATCCCTTGTCCACCATGCTGTCTCCTGGACCTGCAGACTGAGACTCTGGGACTTGGATTCATTCTCCCCCATTAATTGCTATGTTATATTTCTCTTAGCTTGGATCATTAGCATGTGAGTAGGATATTAATGTAGTTGATGTTCTACTTTGAGTGAACCTGCATTCAAAGAAAGCTGAGTGAATAGCACAGTCACTGTGTGTGATTCTTGTCTACTCCTTGGGGCCGGGCTGCTCAGCAGGCAGCTAGCCGAGCAGTTGCCCAGCTGACTTATAGGAAAGACTATATCACTAATGAAAGTTCATGACATTATCACAGGCAGAAAGATCTCTTTAGGAGTATGGAGAAAATTTGGAGGAAGCTAAAGAAAAATGAGCTCTTTCTCCTACTTTTGCCTCTCTGCATCTTTCACATTCCTCAGAATAGAGTTCAAGTTCATTTTCTGGACAGAAATCCCCTCTACAACAGGTTCACAATGATCCCACCCTGCTATGAACTCCTCAAAGACTAAGGGCCTGTGTGATCAATTTGTAAATTAACCATATGCTACCATGTGAAAACCCAGGCATATTTTTACAATCTGCTTCATAGAGGAGATATTTATGCCATAAATATTTGTATAATATAAATTTGAGTAATAATATAGTTTGATGAGTTTTTATATTTGTATTTTGTATTTGATATATGTATTCATGTAACCAGTATCACAGTCGAGGTGCAGAATATTTTCAGCACCTCAAAAAGTTCTCTCGTGTTCCCTTGCAATCAATCAATCAATCCCTCTTCACCTCTAGCCTTAGGCAACAACTTAATTCATTTTCTACTCTAAAATTCTGTCTCTTTGTGAACAAAATCATATAAATGGAATCACATATTATGAAGTCTTGTGTGGTCTGGCTTCTTTGATTCATCCCAACACTTTTGAGATTCATCCATGTTATTTTGTCTATTTGTAATTCCTTTGTATTACTAATATTTCTTCATGTAAATAAAACATAGTTTCTTTCTTTCTCCTTCCTTCCTTCCTTCCTTCCTTCCTTCCTTCCTTCCTTCCTTCCTTCTTTCTTTGGTGTGTCCACCCAAATTCATATGTCAAAGTCCTAAACCCTAGTACCTAAGAATTTGACTTCATTTGGGATAGGACCTTTAAAAGGGTAATTAAGTTAAAGTGAAGCCTTTAGTATGGGCCCTAATCCAATACGGTGAGACATAATTTTTTAATTCATTCACCACTTGATGGCTATCTGGGTTCTTCTGGGTTCTTATACTACAAAGCTTCCATGAACATTTGCATACAGACCTTCGTGTGATATATGTATGTTTTCATTTTATTTGGATAAATCCCTAGAAGTGGGGTTCTCGGACTGCATGATATGCATATGTTAAAAACTGCCAAACTGGTTTTTAAGTGGGTGTACATTTTATAATCTCACCAGTGATGTGTTAGAATTCCAGCTATCCTACATTTTTGATGGCACTTGGTAATGTCAATCTGATTAATTTTAATCAATCTAGTGAATGTGAGGTAGTAATTTAATTTAGTTTTAGTTTGTATTTCCAAAATAACTAATAATATTATGAACATCTCACATGTTTATTAATATTCTTATATCTTCTGTCAAGCCAAATCTTTTGCACATTTTGATAGCATCATTTTATTCTTATTGGGTTATGAATTTTTAAAAATTTGTCCGGTACCATATACACATATTATTAAATATACATTTGCAAAAATTTTATCCCAGTCTAGTAACTTGCCTTTCAACTTCCCTTATGATGACTTTCAAAGAGCAGACATTTTAATTCTGATGAAGACCAATTTATCTTTTTTTCTTTAGTACTTCTTGCTCTTAGTATTAAGAAATATTGGCCTAACCCAAAGTCACAAAGATTTTTTTCTTGTGTTTTCTTCAGGATGTTTTATAGTTTTAGTTCTTATACTGAGATCTACAATATACTTTGTATTTATTTTCATGTATGGTACCAGGTAAGAGGAGGGATTCATCACTTTGTATATAAATGTCCTATTCTTCCAGGACCATTTATGTAAAGACTATTTTCCAAACTGAATTACACTGGAACCTCTATCCAAAATCAACTAACCACATATTTATTTTCTATTTTTTGATTTGTTATTCTATTCCATTCATCTATATGTCTATCTTTATGCCAATATTTCCTCACACTTTATCTTCTATTTAATGATTTGACTATTTTGTATTTTTTAATCATATTTCTGTGCAGGAAAAAGTTAGCACAGCAGCCCCGACACCGTTATCCTTAGAAAAACCTGCTTGCAAGTTTGACCACTGGCCGGCTCCTGGTAACTTGGATTTCAGAAGCGTTCCACCATTCCTAACTGATAAAGCAATTCACTGTGCCTAAACTGCAAACACCATAGTTATGCTGAACACCTGGTTTCTTTCTAGAAGTCTGGAATCTGGGTATGTGTTAGGCAGATGGTGCCTACTTAACCAATCCCTAATGAAAATCTCGGGCAACAAGTCTCGAATGAGTTTCCTTGGTAGACATTTCACACATGTTGTCACAATTCATTGCTGGAAGAATTAAATATACCCTGGGTGACTTCATAGGAGATGACTCTTAGAAGCTCACAACTGGTTTCCCCTTGACTTTGCTTCATGTGCTTTTTCCTTTTGCTAATTTTACTTTGTATACTTTGCTATTAGTCATTGCTGTGCGTATGACTATACACTGTGTCTTGTGAGTCCTCCTAGCAAATCACCAAACCCAGGAGTGGTTTAGAAACCCCATACATAGTGTCTGTCATATCTCCCTATCTAGATTATGAATTTGTTCTGGACAGAGACCATGGCTTAATTGTCTTTAAATCTTCCCATGATGTCTTATGCATGGCAGATATCTAATAGATGTTTATTGTTTAAGATAAAGGAATTAGAGAGATACGAACTAGAGAGTTTCATCATGCCCTTAGTTACAAAGAAAACTTAGAGAAGTATGTTTGTGAACTTAGAACTATTAAATCATTACTGTTTTGTAATTATTTAGAAAAAAACTTGGCATTTGCTTTGTATGCATAGTGCATTTTCCCAGGAACTGAAGAGAAGAAGCAGCAGTAAGCTAAAGTTCAGCCTTACCCCATCACGCACAACAGAAGTTACCACCCATGGTGGCACCAATACATTAAAATCCACATCCAACAATTTCTGCCTGGTTAATTGGAAATGTGTCTATCTTCTAGGTAGCTAATATGTTTGAAAATAAATGACATGACACAGCTCTCTCTCCTGGCTCAATCCAAGATTTTCCCTAATCCATCCAACTAGTTAGCACATGGACCCAACCAGAGTAATGTATGCCAAGAAATGGGGTTTCTAAAAGTAAGCACAAAGAGCAGGATACACATTTTGCTCAGTGTGCAAAACCATAACCCTGATGTACACAGATTTAAAATGGAGATGTCCTGTTAGGACAAAGTCAGTTACTTTAACAAAATTTCTGACAGTGATACATAGATAGGGAAAAGGCAAAAGAAAAACATCCTGTTGATTGCATTGCTAATAGAAATGTGTATGACTCAGGGAATAAACAAGTCTCTATATTTGGAACTTATCAGATATCATTAATCATTTGTTAAGAATTACACACATCAGGTCCAAATATTCTCTCTTGGCTATTGTTTCCTTCCTTTTCCTCTCTGTTGGTCTTTAAGAAAAAATCCAGTTTATCTATAACCATTAAGATAGCCTTGCAGCAAGATCTAGAAACCTAAATGTGTTTCTCATAAATCATAAACTTCTCTCTCTCAAACAAGGAGGCTGCACTTGCCACAAATAAACAAATGCAGAAGATTAGACATCAGTGGAAAATTCAGAAAAGTCAACCAAGGCTACTGTATACATTTTAAGCAAAGAAAAAAAAAGTTTTTTTTTTCAAATGTACATATTTCACAGAACTAGTAAAAATTTTAACTTAAAACTCTGTAGCCATAATTAATCCATGATGCAGAATGAGAAATAACGTTCTAAAACCAGCATTTACAAAAGAAATTCTCATCTGAAGACTTATCTTAATTTAATGTATATTAATAGAAAAAACTTGTGAAGAATAAATATTGATTTTAAGATGGAAATAACAAATTTGGCTCAAACACAATTTTAAAATTAAATGCCAGCAAATTCTACATTCCAAATCTGCATGCACCAACTGGCATTGAGTGTAGCTCGAAGATAGTTATGTGTCTGAGTAGTAGTTCCACTCTGGGTTTTGCTAGAAGGAGCACTCAACATTTCCCTTATATTCCAAACAGCTAAAGATGTTGTTATTCACTGTTAGGTTGAACAACATTTTCTGTCCTGTAAGATTTCATAAAAGTGGTTGGATTTTTTAAAACAAATTGGTGCATTAAGGAAGCATGGCTACATGAAGAATGATTAGAACTAAGTTAATTCTTTAAGTATTTATACCTGAATATCAACATAAGTTTTCACAGATACATAGAATTGAGTCTAAGCTACAAAACACTTTTACAGAAATGTTGGCAAAGATGTGTTACATACAAATTTCATTTTTGGTACATAGCTAATAATCAATATCCTAGAACCATGAATGCAATTGAGACTACAATTTTTAAATCCATGCTATTTTAAGACTTCTCTTTATTAAATTCTTTATGGTTCAGTTAAGGCATCACTGCAAAAAATTAAATCATCAATAATACTGTCAGCACTAAGTAGTTTTCCTGAAAACTACTGAATTTATTCCTTTTGTGTCAGCTGTTCCTTCTCTATAAACTACTCAGCTATAAACCCAGTGCATGGAGGACTTCTGAGTTACAAATTGCTAAGAATCTATCTTACGTGTTCAAATAAATAAAATGATAATCACCTGGTCTCAGCATGTAAAATTTTTCAATATACAGTTCCCAATCTGTATTTAGAGCACCCTGCTTTCCCATTTGTAGATGGTAAATATGACACAAAAGCCTTTGCAGGATTTCTCAGTATCTAGGGTCCCTGAGCTCAGGACTCCTGGCAAATTAGACCAAACACCATTGGACTCTAGAGCAAGTCTGTGTGCTAGTGGCCCTGCTGAGAGGATAAAAATACCAGCAGGAAGAAGGTTGCATTCATTTTAGTTTTAAAGATGCTCCCTCTGTATGTACCCTGTTTCATTTGAATGATCCGTGCTATACAGGAGGTCATCACGGACATGAAAATTGCTGTCTTTTGGTAGATTATTCTCTACCTTAGGAAGTTCAGAGAAAATATGACAGAAGGACAGGATGATAACACTGTTAATGAAGATGGAACAAGAAAGTGTTTCTACAAAATTGAATGGTAGTTTCTTCATCAGGGAGCACAGAGTTGACACTAAAGTAAAGATGCCTTGTCTTCCTTCTAGACTGGAGCATTCTGGCCAGGGTGAGACATTCAAAAGACTGACTCAACTGGTATATAACACTGAAGTCACTATGGATTTTAAAAGTTATTAATGTGAAGTTTTGTGATTGTTTATGGGTTATTAGTTGGGGTTTTTGGCTTTTTAAATCAAGATACAAATAGTTGCTTTTTAAATTATTAAAGTAATCTATGATTCCTGTAAAAAATTCAACTTGAACAAACTAAAAAAAATCTCATTAACAAAAATAAGCATTAATAATAGAGTCATATTTTCTTGTATATGTGTATTTTGTGCATGGACACACATTTAGAAAAAATAGGACAGGACTGTACATATGACTTTGTAATATAATAGTTTTTCATTAAACATAATAACAAAGTATGACCTTTCTTCTATACTGAATATATACAATTTATAATATACCATAATTTATGTAATTCAATCTCCCAGTGATGTGCATTTATAACTTCCAATTTTTAATTAAACAATGCTGCAATGAACATTCTCATGTCATTTGCTTTGCATATTAGTCCTGTCATTTCTTTAAAAATATTGCTAGGAGTGAAATTTCTGGGGCAGCTGGTATGCACATTTTCAAGACTTTCAATAAATGTTGCCAAATTGTTTTTTCAGAAAAGTTACAACAATTTTTAATCCTGAGAGCTTTTTATTTTATTTTTTAATTATTTTTTTGTTGTTCAATTACAGTTATCTGCATTTACCCCCCACCACCCCAACCAAATCCACCTCCCTCCCTTGCTTCCACCTCCCCCCACCTTGGTTTTGTCCATGTGTCCTTTGTAGTTGTTCCTGAAAACCCTTCCCCCATTATATCCTCCCACCTCCCCTCTGGTTATTGTCAGATTGTTCTTAATTTCAATGTCTCTGGTTATATTTTGCTTGCTTTTTCCTTTTGTTTATTAGGTTCCAGTTAAAGGTGAGATCATATGGTATTTGTCCCTCACCGCCTGGCTTATTTCACTTAGCATAATGCTCTCCAGTTCCATCCATGTTGTTGCAAAGAGTAGGAGCTCCTTCTTTCTCCCTGCTGCATAGTATTCCATTGTGTAAATATACCACAACATTTTGATCCACTCATTTACTGATGGGCACTTAGGTTGCTTCCAGCACTTGGCTATTGTAAATTGTGCTGCTAAGAACATTGGGGTGCATAGGTTCTTTTGGATTGGTGTTTCAGGGTTCTTAGGGTATAATCCCAGCAGTGGAATTGCTGGGTCAAAAGGCAGTCTTGAGAGCTTTTTAGAAGAATGCCTATATTCCTGTTTTCTCTCATTAATTGGGAATATCATTAGTTTTCCTCATTATTTTTAATGTGTCAATTTAATGGAGAAAATTCAAATTTCTATTTTGCTTTAATTTGCTTTAATTTATTTGGTTATTTTTGATATTAAGTATCATTTTACATGTTATTTCTTCTTTTATTGATTATTCATATCCTTTATCCATTTTTCCCTTTGGGTCATTAATTCTCTTATTAATTTGTTAAGAACTCTTTCCCAATGATAATAGCTTTCTTGTATATCATATATATCATAAGTATTTTTCCCAGTTTATCCTTTGTCTTTGACCTTGTTGCCTTCCTTCAAATATTATTTTGTAAGCTGCTTCTATACCATTTCTGAATGAGGTGATATGTAGATGGGTGGATGTGCACAAAGACCCAGAATTAGTAAATAGTGGAAAGTAATTTAAATCCAGGGCTATCTCTTTGCATTGTCCATGTTTTCACTCTGCAAGAGTAAAATCTTTTCCACCAAGATTTTATTGTCTTAAATGTGGCTTACTAGTATATGTTTCACACAAACATAGAAACAGTATTTGCAAATGTGGTCCTCTTACAATCTGAGAATGGTACTATTCTTCTCTATACCTGTCTGGAGTTCTGGATCATGATAAAAATGTAATTTCTCTGCACATTCTGTGAAAACAAAACCAAACTGGCTGAAATAAACTACTTAGATCCTCATGCACGACACTCTCCCTTCTGGGCAGTTGAAAGGTACTAGTCTCAACATCAGGGATCTCTCAATTCAATTAACATGTTTGTAAGTCTACCTATATACCCAGCTTTAGTTTACATAAAGACAGAGAATAACTATTGAAACTCTGTAATTGCTCCTGTTCTTATCTATTCAACAAATATTTCCATAAAACTTGTATTTGGTGCTGATAGTTAATATTTACTGTATATCATTCTTCTAAGTGCTTTATATTTGTTACTCATTCACAAGAGGTCTAATCTGTGGGTATATATGATCTTTTGTTTATAGACAGGGTCATTTTGACTCACAGGGAAGTTAAGTAACTCGCCCAAGATTGCAGTTTTTAAGTGGAGAAGATATTGGGGATGCAGACTGTCCATCTCCAGAGCCTGTGCTATTCACTGATAGCCTGGACTGCTTCTCAGCACACAGTATTTGCACAGCATTAAGTACTGGATGTAGACTTAACTAATATACAGGGATGGCCCGGTGGGGGGAGCAAATAAATGCCACACAGGCCCCCATGCTGACTACAGAGAAATAATCCATCCAGCCTGGATTATGGAAGCCGCAGAATTCAAAATGTCTCTTCTAGAGAACAGGTAACAAAGAATATTAATGGAGACATGTGATCTTCATAATCAAAATGCAACTTTTTAATACTAGAAACTCATTACATGAAAATAAATTATTAAATGTAACTTGTCTTTTCAGGTCTTTGAGCTTTCTGGAGTTACAATTTTTTAATGCCCCAGAGAAATGTTTCAAGCCTTTATCCCACATGCTATGAGAAGTCCAGGGGTTCAATATTCTTAGGAATTCTTAGGAGTTTGTGTTCTTCTGATTATCTCTTGTTCCAAATTCCTTATCCTGACTCATTTGCCACAACTCTTCTCCTTCCATTGACCTTTCCCAAAAACACCCGAGACAAGCCTCATATGCATAATCACCTTTCACTGAGGGCTGGGTATAAGTGAGGGAAAGAGAAAAAATGTAAAATTAGTGTTCACTTCAGCAGCACATACACTAAAATTGGAATGATAAAGAGAACATTAGCATGGGCCCTGCACAATGATGGCGTGCAAATTTGTGAAGCATTCCATACTTTTAAAGAACTACACAGACCAAAAGTGAAGCCATAGGAAAAAAACATTCCAAGCAAATGGATCTGAAAAAAAAGCTGGGGTAGCAATATTTCTATCAGACAAAATAGATTTCAAAACAAAGACCATAAAAAAGAGACAAAGGAGGACACTATATAATACTCAAGGGAAGAATCCACCAAGACGATATAACTGTTGTTAACATATATGCAACCAATATAGGAACACCCAAATATATAAGGAAAATCTTGGAGGAATTTAAGAAAGATATAGACGCAACACACTTATACTAGGGGATTTTAACATCCCATTTTCAACAACGGATAGATCTTTCAAGCAAAGAATCAACAAGGGTATTGTGGCATTGACAACACTGTAGATCAAATGGCTTAATTGATATACACAGAACTTTTCACCTCAAAAGCAAAATATACATTCTTTTCAAATGCACATGGAACATTTTCAAAGATAGACAATATGGTAGGTCACAAAACAAGCCTCAACAAATTCAAGAAAATTGAAATAATATCAAGCATCTTCTCAGATCACAATATCTTTAAACTAGAAACCAACCTCAAGGGAAAAACAAAAATATTCAAATTCATGGAGGTTGAATAACATGCTATTAAATAATGAACAGGTTAACAATAAGAACAAGGATAAAATTGAAAAGTTTCTGGAAGCAGAGAAAAATGAAGGCATGACAGCTCAAATTGTATGGGACACAGCTAAGGCAGTCCTGAGAGGGTCTCAGGACTCAGTTGCTACCAACTGAGAGCAATACAGGCCTACCTGAAAAAGATATAAAAATCTCAAACAACCTAACCCTACATCTACAAGGGCTAGAGGAACAACAACCAACAAAGCCCAGAGCGAGTAGAAGGAAGGAAATAATCAAGATCAGAGCAGAACTAAATGACACAGAGATGAAAAGAACAATTCAAAGGATGAATAAATTTAGGAGCTGGTTCTTTGAAAAGATATACAAAATTGATAAGCCTTTAACCAGACTCATTAAGAAAAAAAGGAAGAGGACTCAAATAAATAAAATTAGAAATGAAAGAGGAGAAATTAACAACTGATGCCACAGAAACACAAAGAATTATAAGAAATTACTATGAACAACCATATGCCATGAAATTTGACAGTGTGGAGGAAATGGACAAATTTCTAGAAACATATAATCCTCCAAAACTAAATCAAGAAGAATCAGAAAACCTGAAAAAAAAGTAACAATTAGTGATATTGAGTAGAATCAAAAAACTACTGGTACACAAAATCCCTGGACCAGACAGTTTTACATGTAAATTTTATCAAACATTTAGGGAAGAGCTAATTCCTATCCTTCTCAAACTATTCCAAAAAATTCAAGAAGATGGAAGACTCCCAAACGCTTTTATGAGACTTGTATTATCCTAATTCTGAAACCAGATAAAGATACAACTAAGAAAGAAAACTACAGGCCAGTATTTCTGATGAACATAGATGATAAAATCCTCAACAAAATATTGGCAAACAGGATCCAGCAATACATTAAAAAGATCATACACCATGATGAAGTGGGATTCATCCCAGGGATGCAAGGATAGTATAATATTCACAAATCAATAAATGTAATACACCACATAAAAAAAATGAAAAACAGAAATCACATGATCCCATTAATAGATGCGGAAAAAAGCATTTGATAAAATACAGCATCATTTATGATAAAAACATTCAGCAAAGCAGGAAAAAAGGGAGCTTACATCAACATAAAAAAGGCCATTTATGAGAAACTTACAGGCAACATCATACTCCACAGGCAAACACTAAAAGCTGTCTCTCTAAGATCAGGAACAAAAAGAGGGTGTCCACTTCTACCACTTTTATTAAACATGGTATTGGAAGTTCTAGCCACAGTGATCAGAAAAGTAAAAAAAAATGAAAAGCATCCAAGATATGAAGGAGTAAGTAAAACTGTCATTATTTTCAGACAACATAATAGTGTACATAGAAAACCTTATATGCTACGCAAAACAAACAAACAAACAAACACCTACTCAACCTAATAAGTGAATTTGGCAAAACAGAGGGGTAAAAAGTCAATATTCAGAAATCAAAGGCATTTTTGTATGTTAAAAGATTTTATTTTATTTTTAATTACAGTGTGTACATTCAATATTCTTTTTTGTTGTTTTTCTCTAACAATTATTTTTT
>CM052541.1:64279659-64303083 GCA_028533065.1 Trachops cirrhosus
ACTTAATTGGGGCTCCCTTGTTTGTTAGTTCCTGTTTCTCCCTTGCTGCTTTTAAGATTCTCTCTTTGTCTTGGTATTTTGCCATTTTAATTATGATGTGTCTTGAAGTGGGCCTCTTTGCATTCCTCTTGACTGGAACTCTCTGTGTTTCCTGGATTTGTGTGACTTTTTCTCTCATCCCATTAGGGAAGATTTCCATCATTACTTTTTCAAATAGGTTTTCTATCCCTTGCTCTTCTTCTTCTCCTTCAGGTATCCCTATTATACAGATATTATTATGTTTCATATTGTCTTGTATTTCTATTAATCCCTTTTCATTCTTTCTGAGCCTCTTTTCCTTTTCTTGCTCTTTCTGGGTGTTTTTTCCTACTTTGTCTTATAGCTCACTGATCCAATCTTCTGTTTTATCAATCTCAATTTTCATTCCTTCTACTGTGTTCTTCAGTTCACAAATTGTATTCTTCATTTCCACTTGGCCCATGTTGATAGTTTCTATTTCCTTTTTCATGTTGATATAGTTTGCAGTGAGTTCATTGTAGCTTCCCTACAGTTTCTGGTAGCTCTTTGTGAGCTTATTGAGCTTCCTGATAATCATTGCTTTGAACTCAATATCTGATAGTTGAGTTGCCTCTATTTCATTTAGCATTCTTTCTGAGGCTTCCTCCTTTCCTTTCATTTGGGGGTTGTTTCTTTATCTTCCAGGTGTTTGTGAGACTCTTCTTGTTAGCTTCAGCTTCTTAAATTGATCTGTTCTGACTCCCTGGGTTTATGGTATGAACTTTTGTGGTAGAATACCTGTGAGATTCTGTGGTGCAGTCTCCTTGATCTCCCTAGCTCACTGGTCTTGGGCTGTCATTTAAGTTGGCTCTGTGTTTGTCTTTGGGTTTTAATTGTTGGGTCTTTCTTTGGTGGGTCCTTCCCACCAGCTGATTAAATGAGGGTCACTCTGTCCACTACCTCTTGTATTTTGTTGTGCTGTTGAGGGCAGGTTGCGTTGCAGCTGGTTCTTCCATGTGTACAATGTTTTGAGGATTCTCTCTTGCTCTTGTTCAGTTTTTTGTACTGGGTGGTGTCTCCACTGTTTATTTGTATTTCCAGATAGGTCCTGGATTGGGGTTTGTGTGGTTTCCACTCCCTCCTTCACCTTCTTCTATTGTTCTCTGTTAGTGGTTCCTTTGTTGTTGGGTTTCCTCTTCCAGCGGGTATCCTGGTGTTCATAGCATCCACCTACTCTTTTTTGTGATCAGTTGGAGGGGGAAGGCAAAATGGTTTAAGATAGGAAGAGAGTATTCTATGACGTTTACAGTAGCAGCCAGCAGAGAAGAGACAGGAGATCTTTTGGCTATGTATAGTGTTAACCATGATCTTTCACCCAGGTAGCCAATTTTTAGAAAGGAAGGAAGGAACATAAGACTCTTGTTGGGGAAGGAAGGATTGTGAGTTGGATCTAGAAAGCAGTGAGGTTGTGGGAGGTCAGATTCTGAGGTAAGGTGAGAGTAAAGGATAGTGAATAGGTATAGTGTGTGAGAGAATAGAGTTAACCACTACAGTAGTAGAGTTCAGGAAACTATGAAGTGGGCTAAGATCTGGGAGGGGTGTTGTGGAGTATTTACAATTGCATGGAACAGCAATTATTTACAATAATATTAGAGCAACAGTCATATGACAGAATCTATGTGATCTAGATAATAAGAATAGGGAGTATAGGACCTTGAATAGTGTGTTAATGGGACACAAGTGGAGTGAAGGACAGTAAATTAGCAATACACTATGAAAGAGATATCAGGGGAAACCTGTCAAGTGATACAATATAACCAGCCTAGCAAAGCAGACTATACAGAAAGAAGAGGAATACAAAAATACTATTAAAATAAGAGATGTAAGAATAATGGAAAGAGTAATAATAATAGTACAAATATGCAATAACTTGCAGTTTCTTTGCAATAGCAGAGTGAAATTTGTCTCACTGTCACAGCTATTGTGATGCCCCATCTTTGGGTCCAACTCTGGTCTTTTCACAGTTCCACAGTTTTTTTTTTTTGTCTCACTTGTAGGTATTTAAAAAAAAAGGCAGATGAAGGAAGGAAGAAGAGATAAAATTGGAGGAAAGAAAGGAAGAAGGAATAAAACAAGAAAGAAGGAAAGAAAGGAAAAAGGAATTGAAAGAGAAAAAATAATAAAAATTAAAAAATAAAAAATTATTTAAAAAAATAAAATGAATAAAATTAAAAAGCCTCTTGGTTTCAAAGTGGCCAAACCTGTTTTTCTGGTCTTGCTGGTTGCAGCAGGCTGAAGGGCGATTGGTATGGCTTTTCTTCCTTCTGGATCTGCACTCAGTCAGCCATGCATACTCTCCAGGGAGCTATTCTGGCACCTGTCCTCTGCGCCTTGGGTGTGGGATCCAGGCCTTTCCCCAGGGTTACCGCTGTGAACTGAGGTGCGGGGGCGCGCTCGTGCATGGCCAGGCTGCCTCACACTTCCCAGTGCTATGGGGGTGCTCCGTGTCTTCTGCACAAGCACAACCCTCCTCGCAACCTCAGGATCACTGCCAGGCTGGGTGGCAGGGAGGCCAGAGCAAATGCTGTGGGAGAATTCCCCAAACAGTGTCTGTCTTCACTTTTTCTTTTTGAGAAATTCCTCCTACTCAAACCTGCTGCTCCATACAGTGGCCTGGCCTCTCCCACAGCCTAATTCTCCAGCCAGATCAGTGACTATGGGGGTCAGGGCCCACACTGTGCGACTCTCAACTTTGCGGGTGTCCACCGACTCCGAGGGCGCTCACAGCCTCTGTGTGTTTGCTAGCAACCGGGTTTCTCTTGGTGCTGCTCAGACCTTGGTTGGCTGGGGAGGGAGCAGTTGTCCTGGCTCTCTCCCAAGGACTCTGTGGCAAACCCGGCAGTGGGCACCAGGCCTGGGGCTGCAGCACCCCTGGACCCCGCGCTGGTCCCTGGGACCTTTTTGTCCTGAAGTACTCTCTTTACTGTCTGTTTTTTTCCTGTTCTGCTACAATTTTTGGTCCTTTATTTTCACATATGTTGAGATATTGTTAGTTGTTTGATCTTTCACTCTGTAGATTGGCTAGGATTTTCTCCTGTGTATAGGGAGGAAGTGGAATCTGCTCCCTCCTACCCCGACACCATCTCCCAAGTCCCAAAGGCATTTTTTTTACACCAACAATGAAATATCAGAAAAAGAAACTAAAGGGGAAAAATCTCATTTACTATACCAACAGGAAAAATAACGTACCTAGGAATAAATTTAACCAAAGAGGCAAAAGACCTATACTCAGAAAACTACACAACACTGAAGAAAGAAATTAAGGAAGATACAAACAAGTGGAAGCATATACTGTGTTCATGGATTGGAAGAATCAACATCATTAAAATGTCCATACTACCCAAAGCAATCTGTAGAGTCAACACAATCCCTATCAAAATACCAATGACATATTTCACAGATTTAAAACAAATATTTCAAAAATCTATATTGAACCCAAAATGACCACAAATAGCTGCAGTAATCTTGAGAAAGAACAATCTGGGAGGGATCACAATACTTGATATCAAACTATACTACAAGACCACTGTAATCAAACAGCCTGGTACTGGCATGAGAACAGATGCATAGATCCATGTAACAGAATAAAAAGCCTAGAAATAAACCCAACTCTCTATGGTCAATTAATATTTGACAAATGGGGCAGAAGCATACAATGGAATAAAAATAGCCCCTTCAATAAATGGTGCTGGGAGATATGGAATGGTACATGCAAAAAAATGAATCTAGACCACCAACTTACCACACACCAGAATAAACTCAAAATGGATAAAAGACAAATACAAGCCATGATGCCATAAAAGTCCTACAGGAGAACAGGAAGCAATAAATTTCAGATATCCCACACAGCAATGTTTTCACTGATAGATCCTCTAGGGAAGAGTAAATAAAAGAAAGAATAAACAAATGGAACTACAACAATTAAAAAGCTTCTGCACAGCTGAAGAAGACATAGGCAAAATGAAAAGGGAACCAATTGTATGAGAAAACATATTTGCCAATGATACCTTGGATAAGGTTTTGATCTCCAAAGTTTATAAAGGACTCATATAACTCAATGACAGGAAGAAAAACAATCAATTAAAAAATGGGCAAAGCACCTAAACAGACACTCCTCCAAGGAGGACATACAGAGGGCCCATAGGCATATGAAAGGATGCTCAACATCACTAGCTATCAGAGAGATGCAAATTAAAACCACACTGAAGCACCACTTAATACTGGTCAGAATGGCCATCATTAACAAATCAACAAACAACAAGTGCTGGCACCATTGTGGAGAAAAGTGAACCATAATACACTGTTGGTGGGAATGCAGACTGGTGCGTGCACTGTGGAAAACAGTAGGGAATTTCCTCAAAAAAGTCAAAATGGGCTGCCTTTTGATCCAGCGATTTCACTGCTGGCATTATACACTAAGAATCCTGGAACATAAATTCAAAAGAACCTATGCACACCAACATTCATAGCAGTATTATTTGGGATAGTCAAGTGCGGGAAACAGCCTAAGTGCCCATCAGTAAATGAGTGGATCAAAAAGTTGTGGTACATTTACACAATGGAATACTAGACAGCAGAAAGAAAGGAGCTGCTACCCTTCCTGATAGCATAGATAGAACTGGAGAGTATAATGGTAAGTGAAATGGGTCAGGTGGCAAAAGACAGATACCATATGATCTCACCTATAACATGAACCTAATGAATACAAACAAACAATGAGCAAAATAGAAACAGAGGCATGGAAAAAAGGAACAAACTGACAGTGACCAGAGGAGATGGGAGACGAGGATAAGGGAAGAAAAAAGGGGAAAGTCCTAGTTAAAGAACAGCTACAAATTACCCATAGACATGGACAACAGGGTGAGGATTGACTGTGGGAGAATATAGACAGGAGGAGGTTAAGAATAGCGTAGGAAATGTAGAAGCCTAAGAACTTATATGTACAACAAATGGACAGGAACTAAAGGGGGCAGGAGGGAATGCAGGTGGGAGGGGGTGTGCAGGGCAGGGGGGAATAAATGAAGGAAAATGGGACAACTGTAATAGCATAATCAATAAAATATATTTTTAAAAATAGAGTCACTTCCCTTCCAAAGAATTCCATCTTTCTGAACTAACTGCCTTAAAATACAGCCATCTCTAAAAAAATTATTTTGCCTCCTTTACAAAAATACTTTGAGGAACTAGTGTTCAAATTATAGGGAAAACATTTTTCATCTGGATTATTTGATAAATAATATTTCTACTGTCCTTAGCTGTTTATAGACCATTATGCATCTAAAGCCAAAAGAAAAGATTGTATCACCTTTCATTGGGATATCAGTCTGGGAGGAAGATGTACAGTCTGACATGTAATTCAATGAAAGAATAAGTTTCTATAAGTCATTCGTCTGTTGATGTTTATGACAAAAGTCTATAAATTGGTGCTTTAGAGTTCAGGCTGTATTTTTTACTAAATAAATAGTAGCTAAGGCCCATTTAACCCCTACTGTGGGTGAAAGATGGTAACAATTATATTGGCTTGAATTCAAGGTGTTGGGAGTGGGGGATTATGTGGTATAGAGACAAGAAAGAGGAAAATTAATTTACTTCCACTCATGACCCTAGATAGTTATAGTCTTTGATAGTTGCTAATTTTTCATCTGTACTTGTTTCCTACCCTCTACCCACCTCTCTCCTCAAGCAGGCCCCTCCCATTTTCTTCTCTGTGGCACCAACCAGCCTTTAAAAGTGCTCAAGAGAAATAACTTCCTTTACTCAAAATCCCATTCTCTCCTTGTAGACAGCTTCAGCCAAGTACCAGGAATAACTCTATCTGAATTCTCATTGAGATTACAGGAAAAACATTTTGATCTGAATTACTTAATAAATAATATTTCTACTGCCCTCAGATGTTTATAGACCATTGTGCATCTGAAGCTAGTCCAAAGTCAAGACAATGGTTAGGAAGGAATAGGCCCTGAAACTCCAGTGAAATATCTGGATCCATGCACATAATAAACTTGAAATTCCAGAGTCTCCTGAACCCTCTGGACCTATAGTGGCTCACTTGTCCTTTTGCAAGAGTAGTACTTCTCCTTGGGCTGAAGACAATAGAAATGCCTCTGCCTAACAATACAACAAGGGTAAGATGTGTTATTTTACCCACCCCCCAAATTAAGATTTACCCATTTCTCCTCTCATTGTCACTGGAACCATAACTTGTGGTCATGTCAAAATATAACCAAGTTGGGGCCATGCTGGACCCACTAAGGGAGAAAAGGGATAATGTGTTGAAGGAACTGCAGGGCCTAGCTAATATATGCTGGCTGGAGCTAGAAAAGTCTATATGGGACTGGATCCTGAAGGTGTTGTGTCAATGTGGGTGAGTACAGAACATAAAGTTGGATAAGGAAGAGTTTATCACTATGGCAACACCTCCCTATACTATGGCTTTTCACATCCAAGAAACGCCCCCCGCCCCAGGAAATCAGGATAACATTCTGCTAACAGTTTTTAGAAGCTTGGAGAAAGAGATAGCTCATGCGAAGTAAAATAGGAACTTCAGAGCTGCTGTGGTGGGTGGTAGAAAAAACAAAGCAAATGGCTTAGAGAAATGGGCATAGTTAGTGGATTTTCTATGTAAGGCCTGACAACCAATCAGCTGGCTATATTCTATCAGAGATCTAAGAGAATGGGTTGCAAACTGGGCATGAACATTTTTAAAAGCTGACCAGGTGATCCTAATATCTACCAGTGTTTGAGAAACATTGGATTATTAGATATTAAATAATAGAGATGAAGTACCAGTACATGACCATTATAATCAAAGTGAGAATAACTATCATAATGGATAGCAAGATTACAGTAGTATCCAAGCTGGCCCTTACCAGAGAGAGCTACAGATGTGATTAGTACCATAAGCCATTCCTAGGGGCAAGATGCATGATCAGTCAACAAGGGTACTGCTTGAACACTCAAAGAAAAATTAAGTATTGATGGATAAGAAGCAGAGGGTGGGCAGCCAGCCTAATAAAAAGTCATGACTCCTTACCCAGTTTCTGAATCTGATCCAGTTTCCAGGCCCAGAACACACGGACTGAAAGTGAGCCTATGTCTTTATGTAGAAGAACCATGGATGACCATATTATCCTCAATCCTTCCTCTAGGAACATATGGGTATTGATTTGGATAACCATTCACATAGCACCAGGGAATACTAAGACATTTCAAATATCTTAAGACATTTTAAGACCTGTTGGACAGACTTCTTAAGTGACTTGATATCTAGAGACTAGAAATGTAATGATACTCTCCACCCGGGTAAAGTGGGGGCATTTAGGAAGTACATAATAAGTGGAGTCCTGAATTAAGTACAACTCACACCAGTAGACTGAGTCCACTGACCCCATTTCCTACTCTCAGTGGTAATTCCTCAAGTCCTTGAATGCATAATTTAAATGAACTTGGCAAGTGGCATTAGCTCAACATTGCTTCTTTTGACCTGAAGGATTAAGAGCTATTGTTATGGAGAGATCAAGTGGAAACCACAAAAACTACCTTTTTTCCACTCTAGTTGTTTAACAACTATCACATAATAGCAAAACTTGGTGACATCTTTAAGGACCTAAAGGAGGCAAGGATTGTGGTCCCTGTCATATGATAATTTAACTCTCTAGCATGATCCCTAAAGGTAAAATGAGCAATACTAGACACCAGCCATAAACTTAAGTAATATAGAATTCTCAATTAATTATCTTTATTAAAGCAGATTAACATAATCTCAGATGCCTGATATATAGACACTGATCTGGGGAATGCACTCTTTCCAAAAGCAAGATGAGAAGCAGTTTGAAGTCATGAGACTTACAGTCTTGCCCCAGGGTTATGTTACTTCTCCCACTCTCTGTCATAATATAATCTGAAGTGTCCTAGATCATCTGGATATTCCACAACTGTCACATTGTCCCATTATGTCAATGAGATCATGTTGATTGTACTACATGAACAAGAAGTGGAACGTGTATTGGATACTTTGGTAAGACATATGCACTACAGAAATTATGAAAGAAACCCTACAAGGATTTAGGGGCCCAACATATCAGAGAAGATTTTTAGAGTCCAGTGGCCTGGCTAGTATAACCAATCCAATCAAAAAGACAAACTATTTCATATCATCCCTTCCATTACTAAGAAGGAAGTAAAATATCTTGCAGGCTATTTTGAGTTCTGAAGGTAGCATATTTCATACTATGGACTCCTCTACTCATTTATTAAGTGGAATGAAAGACTGCAAGCTTTGATTGGGACATGGAACAGAATAGAGCCCTGCAAGAGGTCCCTGAATACAGTGCAAGTAGCCCCCTTCAAACAATTCATCAGAAACCAAGATATTAGAATTATCTCTGGCATCTCACTAACTTTTGGGGGTTACAATGCCGAACTGGGAAACCAAGAAAAATATTTATGGAACAAATTGAGTTTGACAGGAAAGGGGAACGAGCCTCCAACTCTTTTTTCTATCACGGCTGTTATCTAAAATGCCATGCAGGTTATAAAAAGCCTCTGCCCTACCAGCACATTTTCCTGTAAGGCCTGGGTCTAGAAATACCCCAGAGGTTAACTTTACACTCAGGTTTCCACAGGTATGAGTGTCCTTCCTTCTTTTCTCCCTTCCTTCCCTTCTTCTTCTAAGACACAGCCAACAAAATTTTTTAAATTACACTTAAGATAATCTGCCCACTAGTTATATTTGGTAACAAATCACCAGTCAATTTATTGGTATTGAAAGTTAGCTGGATTCTGTACATAAGAGATACTCATATGAAAAAATTCAAAGACAGAATTAAATCACACAGTGTGTATTTCAGTGGATTTCTCTACTGGATTCCATTAAAACTTTCTCATTAATATCCCATAATAAGTGTGCTCATGGAGATTCTAAACTTGTATTTTTCTAAGAGTAATTCTGAAAGGTTGAGTATGAAGTAAATATTCCCTTTTGAGGTAGTGAGAGGCACAGTTCAAACAAGAAGGATATTGAAAAGAGGATTACTAGAGTCTGATGATAGTAAGGTGAGGAAATGAAAGAGAATGGCTTAAAAGACTCTTCCAGTGAGAATGGTTTCATGCAACCAAGAGAAAAAGGAGGTTAAATGGATTAAGGTGCAGTTCACACATCTGATTGCACCCAACTGTGAGCCAGATATTTCTAACATATAATTACTCTTGAATTCTCTTTTCTGAGAACCACTGCTTGAGAAGGCAGGCAAGTGGAAATGTCATCAAGGGGCTGCAACCAGAACACTGGGAACTTAAGTAACTACTAGCTGTTTAAATAACTGCTACTCAGCTCTGCCAATCTGTTTCCTGGAGACATCTGTGCTGTCTGGCCCTATTAAAGGCCCTCTTTTTCCCAGCCTGAAGAGCAGAGGTCACCAATCCTCTGGGTATCTACTCCACTACTTGATCCCTCTTTCCCCTCTGCCTTACTCTAAGTGCATGAGAAAGGAATTCTCTTGGATCCCCACCCCCTGGAGACCTTCATGCCACCCCTTGGTGCTGAATGGAAAATAGGGCAGTATTTGGTTGGTGCTTGTAAGCCATTTGCCAAGCCTTGGTCAATGGGAGATTTCATAAGCCAAGTGTTTCTTAGATTAGGGAGGCCTTAGCTACATCAAATACGACTGATAAACCACAACCAGGCAATTTCTCAGAGCTCTCTGCAGGATTCCATTTCATCAATCACTTGCTAAACATGAGCTGCTTTAGCCACTGAGCCAAGTGTAAGATATACATATTTTTTTTCTTTTAATCATTATTCAAGTACAGTTTCTATCCTTTACTCCCATTCTAGCCAACCCACCGGTATACATATTTTTTAAAAGGAAGAACAGAACCTGCATTCACAAGGTTCAGTCTGTTTAAGACGAAGACCTACTGGGAGAACAAGAGAGATAGTGGTATGTGACATTTAGAGACTGGGGTTCTAGATGAGGCAGACCTGGGTTCAAATCTCTGCTCTGCCATTTACTTGCTATAGAACCTTGTCAAATTCCTTAACTGTTTGGATCCTCCATTCCCTAATCTGTCAAATAAGGATGATGCTCCCAAAATATTTTAAAGAATTAAGTAGGACAAAATAAAGAGCTTAGTACCACGCTTGGCATGTCGAACACACTCAGTAAATGTCAGCTACTATTATAATTATTCAGGATAAGGGTAGATAAGCACTGAGTGGGGCAATGGCAAAGACATTTTAGTATAATGTGCTAAAATACCCAACACCAAAATCATCTGGGTTATAGCCATGGGATATTATCATTATTCAGACATATTCCCTATTTATATGCTATCTATGTTACCACTTTTATCACTGGCTGAGATCCCAACAAGTTCAAAGAAGCAGAGAGAAAGTAAAATATCCACATGTCCTGCACCCACCCTGGACAGGAGCATCTTCTGTGCACCTGCAAGTGAGAGGTGTGAGTTCAGGAAATCATGGCAGAGTGACAAAGCGGGGGTTCCACATGTGAGCAGAACAGATGTCCTCACCTCAGCTTAATTTTAATCTTATCCTAATCTGTAAACTGAATTTCTATTGAAATGAAAAAAATATGTTATCCCCAAGAGGTAAAGTATTTTCATTTTAATGATTACCTTTTTTCTTTGTGCACTCCATTTTAACTTAAAGCAATAACAACTCATTAGCATTTTGGTTTTATTTTGGTAGAACTCCCAACACACTTAAAGTCACACTGCAGGGCTATTGCCTCTTGGACCTATATCCTGTCCATGTTGACAAGCCCAAAATACTTCCAATTACTGTATATTAAGAAACTATAATGTATTTATTTTTTGAAAAATTTGAATACTGTCAGAAATAATGAGATAATGTAGGAAATACAGTTCTAATATGTCAGTGGTTGGTCAGTCAGTTAACAATTTATTAGTTGTTCACAGGGTACATGGTGCTTATATTAACTACTATAATTTGAGAAAGATGCATTGTAACAAAAGAAATTTAGTCCAATCTAGATAATATACTCCAGCAGGATTAAATTACAATAAAGGATAATTTTTCTCTGAAAAAAATAAGATATGTAGGAGTGTTTTTTTAAATTTAGGTCTAGTACCTTAACAATAAAAGGAAAATTTTTCTTTAAGGCTTCAAAGCATTTGCTGGAAAATGATTATTTGATTTAGCAATTGCTTCAGACAGTCAACTATGATGTATGCCTTGAAAAAGAGCCCCCTGTCTGGACCATAA
Organism: Trachops cirrhosus; assembly: GCA_028533065.1. Lineage (NCBI taxonomy): Eukaryota > Metazoa > Chordata > Mammalia > Chiroptera > Phyllostomidae > Trachops > Trachops cirrhosus. The sequence goes on from CM052541.1 coordinate 64,290,965, forward strand.
CCTTTAAGAGATGAGAGAAATAATCTGAACCTGTAACAGCACCGACTGCTATGCTCAAAAGTATAAATATTCCTGTCTTTGACTGGCATTTAGCATTATAAGTGAAGAATGATGTCCTCTATTACAGCAAGGAAAGAATCATGAATTCAGTTTACATGAAGATTTTCCAGGTCCTTGCGTCAATCATTTCATAAAATTATTGATTAAAAGAAATAGAAAAGGAGTGGAATGGCATAAATAATAGAAAAACATTGAAAACCTGCACACACTTAGTATTTTGAGCTTATGAGGCAGATCTCAATTCAAATTTAACCTTCAAACATAAATGCCAGGAAATGTACCATCATTTTACTGAGCATCCAAGGTCAATCAATTATTTCCATCCACTTAGTACACAATTAGACACCCATATGGAAAATATGAAAACCTAGAATTCAGATACTGGTTTCTGTTTTTTATTTAAATATTAAATGCATCTGAATATTAAAATGAGGACATATTATGAGTGTACAGCTTGAAGAATTATCACAACGTGAACATACAAAGTGGAAACAGTAGAAATAGAACATTATCAGCCCCCAGAAGCCTCCCATGTGTCCCCTCTGAGTCAGTAATACCTCCTCCCTCTTCAAAGGTTGTAGTGATTTGTTTCTACCAGATTAATTTTGTCACTCTGTGAACTTGGGTATAAATTGAATAAAATAGTATATATGATTTTATGCCTGGTTTCTACTACTAAAAGTACAGCTTATTAAATGCATCTATTTTATATATTAATACATCAATATATCCATTTACTTATATTGCTGAAACATAATCAACTTATAAATGTATAAAATATTTATCACTCTACTCTTCATAGACATTTCAATTGTTTACACTTGGGGATATTACACAAATATTTTTGCTATGGATATACTTGTACATGTTTTTGATAAATATGTGCTTGCATTTCTGTAGAAAACATTCCAAAAGAAGTGCTGGGTATGAGCATATTTAATATTAGTAAATGATGACAAGTAATCTTCCCAAGTAGGTAACTAAATTACATTCCTATCAGCAATAAATGAGAGTTCTCATTGCTCCACCTCTTTACAACACTTGGGAAGCTTAGTCTGTTTAATTTTTAAACACTCTCCTAGGAATGTAATTATAACACCATGGAGGTAAGTTTGTCTGTCCTTGCTGGCTAATGAAGTCTGAGGCTTTTACAAATGCTTAAAATCATTTGAATGTCTTCTTTAAGATATTCAAGTTTCTTATCTATTTTATATTGAGGCATCTACCTTATTGATTTGAAGAAAGTTTATGTATTCTATTTTAATAATTTATTTTCAAGTATTTTTATTGATTATGCTATTACAGTTTTCCCAAATTCCCCCCTTTGTCCCCCCTTCACCCTGTACCCCTCAACCCTCCAGTATTCCCCACTCTTAGTTCATGTCCATGGATTATACATATAAGTACAATCTTTGAGTTCTCTGTTTCCTACACCATTTTTATCTCTCCCTGTCTATTTTATGCCTACTAATTATGCTCCTTCCTCCCTGTACCTTCCCCCCATTCCTCCCTTCCCCCTCCACACTGAAATCCCTCCATATGATGTCCAATTCTCTGATTCTGTTCCTGTTCTAGTTATTTGCTTAGTTTTTGTTTCATCATTTTTCTTTTCTTTTAGGGTCATTTGTTGACAGTTGTGAGTTTGGTGTCATTTTATTGTTCACATTTTTGATCTTCTTTTTCTTAGATAAATCCCTTTAATATTTCATATAATAAGGGCTTGGTGATGATAAATTCCTTGAACTTGACCTTATCTGGAAAGTACTTGATCTGCCCTTCCATTCTAAATGATAGCTTTGCTGGATAGAGTATTCTTGGATGTAGGTCCTTGCCTTTCATGACTTTGAATACTTCTTTCCAGCTCCTTCTTGCCTGCAAGGTTTCTTTTGAGAAATCAGCTGATAGTCTAATGGGAACTCCTTAGTAGGTAACTCTCTCCTTTTCTCTTGCTACTTTTAAGATTCTCTCCTTATTTTTAATCTTGGGTAATGTAGTTATGATGTGCCTTGGTGTGTTCCTCCTTGAGTCCAAATTCTTTGGGACTCTCTGAGCTTCCTGGACTTCCTGGAAGTCTATATCCTTTGTCAGATTGGGGAAGTTCTTCTTCATTATTTTTTCAAATAAGTTTTCCATTTCTTGGTCTTCCTCTTCTCCTTTTGGCATCCCTATGATTCAGATGTTGGAACATTTAAAGTTGTCCTAGAGGTTCCTCAGCCTTTCCTCATATTCTGAATTCTTGTTTCTTCATTCTGTTCTGGTTGAATGTTTATTTCTTCCTTCTGCTCCAAAGCATTTATTCGAGTCCTGATTTCCTTTCTGACACTGTTGGTTCCCTGTAGATTTTCCTTTATTTCACATAATGGAAACTTCATTGCTGCCTGGGTCTTTTTTATGGCCTTGAAGTACCCAGTGAGTTCCTGGAGCACCTTGATAACCAGTGTTTTGAACTGTGCATCTGATAGGTTGGCTATCTCTTCATTGCTTAGTTGTATTTTTTTCTGGAGCTTTGACCTGTTCTTTCATTTGGGCCACTTTTTTTTTTCCTCAGTGCACCTATTATGTAGTAAGGGGCCAAGTTTTAGGTGTTCACCAGGGCGGGGCAACCTGCATGGCTGTGTTGTGATGCTCTATGTTGGGGAGGGGTCTGAGAGGGAACAGTGCCACTTGCTCTGCTCTCTGCCAGTTTTCAGTCACTTCCCCCGCTACCCACTATCAAACTGGGCACTTCTGGTGCTGATTCCTGTGTGGGTAGATTTGTGTACATTCTAGGACCCTGTACGTCTCTCCAAGAAATTCTCCTGTGAGGCTGGGAGTTTCTCCTGCTGCTGCCTCAACCCCCACAGGTGTTTTTAGTCAGAGATTTGAGGCTTTATTTCCTCAAGCCAGGACCCTTGGTTGTGCTGTCTGTTCCACTCCCCAGTTGTTCCTCCCGGTTCTTCTGCATGTGAATGTGGAACCACCCAGTCCACAAGCCACTGCATGCCTGGTCCACCAGCGGCTGCCTTGCCATGAGTCCTCTCCATCCAGCTGCCCATCTTCACCCCTCCTACTGGTCTGGATGAATATTTCTTCTTTAACACCTTGGTTGTCAAAATTCCATACAGTTTGATTTTATGTCAGTTCTGGTTGTTTTTTTGTTTTCAAATTTGTTGTTGTCCTTCTTTTGGTTGTGCAAGGAGGCACACTGTGTCTACCTATGCCTCCATCTTGGCTATAAGTCTACTATCTAGTTTCTAACTTCAAAGCATTTAAGCTATTAATTCCTGCCTTTCCTCTCTAGTAGATATATTGAGCTGCTAAGTCTCTTTCTTTACATTATAGAGATTTAAGGAAACAAAATGGAAAGTTTTATGGTCTTCTTCATTTACCATTGGGTACTTCATACCACTCTTCAAATTATTGTCAAAAAATACATTTTTAAAATTTAATGTTGGATTACTAAAAAAGTTCTAAGTATTATATATTAAGTCAAATGTGAACAAGTAAGTTACAAAACAGCAGCAAACGTGAGATGTCAATGGATTTGTGGGAACTGGTCTTCTAAGTATGAAGAGGAAGAAGAACAGTCATACCTGACATGATATACTGTACATAAACTCACTCTTTAGGCAAAAAGTTTAGACATTATATCAATGTTATTTGTCTTGTTTCTCCTCTTTTTTCCAACTTAACAGGATACATTTGTGGAATGTTAAAGTTTGTGATTTGAAACTATAATGATGTCCAGTGGCTGCTCAAACAGTTCAGATATCGAGAGCTGATTGATGTAGGTTTTACAAATGTTAGCAAACTTGAGTTTTCTATTCTTCTATTATCAGTTGAACTTCCTCAGATCAGTATTTTGACATTTTGAACTCTGATAATTTCTCAAAAAATAGACTGTCATTTCTACTTCTTTTGAGGTGACAATTTGTTGTACATTATAATTTACAAAGAACCTTTTTGTGCCTGGGCTCCCTTAATTTCTAAATCATTCTCAGAAGGAAGACATGAGTGTCCCCATCTGACTGATAGCAAAAATGGACCTTGAATGAGTTAATTGAGTTATTGGAGGATAGCAAGAAGTGTAAAAGTTGTTAGTTGAAAGTAGGCCTTCCAGCAATAAAGCCACAGCTCTTTTCATTTTTCCACATTATACTCAAAATCCTAGGAAGTTTGTAAACCTAAATAATGTGAGGTAAGAAATTCTCTGAAGTTCTTAAGATTAAAAATTTTAAATTGATAATATAAATTTTGGTCCTTAAAAAATTGCTGAATAAATGAACAAATGAAGCATTACTATTTACGATCATACCTCGATGTCTGCCTTCTCTTCTTGCAGTCTTGATACCTTTGGGAATTTATAACATCATAATTTTTAAAAAGGAATGTCAAATTTTTAATTTTGTAAATTCATTATTTTGGTACCACATATAAGATAGAAATTTAATAAAAAGCTCTATCAAGCCCATGATTTTCATTCATTTTTGCCATGTTCTTCTGAGTAAGCAAATTGCCAGCTACCCTAACGCTAAGTGAATAATATCAACTGATACATAGGGAATCCCTCCTGATAACAATTAGCCTCTTACCCTCAGTATAAATTATTGAGGGATCAATTCATTCTTCCCTGTTTCCCTAGGAACCTTACAGCATCCATTTGTGTGTGTCGGGGGGGCAGGAATATCATTATCTCAAAATCACATTAGATATCTGCAATTTCCTTAACTAAAAGAAGGAATTACAGGAAATTATGTTGGCTGAAGTCTCTGTACTTTCATAAAAGCCTATGGAGAACGTAAACAGTTCCTTGAACTCCACATTTATGGATTGAGGAAGCTTGAGTAACATGTTTATTTCTTGAATAAGAAATTGAGCCAAGTACAAAACAAATCATAACCAGCATAGACCTACATTTGACTCAATTTTCCATATATTTTACATGAAAGTAGTTTTTTTCCAACCCAATTAATCATGCAAATCTTCAGATTTGCCAAATTTTGGAAGTCATTGTTATTGGCAACACTTCTTTCAAGGACTTTTTAACTGGTATTTCATAAGACTAAGTATATGTATCCTGTTGATTAAAATCACTGAATTTCTTCTTCACATTTCTGGACTACTTCCAGGATATAACAATTACTAAAGTTCATAAGTAACATGTCAGACTTGCAATGATTGTTAGAACAAGTTGAGACCCTATAAAATGTGACTTGTCATAGGCCAGATTATAACACATTATAGATCTTTTCAATTTAGGAAATCAACCTAGTACACAGAAGGTCAAGAGTATAATAGCATGTGTAAAGGAGTCAATGTTCCTAACTGTGAGTCAGCATTGCAAGAACTAAACAATGCAAATGTGACTGAAACACAAGTGCATGGGAGAGAGTGGAGTTAGATGAGGCTGCAGACGTGAGCTGGGGCCAGTGCATGCATAGTCTTGAGAGAAAGTCATGATAGTGATTTTGGCTTTCTCCTAAGAGCAAGTATGAAGCCAAAAAAAAAAAAAGTAAGTCATGCAATAGTATGATGAGAACTGCATTTTTAAAAAGTCACTCTGTCTGCAGTGTGGAAAACTGATTAGTGTGAGGTAAGAAGAATCAGAGAAACTATCAGGAAAAGATTTTGGAAGTCTAAGAGAAAGGACAGTAACTTACACTTAGACTTGTGGTATAGAGATGGAAAGAAGATAATGGGTTCATGAGAAATAAAGGGAAATACCATATGATCTCACCTTTAAGTGGAACCTAATCAACAAAACAAACAAGCAAGCAAAATGTAACCAGAGACATTGAAATTAAGAACAATCAGTAACCAGAGGGGAGGTGGGAGGGGATAATGGGGGAAAAAGGGGAAGGGTTCTCAGGAACAAGTATAAAGGACAGATGGACAAAACCAAGGGAGGTGGAATCAGGGGAATGAGGTAGGGATGGCTGCTGTGGGGGGAGTAGTGGGAGGAAAATGCAGGCAACTGTACTTCAACAATAAAATAAAAATAAAATAAAACAAAACAAAACAAAACAAAACCAGTATCTGTGTAGGTTCTACGTAAATAGCAATACTAAAATTATAGTTTCACAACCCTCCCCCAGAAAAAACAGGGAAACATTGCCTCCCTCCATACTACATTACAGGCACACAGATGACAGGCTATTAGAGGACAGCCACTGCTGTGCAATACCCACGAAAGTCCATGATTATTAGCCATACGTAAAACTTGCTGGTTCAGGTCCACACCCTAGGCTGTGCTCAGTTGATTTTGTAAGAGGCAGGAGAACAGCTTGTGGTATGTCATAATGTGTGCACTTTGCCTCCTAGAGCTGGCACAAGGTGGGCAGTGACAGGAATGCTGACTGCCAGCAGGCTACAGGTGCAAGGGGGAAAGGCTCACCCATCCCCTCAGGCCCTTGATTTATAAGCTTAAACAACTGCCAAATACATAGCTTTAGCTATCCTAGCTGAGCAGCCCTTTCTCCCACCTGACAGAAGGACTGTTCAATAAATAAGCAAATGAATCCTATCAGTTGAAACTTTCCTATCAACAGCCCTATGAAATACACCATGTACTTTAAAAAAAATGCATTAGCGTTTCTAAATGCAGTACCAACAGCTCAATGCAAAGCCCAGTGTAATTATCTCCTGAATAAATGATAAGAAAGGGTGGCAGGGATTTTCTCATATTAGATGGAGAAGCAAAAGGAGAAAGAATACGTGAACAAATATTTATGCACTGTGCTTCACACACTTGATATTTTTCACTTATTGATCTAAACTGGGCTGGCAAACTTCAACCTGCAAGCTAAGTCCAGCCTACCACCTGTTTTTTGAGTAAAGTTTTATTGGCACACAGCTGCAACCATTTGTTTATGTGTTGTCTGGGGTTGCTTTCATGTTACAACAGCAGAGTTAAATAGATACAACTGACTGTCTGACCCACAAAGCCTAAAATATTTACTATCTGGCCCTTTAGAGAGAAGTATACCAACCTTGGTTTTTCTCTAAGCAGAACTTGTTGAGTAGAGTAGTGGGCTTCTTTTAGTCAACCTTTAATGTCAAGTTCTTGATGTCCATCTTACTTTTCATATGGAAACCTTTGAATGCAAATTCAGTTCAGCACTAGTAACAGATAGAAATGGAATTGTTGATTCTTCTTGATGTCCAAAAATTAGGCCAAATGTTGCTCATGTTACTGAGCAGACCAGGGCCCATTCATGTTGTTGCCTCCATGTAAGACCCAACAATTAATGCTGGAAGGAACAGGTCTTTATTTATAACATTACAACCTTGGGAGAGCTTCGAACACCTTAGAGACTCAGCACTTCCCATGCTCTCCAACGGGCTACTAGCCACAAGCCCCCAAATTCCCCATATTCTTATCTCATCAGCTTCCATATAAGAGTCCAGAAAAGGCACAAGTCCCAAGAGTCCAGGTAAAATCCAGGTTCAGCAGATCAGGATCCTTTGCAGCTCCAGAGTCAGTGAGGGCAGGCACGCTCACAGCAGCATCTTCTCCTTTCTTATCAGTCCAGGCCACATGGCCTCCTTCCTCACTATAAACTACATAGCTGCTTTCTTACTTCTTGCTTCCAAACCATGGTAAAAATCCCTTAATACAGACAGCATGCGTCCTCTCTCCCCGTTACTCCCCACATGGCCAAGAGGGGTGCATGAGAAAGCAGGAGTGAGAGAGCCTCATGGCTGCTACATCATCCCTTCCTCATGGCCCTTCTACTTCCTTCCAAACTGTGTGGCCAAGAGCCCATCTCCTTTCCAAGCAAAATGGTCAAGACCTGAGAATGGCTACCATGCTTGAGTTTAAATCTCAGGCTGGAGCTTCCTCTGTAACCCCATTTCCTACTCCTCCTGCAATGGGTTACACCTGCCTATTTTCTGTATCATCTGCCTTTCTCCAGCTGCCATTGGTACCCTGGGCAGGTATGACCCTGTGTTGCAGAGTGAATTGCTTCCAAGCTCTCACACAGGCACAGCAAGCCTCCCATCCTCACTACATCACAGGTTAAAGTCGCACCCATCTCCCAGTCCGTAGAGCTTTTTAACATAATGATGAAGCTAGCCAAGTTGCCGAAGATTAGTGGGGGTTTTTCTGAAACCCACTCTACACCCTGTATCACTCTCAGAGTAGGTATTTTTGTGTATCTGAATAGCACAGGTTTTCACTTAAAAATAGATTATTAAATTACCCCTCTTTGAAATAATAATGATGTGAGAAAATTGTTTTTAAAAACTTAGAAAAGTCTTTTTTAAACCAACATGATAAACAAGCTCTCAAGTTTCAAGCCCCATTTAACTGCTTTAAGTTCTTGCCAATTACAGCCGTCTAATAGAAAATATGTTAAATAGAAAGAAGCCCATAGTGGACATAATATTTCAAATGACTGTAACATCTGTTTAACATGAAAAACTTGGTTGCAATTATCCTATTGCCTTTAGGCAAACTGTAATTCCATTCCTACTCAACTGTCTTGTGTAAAAAATAGCCATACTTCTTGTGTTCCTTATTTAAAACCTGACACCTACCTGTCTGATTTATACTCTGGCTTGTTAACCCAGTGAACCTCTAACCAAGTTAAACTAAACGTTTTTAGTGTCAGAGCACAGCACATTGGTGTGACTTGTTTTCTAACATCATCTATCTGATAAGTTTGAGATACGAGTTTCAGATCAGGAGAAATTAGAACTGGCAGGAGCCTTTCAATTTGTGATTTTAAAATGATCATACAGCTAATATTTAACAGACTTCATGAGAAAATCCAAAACTCCTGTTTTTGACTACAACATTGGCAAACATTAAAAAGCCTAACAAAACCAAGAAGGGGCACAATAGGGTACAACTCTCACCAGCTGTTCACAGGAGTGTGAGCTGGCACTTGACTTTGAATAAAAATTGGGTATTATCATGCAAACTGGATGTGTGTGTATCCTATGATCCAGTGAGTTTACTTCTAGGTATATAATCTAAAAAACTCTCGTACATGAACACCAGGAGTAATAATCTAAAATGTTCGTAACAACATTGTTTGTAACACACAAAAAAGAAATAATACAAATTGTCACCAATATGAACAAATGGATAAATAAACTGTGATTCATTCATGCAATGGAATATAGTACTCTTCAGCAGAAAAACTGAATGAACTAGATCTACGGTCTGAAAAAATCTCAAAAACAATATACTGAATGAAAAAGCAAATACCAGAGAAATATACATAGTGTGATGGTTAATTTTATGTACCTACTTGGTGAGGCTATAGCACCATTGTTTTACATTAAATTTATTGGGGTGACATTGGTTAATAACATTATATAAATTTCAAGTATAAAATTCTATAATACATCATCTGTGTGTTGCACTGTGTGCTCACCACCCAGAGGCTAGATTCCTCCTGTCACCACGTGTTTGGCCCCTTTTACCCTCTTCATCCTCCTCCCACCCCTCTTCCCGCTGATAACTGTCTCCAGCCCTCCAGCCTGTTCTGCAGATTTCAGAATTGGCAAGTCCAACAATCACATAAACCAATTCCTTAAAATAAATCTCTCTTAATATATATACACATATCCTATTGGTTCTGTTCCCTAGAGAACCCTTATACCCATAATATAACCTCTTACATAGACATTTCAAAAACATTAAGTTTTTTTAAAAAATAGGATACACATTTATGCTAATTATTTAAATCCAATTCTGGTAGGTGGTCACCACATGGAAAATACATATTCACGTTGTATTTGCCACTCAAAAATACAAGAACTCACTTTCATTCTTCTTATTGGTCAGGCAAAAATAAGAGGCAAGAATTATAAATAACGGAGCAGTTACTTTGGTGGACCTTCCCACTGCTCAGGAGTTAACTAACGTAGAGTTGGTTCACCTAAATGTCAAGCCTCTGTCATGGAGAAGAATGCCCATTGCAGCTCCGCATTATTTTTGGTTTACTTTGAACCAGGAGTTCTTAATCTGGGGTCTATGAATGGTGTATAGAAGAGGTTTGGGGGTCTAGGAAGTAGCCTCAATATTTTGCAAAATAAAAATTTGATTAAGTTTTGCATATATTATTTTTGGTTAAGACTGTGGCTACAGTATCATTAGATGCTCAAATATAATGTTGATCACATCAAGATTCTTATAGGACTTGTGATTAGAGGGAGAAAAACACCCAAACATGTCCTTTGACCTAACTGAACTTTCATCCCAGCCATGTATTACTTGCATGACTTTTTGGATATTGGTGGCTGTGGGGCTTTGGTTTCTCCTCTGTAAAATGGAGATCATAACGGGGTTGTTTGAAGGCTAGATCATATAATGTATGAATGTGGTCAATAAGTTTAAAACTATGTACTGTATATGTTTACTCTTTTCTATTTAGTAGATGATCTGAGATCTCATTTAGTAAGGTAAAATTTAACAAAACGATAGCCTAAGAGAACCAAAGTCCTACTCTAACTGAAAGCCAGTATTTCCATGTAACACACTTCTCATTACATCCGTCAAGAATGAAATACTGTTCTTCACCCATTAAACTGATAAAATTGAAAAAGGTTGGAAGCATACAGTGCAGTGTAAGAGGAAATAGAACTCTCATGCTTTGCTGGTAGGAAGTGTGGATTCCTATGAACATCTTGGATAACAGGGATGCTATATCCACAGCCAAAAATAAAAGCAACAGTATGTAAGAGGATATATATATAAAAAGATGTGTATTGAAGTAATTTTTGCAGCAGCAAAAAAGGAAATAACTTGAATATGTATTAGTAGTAGTTAATGATGTTTATAAATATATAATATTCTGCAGATATTAATAAGAAGAAGTCCAACTTGTTGGACTAAAGGGCCATGATATATTGTTTAGGAGACTGATAGACTCAAGGAGTGGACAATTAGTTGCCAGAAGGGAGGGGGGTCTGGGTGAAAGAGGTTGAAGAGATTGAGAAATACAAATTGGTAGCTGCAAAGGACAGACTGGTAACCATGGGGATGTGACGTGTAGCATACAGTCAACAGTAATATTGTGATAACTATGTATGGTGCCAAGGAGGTACAGAAATATCAATGGAACACTTTGTAAAGTATGATTTTCTAACCACTAGGCTATATACCTGAAACTAATATATAATAATGCTAAATTTAAATTCTAGTTGAAAAAATAAAAAGGAACTAAAAGAATTTACATGAAGTTTCAGTTCAAAAAATATATTATTTAGTGATAAAAGCAAATTGCAGAGTAATTTGTTTTGCTAGTTCTCATTTTTGTTTTTCAACACACACACATACACACAGGAAAATCACACCTATTTGCATGCAATTGAGTAAACACACATGAAAATAAAGACACAAAAACTTTAACATTAGTTACTTTAATGTGGGACAAGGAGAGTTGTGAATATTGACTTTTCATGTATATATTTTTATTGTTTAACTAAAATAATCACATATTACTACTGTCATGGAACAGAACAAATCCAGTTAACAAAATGAACTCAAAGATCACATTGGGTATCAAAGGGCCTTTAACTATGCCATTAATCATATATAAAAACTTTGATTATAATATTTCTTTTTAATAAATGACCCTTAATCTTTAGCTAGTATCAAGGCCCTGTCAAGTGGAGGGGGTGGGTCTATCAATCTTTGCTCCTCATTTGAGCCTGAAGGTAAATCTTTTGCTTCAGATTTCTTGAAAGCCTGTTTTTCCTCCCATATTTCTATTTCTTAACTTGCCAAAGAAAGAGCTAACAAGTAAAGAAAAATGTGTTTATGTTTTCACCTGTCATTCCTCTGAATACTTATTTTTATCTTTGTTTATCTTGTCATACACCAAGAAAATATACATATGCTTTAAAAAAATGAAACAAAATATAGAAATAATAACTAAGTTTCAATGTCGGAATCTTATTTGAAGCTTTTGGCTAGCTCTTACTTATTTTTAATGGAGTATAATAAATTTTTATCTCTTCTATTGATGCTTACTAGCTTTACCTAGATGTCACTTTATTTTTTTTATTTATTTTTTTTATTTTAGATTATTCAGTACAGTTTCAATCTTTTATTCCCATTCCAG
>CM052541.1:64303583-64356553 GCA_028533065.1 Trachops cirrhosus
GTACAATGTGCAAAATTTGTTTAAATGTTATTAAAAACAATATTACATGATAACTCTTACAAAAATAGTACTATTGGCTGATCCTATCCATGACAACTGCTTTAAATACTTTCAGAGAGTTGAAATGAATTTATGTTGATTAATGCACACTTTCTCCTTAATTTTCCTTTTGGATTGAAGTCAGCATTTTGCAACATAAGATCCATACCTAGCTCTTTCTGATACCCACATACTTTCATAGCTTTGTTTTTGAATCCTATGACTTAGACAACTCACTCAGGTATGAGGATGTTTCCTCTAATTTCACACAACATTGTATTTGAAGAATACCCCATTGTCATGATATCTGTGATTACTGGCAAATGTTCCCCTTTTTTTCCTCCTTGCCCCTACAGGTGCAGATCTCATGCATGACTCCAACCCTAGGCCCTATTCCCAGAACCAGCTGTGGTTATTTATTTAAAGCTGTAGTGATTTCATGTATAATCTATGTGGCCCTTGAGATCAGTAAGCTTGTAAAAGAGGCCAAACTACACATTGCTGTAGTCTTAGTGCAGAACAGAGGCTCTTCTCATAAGGACCTCAGTTATATATTCATTTCACCAAGCTGTTGTGGGCCCAGAACACTGAGAAGCCTGCAGTGAGTTCCAGGGCAATCTGACCTTTCTCTCTCTGCAGTTAATATTTCAAACATCTCTACATTTCTCAAGTTTCAGATCTGCTCAACTCTCTCCTTCCCCTCAACACGTTTCCTCTGTCTAATTTAGAGAAGACAAGCCAGCAGGCAGGAACTCCCTTTACTCCCCACCCTCAAACGTGCAGACACACGTTTTCTCTCCTTCTCCCTCTGATTAATTTGTGGCCGGTCCTTTTAACTAGACTCTAAATCCTCTCTCCTCTGGCATTTTGCAATATTCATTATCTTGTCAAGCCATTTCCCTTCCACTTTTTTCCATCTCTATGAATTAGTCTTGTTAAAAATGTAGTATTTCTCAAATATCTTACATCTCAAAAGGACAAAAATAAAACAAAAATCACACATTTAATCATGTCCTCATTTCTCACCTTTCTAACAGCCTGACAATTGTCATAATCTTCAGAAAAGTGCCCAAAACAATAATACACAACACAGTAACTCATCACAAAGTAAACACTGAGAAACCCACCTCCCATGTGAAGAAGTAAACATTGCTGGCTCTCATGAGAACGGCCCCCGCCCCATTCACGCGCTCTCCCAGTCACTACCTTCTTCCCTCTGCCCAAAGGTGACCACCGTCCTGACCTGGAACACTGACTTTTAGACTTACCTGCTTTTATTATTATTATTTCTTTAAGATTATATTTTGAAAATTCATCCATGTTCATGCAGTAATTTATTTCCATTGCTCCTAATTTCTCATGGTATGAATAAGTTCAATGAGTTTTAACAAAAATAGGCATGATATAGAGCATTTCCTAGAAAGTTTTCTCATATCCCTTGGCTTCCAATCCTCTCCCCCCTCTCATACTCCTGGGCAACCATTGACCTATTGTTACCATGATTTTGCCTCTTCTAGAATTTTCCAAAAATAGAATCATATACTATGTAGTCTTTGGTGTCTGCCTTATTTCACCTAGCATCATGCTTTTGAAACTCACCCACATTGTTGAGTTTGTTGGTAGTTTTTTCTTTTTAACTGCTGAGTTGTATTTCATTTTAGAAATATACTGTAATCTGCTTATCTATTGACCATCTGTTGGACATTATTCACTGTAATTTTAATTTACATTTTCTTTATCATGGATGAACTTGTTTATCTCCACTTATATGTTTTCTAACTGCCTGTCTGGGATTCCTACCCATTGTTGTATTTGACTTCCTCATTCTTTATATCTGAATATAAGCCCTTTGCTAGTATTTGAATTATGAATATCTCCTCCCAACAAGTATATTGCTCTTTCATTTCTTAATGGTGTCTTTTGATAAACAAAAATGATTATGTTTATGATGGCCAAATATATTTACCATTTCCCTTCTTGTTGGTACATTTTGTCCTGCTTAAAATATCTTTTCCTGTCCCAAGAATAATAAAATACATTCCTTTATTATTCTAAACAAGCTGTATTACTCTGTGCTTCATATTTAGAACTGCAATGAACTTGGAATGCATTTTTGTGTATGATTTGAGATTGGGTTAACTTTTTTTCCTATTTGTTCATTTTTTTAGTATTTTGGTAAGAAATATCTAGTAAAACTAATACCAGTTTCGAAAAGTCATCCTTCCCTATCAGCCTTATATTGCTATCATAAATCAAGTTTTCATATATACATTGTTCTCCTCCTAGACTTTGTATTGAGTCTTCTAATCCATAAATATGATGTGTCCTTCTGTTTGTTTATTTTTCTTTGAATTTCTTTGAAATATATATATATTTTAAAATGCCATATATATTCTATTGTAAAAGCATTTTCAATTTTTCTTCTTAAAGTTTCTTGCTGGTATATAAAAAATTCATTTGCATAGATTGGCTTTTACACATCAACCTTGCTAAATCACTTATTTTGAGTCACATGATTATGGAGTCTTAGAAGCCCCACAATCTTTCCTCTGCAAGCTAAAGACCCAGGGAAGCCAGTGGTATATTTCTAAGGCCTGAGAACTAGAGCACTAATAGAATCAAGTCTGAAGGCCTGAGAACAAGGAGCACTGTGGCCAGGAGATGGTAGATATCTCAGTTCAGTTAGGCAGGAAGCAAATTCAACCTTTGTCCATTCTTCTGTTCCATTCAGACCCTCACCAGATTAGATGATGTCCACTCATATTGGGGAAGGACATCTCCTTTATTTACTCCACCAATTCAAATGTTAATCTTTTCTAAAAGCCCCCTCACAGACATACCCAGAAATAATATTTAACCAAGTATCTGGTATACAATGGCCCAGTAAAGTTGATGTATAAAATTAATTATCACACTCCCATTGCCTACATTCTGTGGAATTGTTCAAGCTCCCTGTCCTTACTGTTTAAGGAATGGAAACATGCTCTAAACTAATAAGGCTTCCTACTTTGAATGACTGAATGTTGACCAGAGAGATGCAAATTGTGTAGTAGGATGGGTGGAAAGTGGAGCTGATTCACCCAAGTAATGGCATTTGGAAATGACTTTATAGTAATCTGTTTATGCCCTCTCTTTCATGCCCTTCTAGTAGTGAATTTTGTTGCTGACAACCAAAATAAACAAACCAAAAAACAATAATAATAAACCCAAAAGTAGCAATACTATTTATTCACAAAATAAAAACATTATTTCTCAATTTACAATTTTCCTTTAAACTGACTGACTACATCGAAGGGAAAAAAATCAGTATAATTATGACATAACTTTCAAGCTTCCCTAACACTTGTTAACCTCCTTTCCAAAAATAACAAAAAGGCAAGACTTCAAGCCAGGAAATTAAGGGCAAACAATAGTATATTGCTAAAATTTAATAAAATCATATTGTTTTTTCTTTTACACATTTCTGTTTATGTTATTGATTTTCTATTTATTATATGACATAGAAAATTTGTTTTAAAGAAACAATTTAAATAAAAAATGACCAGCTGAAGGTTGAAATGGAAAAGATCAAGAACATGTTTTGAGAATAACTGAAATTTGGAAAAGACAGTCCAAGGAAAGGAATCTGGGCAGTGGCCAGTTACGTGGTTAGTCTAACCCACTCTTCATCAAACTCCCATGACCAAATCTTCCTTCTTTCCAAATCCCCATTCAAACACATCTCAACTTCTTTTATTAAAGCTTGTTCTCTACTTTCTTAAATGTCTTTCCTGATTATCTTCTTTGGAGTTCTCAGATTGACTTTGTTGAAGTTCTAAGTATATCAAAGGCTAGTTTTGCGTAACACAGCAGAGTCTGCCATGTCAGTTGAACAGCAGGCAGTCATCAAAAGGAGCAAAGTCTCTAAGGCAGTTTATTTTTAACATACAAATTAGTCAGAAAAAAATGATTTTAGATGTTTCTGTGTGCACAAGGCTACCCTGCCATGCCAGATGAACCCCATCATCCAGAAATAGCTAGGCTACATCCTGGTCATTATGAAACTCTCAAGCCCATTTCAAGACAAGCACTAGGTTTTGAATGCACAGAAAGTTTTGAAATGCCTGTGATGGGGACTCTCTCTTTTCCTAGTTTTAATAAACTCTTCTGAAGATGGCTGTTTTTTATACCCTGTGTACACAATTTTTCTACATTCCTTCTACTCTCTTTTCACTTTTTTTGCTAGGTTTTCATTGGCTTTTAACTCATTATAATCCTCCTGTTTTTCATTTATGATGATTAAATCAATAGCTAGGCTATGAAGTGAATCCAAATACAGTTGTCTTTTTTTATTGAGAATAAAACCAACACTTTATTTTCATTTTGTTTTTCAGCAGCCTTTAATTGAATTTTATCAGTGAAATTTTACCAGAATATTCAATACTGATAACATGGCCAATCTTATTTTCAATTTGGAGATTTTCATGTGAGCTGCACTTGGCACTGACATCTACCTGATTTGTATTTTAAACATTTTCGCTTCAGTTGACATTGGGAGGCAAAGAAAACCAGTAAGCCTGCCATGAATATGCTATGGGGCCAATGCTGTTACAGAAAGAACCATATAAATTTGCTGAGGAAAAACAAATTCACAGCAGGCAGATAACAGCAGCCTGGACCCGTACACCAGATAGGCTCCGGGGAAAGGGAAGCCTGAAGCAAGAGCATAGAATAAGGAAGATCCCAAGGAGAAGAGTACATATACTTCCGGAGATAAACCTGCACAACAGAACGAGCCACTGCACTCCCACCAATAAAGAAAGGAAGGTGGTGTGACCAGGTAAAAATAGCCCTGGGCTACAAGTTAAAGACTGTGTTTTAGACCAACCAAGTTCCACCACTAAAGTTGTGTGGTTTGGGGTGAGGCTTGGAACCCCCACCTCTGAGCCTCAGTTTCCTTTTCTGCAAATAGGAATAGTAACTATTGCCATGAGTAACTCACAGCACAATTGAGAAGGTCAAATATGAAACTGTTTATGAGAATTGCCTTATACAATATAAAATTTTATATGAATGAAAAATAGTCTGATTAATCATTATCTTATAGTTATTAATAATAATAACAAACACCTTGACCCTGAATTGGGCAAGCATCTGTTAATATTCAAACAATATAAGCATAAAGATACATTTAAATGGCATGTAAGTTTAAGAGGGAATTTTTATGCTTTTATTTTCAAATAGGGTTTCTTCATTAGGGATCATTATGAAGACTTTCTCAGGGAAAAAAAGAGAGATTATCTATGGGAGAGATTGAAATGGAATAAGCTGATTTTTAACATGTAAAATGGCTATTTTTATGGGTGGTTATAATAACCCTCTTTAGTTCCTTCTCTAGATACTCATTGCATATTCCTCTTCCCAGAGAGATCCATTTATTTTTTGCATTTTGATAACACTGCTATTTTCTGAACGGTTTTATGATGCCAAGAGAGTGAAGTACAAGAACAATAAAGATATTTATGAAATCCAGACATGGCTACTAATAAACTGGGAGAAAAACAAATACACTTAAAACAATGGGATATATACTATGCCTAAAAGATCCATAGAGCAGGTAGAAACAGAGCTAGAGAATAAAAGAGAACAAAACAAAACCACATGCTTGGAATAACTTAGAGTGTTCTGAAATAGTCATGGGATGAACCACAACAATGCACTACCAACATTTTAAGTTTCTTAAAAATTAAGTAGATGTTAAAGTAAAAATGATTAGCTGTGTGTGTGTGTGTGCATAAGATGGTTTTATCCTATCATTACTGAGTCATGAATTTATTTTTTTAGTTTGTTAAAGATTTTATTTATTTATTTTTACAGAGGGGAAGGGAGGGAGAGAGAGGGAGAGACACGTGAATGTGTGGTTGCCTCTCAAGGGCCCCCTACTGGGGACCTGGCCCACCACCCAGGCATGTGCCCGACTGGGAAACAAACCAGTGACACTTTGGTTCTCAGGCCCAAACCACTGAGCCTCAATCCACTGAGCCACACCAGCCAGGACTGTTGTTGTTTTTTTAATTGCAGTCATAGTAATATTATGGCCTGTCTAATACAATAACACCAGGAAAAAAAACTCAAAAGAACAGACAAAAACCATGTGATTGTTCATAAGCTTCATTTGCTTCAACTTGCTTTGATATTAATACAGTTATAAGATATTTCTTTGGTTAGTGACTCTATCCTTTTATAGTCAAACTTTCTGTAGTAATGTTTTAAAAATATCCCTTGTAAAAAGATTTATCTTTAAAAACCTAATATCTAGTTTGGTAATCTTTGTCATATAACTGGAGCATTTATACCATTCACATTTAATGTAATCACTGATGCATATATTTTTTTAAACTTTACATTTTAAGATAATAGATTCATAGGAAGTTAAAAAGATGGTACAGAAGGGACTCCTGTACTTTTCAGTTAGTTTACATCTTATACACTAATAGTACAATATTGAAATTAGGAATTTGACACAGTGTATATACATAGTATGTAATTTTTATCACATGTGTAGGTTAGTAAAACCACAACTACAATCATAACCCAGAACTCTTCCATCACTACAAAGGTTTCCTTCATGCTACACCTTTATAGTCATTGCCACCCTCTCACTCCACCAGTCAAACCATGGTAACCAGTAATCTGTTTTCATCTTCTTAAATTTGTCATTCTGAGGATGTTATTTAAATGGAATCATACAATTACACATATGCATGCAATCTTCTGAGGTTTTTTTTTTCTTGTATGGAGCCCTTGATCCATACAAGTTGTTGCAGGTATCAACAGGGTCTTCCTTTTCTAGTTGAGCATTCCATGGTACAGTTGTACCACAGTTCGTTTAGCTATCCACCTATTCAGGGGTGTTTTGGTTGTTTCTGGTTTGGAGCTCTTACAAACCAAACTGCTAAGTACAATTATGTGTAGATTTTTGTGTGGAAATATATTTTTATTTCTCTGGGATAAATGCCCAACAATGCAATTGACAGCGGGTATAGTAAGTGTGTGTTCAATTATTTTTTTAAAAACTGCCACACTATTGTCCAGAGTGGCTATAATTCCCATGTATGAGAGTTTCTATTTCTCTACATACTTGTCAGCATTTGGTATTGTCACTGTTTTTTATTTTAGCAATTCTAATAGGTATATAGTGATGGTCTTAATTTGCCTTTCCCCAGTGGCTAGTTATGTGGATCATCTTTCATGTTCTCATTTGCCATTCATATATTCTCTTTGGTGAAATGTATCTTTTATGTTTTGCCTATATTCTAATTGGCTTGTTTTACTGTTGAATTTCAGAGTTCTATATTCTAGATGAGTTCTTTAAGATGTATGGTTTGCAAATATTTTCTCCAAGTCTGCAGCTTTTCTTTTCATCCTCTCTACATGGTCTTTTACACAGCAAGTGTTTAGATTTCATAAAGTGCAATTTATCAATATATTTCTTTATGAATCATGTTTTTGGTGTCATGTGTAAGAACTCTCCACCAAACCTTAGGTCCTGAACATTTTATTCTATGTTATCTCCGACCTTATAGATTTGTGTTTTTTACATTTAAATCTATGCTTCATTTTGAGTTAACTTTTCCATGAGGTTTAGGTTCTTTTTTTTATTGGGGGGTGGGGGAGTCTATGGATATCCAACTGGTCCAGTGCCATTTGTTTAAAAATTATCCTTTATCCATTGAATTGCCTTTGGACCTTAGTAAAAACCAATTGGTTGTAGTTGTTGGAGCTATTGCTGGGTTCTTTATTCTGTTCCATTGATGTAAATGGCTATGCCTCTGCAAACACCACATAGTCTCCATGAATACAGCTATCTAATAAGTCTTGAGATCAGGTAGAATGATTCCTTTCGCTTTATGATTTCTCAAAATATTTTACTTTACCTTTCCACATAATATTTAAATTTACTAAATTACTTGTTTCTAACTATCTGCCTGTTCTATGTCTTTGTCTTGTTTTGTTCATTTAGGTATTTATTTTTTGTCTTTTTGGATTATTTTTGATTACCACCTCACCCCATTAGCTTGGCAGTTATATATTGTTTTTGTTTTTGTTTTTTTACTTTTGTTTCAGTGTTTACCTTAGAAACTTATAGCACATTAAATTAATAGGCACTTTACCCTCTTTCTAGACAACATAAGAATATGAAAACACTTTATTCCATTCTCCCAATTGATATACTATCATTATAATTTATTTTAATTCTATATCTATTAAGTGACATAAGACTTTTAAATTATTTTATACAGCAACACTGAATTATTGAATGATATATTTATCATTTTTGTTTCTCTTGGAAGCATCTCTGAACTTCCACATGGAGTCATTTTTCTTCTGACTAAATAACACTCTCCACTGCGGCTTTCATTGCAGATCTGGTGAAGAAACACTTTGATTTTTCCTACTGAAAGTGTTTTCATTCCACCTTCATTTTCTAAGCATTCTTCCACAAGGTATGATTTATCAATTGGGAGTTCTCTTTTTCAATCGGATATCATGATTTTGAAGATGTATTTCTTTTTGGTTGCCATCGTTTCTGTTTCCCCACCATAACCACCACCAACAATCCAGCCCCTAGATGATTTAAAGGTTTCTTCTTTGACTTTTTATTCAACAACTTTACCATGATGTATCTAGATACGCTTTCTTTTAAGTTATCCTGCATAGGATTTCCCGGGCTATTTGATATGTCTTTCAACTGTTTTCAAAAGTTCTCAGCCATAATCTTTTGAATATTGCTTTTGCCCTATTTTCTCTTTTTCTTTTGGGATTTCAATTATATACATTTCCTTTTATCATTGTGCCTTCTTTCATGCTCTTTTCTGTATATTCCATCCCTTTAGTCTCCTCATGCTTCATTCTGGACATTTTCCTCTGACCATTTCACCAGTTATTCCTTTAGTTATATCTAATCTGCATCTAAACCTCACCATTGAATTCTTAATTTGGGTTATTGTATCTTTATATTTAGAACTACAGTACAATTACTTTTTAAAGGTTCTATTTTATTCTCACACAATTCTCAGTTTTTCTCTTTTTTCCTTAAACAATAAAAAGTATAGTTACTTTAAAGTCTATGTTTGATAATACCAATATCCAGAACCCAGAAGATCCATTTCTATTGTCTGGTGTTTCTTTTCACTCTTATTTATGTTATCTTGTCTATCCATGTATAAGGATATTTTTTTTACAGTGTGCCAGACATTTAATCTGCTGTTAGTAAAAATAAATTGAGGACTAGGATGGTGTTACCTTCCATCAGGAAGTATTTGTGTTCATTTCTATCAGGTACCTGTGGGTGCCTACAATCTGGTATAACCTGAATTTAATTATAAGGATTAAGAGGATCCTTAAATGAGTTTCAGTTCCTGTGAGAACCTATTTACTTTTAATATTCCCTCTCTGCTTGAGTACAGCCTTTTGGGGTTCCAAACCACAAGAACCCAAGGCCCGTTAGGATTTAATGCTCAACAGAGCTTAGACTCTCATTATTCTTAGCCCTTTAAATCTGTCAAATGTGTTGTTCAGCCTCTTACCTGTCCATCTGAACCAGCAAAGTGGCCAAAACACTGATATCTATTCTCCATGTGCTCTTGTTCTCCCTTACTTTTAAGCCCCTTACCCAGTAGGCTCATTGTCTACTTCATTCCTAGAACTTCTAAGGTGCTGACCCTTCTCTCTCTCTTTCCGATTATGACTCACGCTCTCCTTTTTCTTTATGCTGCGTATGGATAAACGGGGGTCTTATATTTCTATGAAGGACTTTTCACTCTTTCCCTTGGCCTCTATCTTCATTCCTTTCCCACACTTCCCTATGGGAGGATGAGTTAGTTTGGGGAAAACCTCTTGTGGGCAGCGCTGCCTTCCAGAGGTGGCTGCCTGTACACAGAGATCACATGTGTTCTGCTCCCAGCCACGTGGGCCATCCCATCTCTGCAGAGCAGTGCCTGCCACTTTCAGTTCTGGGTTAAATCCATTATGGAGAGCAAGGATATTAGATGTCTGGCTGGCCACATATTAAATTTTATTCTCTGATGCAGCTTTCATCCATAATAAAACTATTATTTTTGGTCTTTCTTTCTTTGGCTTCTATCTTATTTTTTAATAGGTTTCAAGCTCAGGAGAAAAAACAAGGTCATGTCATTTATTAATTCCTTTAAAGTCTGCAAATGGCCATTTACCAAAAAGGTCTTATTATAACTCATTCTGTGGTGGAAGCTCTTCATCCTAATCTTCATCAGTGTCATCACCCCAAGGTCATGACTGCATCTTGAAGCAATACACTGATACATGCAGCCATATGTTTTTTTCTCCCCATTGCCATATTTCATTCATGGCCTGGGATTGATGATATGTTTAGAGTCACAGTATACTGAAAACAACAAGTGAAGGAATTTTCCAAAGACATAGATACAGAGCATCATAGAATGGAACACCAGCAACTGAACTCACTGTGCACTCTGGCCATAGCTATAATATCAAAGTTATCTCTCTAAGCTAAATCATCCATGTATTAACTATAGTTTACATTTTTATAGTATGTGGTTTTTTTAAACAAAATATTACAGATCCACTAAGTGAGATCTGATGTCATCCAAGCCAAGGAAATGTTTCTCTAACCTAGCTAGAACAAAAGAGCCTGAATAGTATGAACAATGCAGCAGAATTCATTCCTAAACCCACAAACTGTATCTATCTATATCTAAAATTTCTTTTACCCTACAATGTTGCCGTAAGCATAATTTTCCTTTTTTATTTTTTCTGAGAACTTCTGCTTATTTGGGGGCCATAGCAGCACTCCAAGAATGTTTTGGCAACAGCTTCTGTTGTGGTCAGCAACTCCCTCTGCAGCTGGGATTCTCAAAAGTGAGTAGCATTTGCCTTACAGTGCTCCAGCAACAAAACAAGGCAAACTTCTGTGGGAACCAGATAGTTGCAGAGCTTCCTTTCCTTCATGTGATCGAAAGGTCAAAGCCACTGGTGCACATTACAACAAGTAAGTCAGTCAGAGTGGGGATAATACAGGGATACAATCCTAACCACCAGCTCCTGAAACAGATCGTGGGAAATTCCATTGACTCAAGTGATTGTGGAACTAATAACCTGTGTGTCTCAAGTTGGAGAACTTGTCAGAGGTTAAGACTATATCTGCTGAAGTAGAGACATGCCTCAGGACAGATATGTGATGTGCATGTATGTGTGTTTGATGGGAAGTTGTTCAGATACAAAATTTTTTCAAGACAATAAGGTCTTGGATTAAATAAACATAAACATCTAGCTTTGCCCTACCATAGCCAATAAGACAAAATTGAATAAGAACAACAATAACTAAAAAACACCAACAGCACAATTTTTCTTGGGTAAGCAGCAATTCTGAGTAAGAAGCCAAAAGTTCTGAGACTTAAGATAAAAGTCACAACTAGCATCTTAAAATGTGGGAGTTGTGTCTGGCTAACTCAAACAGAACAAAACAACTATAAGACATCAATTTAAATGTCTACAAAATGCTTTGATATTACAAAAATAGTACTGTGAAAATGCAGACCACTGCCTAAAATTCAACATACTACCCTAAAATATTACCATCTTCTGAGAACCTTCAAACAAGAAAACAACCAAAGAAATTGCTTTGAGTCACCATAACTTTGAATACACATCATATTCGATTTGTAGAGATGGAGAAGCCTGTGAAAAATACTCTCTAAAGGCCTATGGCCAGTTCTTAGCAAAGTCTGAAAAACAGGTCATGGGCTTTTTGTTTCATTTAAAGCAAAACTAATCTTTTATTAATGATATTTTTATATAATCCTAAAATCTCCCTCTCAGCATTGATCCTCCCTCCTGTAAACATCTGCCTTCACTTTGAGGAACCAGTGACATTACCACCACTAGTGCACTCCACTGAGGGTCAAACACTTCCACTTTTAATGACCAGCAGTTTTGAAAACCCATATTAAGCAAAAGGACATTTCTCACAAGAAAACATGCTGTTAGCTCTGACAAAGGGCTATTTGTGAGGTGGCCTCCTGTTTGAATTGCCCCACAGCAAGACAGATGCTGGAAAGGGAAGTTCAAGAATCTTTCTAATCCACATCCAGTTTTGGTCACTTCCTCTGCTTGCTTCCAACACAGCTGCACAGAATAAAACAAAAAGAGGAAATGGGGACATCCAGACTGAATATTATTAGTGCTTTAGAAAACCCTCTCAGGAACCTGTGACATCACAGAGCTGTGTCATCTTCCTTGTGGAACTTTGCTCCCAAAGAAAAACTTACGCACTGTCTTAATGTGGACGATCAATGCTGAAATACAGCTAACCTACAAGGCAATAACTTAGGGAAAAGGCAGCATTCAGACAAAGTCCAGGAATTAAAATGCTGTTATCAACTCAACTAATATCCCTTCTAACCAACCAAATAAACAATGGCAAGATATGGTAAGCTTTGTCTCAGAGAAACTCACAGCAAAATTCTACACTGCATCTCTGGAGCTTGGTGTTTTAATTCCTCTATAAGAATTCAGGAAATCTTCCTAAATTCACTTCATCCCTCTGAATTTCAGTACCATCATTTTCTTAAAAGGTGGTGTTGGCCCTGGCCCGTGTGGCTTCATTGGTTGGAGTGTGGTCCCATAAACCAAAAGGTTACAGGTTTGATTCCTAGTTAGTGCGTGCACCTGGGTTGCAGTTTCATATGGAAGGCAACTGATCAATATTTCCCTTCCTCTCTCTAAAATCAATAAGCATGTTCTTGGGTGAGGATAAAAAAAGGGGGTGGAGTTGAATGAGACATCAGTGTCTGGATGTGCCATGAACACAGAAAATTAATATATTTAGATGTAACTCATCATCTCTACCAGTGCACAACTAATACTCCCTCTTTCTCCAGTAATCTTTACATGAGTTTAGGGTGCCACCAGTACCCTGTTTCCATAGACAGAAATCTTAGTCATCCTCTCCTATTTTTTCATAATACAGGCCTCCCTTAAGTGCTTCAATATAGTTTCACTATATATTTTTATTTTGTGAAAACTTTTAATACCTGAGTGTCTTGTTGAACCATCCATCTTGATCAATGTCCTCAGTACAATCCTTAGCTCAGATCTGTCCTCAAGCCTTTGCAAGAGCTTCCTGGCTGGTCTTCAGGCATTGTGTTGCATTGTGTTGCACTCTCCTACAATCTAGCTTTTTCAAAGTCACTTGAGTTTATTCTTAAAAGATGTATTTATACATCTCCTTGAAACCCTTTAATTCTTCCTACTGGACACAGAATAAAGTGTAGCTTCTTGGTGCTTTACACAGGGTCCTTAGGACAATTTTCTTAAAAAATAACTCCACCCAGCCAGTAAAAATGCTTGCTTTTCCATACACTTCTAAATGCTTTAGACCCTCTGTATACAGTATCCTAAACACCTATCTATGGTAATCTGTCCCTCAAGACTGTTTAAACATTCCCCCTTCAGTTTACACTGCTAATTTGCCCCTCTGTCCTCTAGAATTCATCCTTAATATTTGCTTTGAAAGGGAGGAAGTTTAGAAGTTCAGAAACTTAAATGATAGACATTGCTTTTTCTTTCTCCATGCTAACAAAATTAAATTACATTCAAGAAGAGGGAGTAAAGAAGACATCATCTGAAAACAATAGTGTGTTGACAGCTATAATCCCTTAATTTGGGTTTGTTCAAAGACATCCTATTCATGGGTATATTGAAAGGTATGTTTAGTTAAATCTCCTAGTATCAATAAATAAATATTATAACTTCACAGTTGAATATCACTCTGATTATGACAGCACTCCAGACAATGTAATTTATAAGCAGGGTGCTAGGGAAAAGAAACCACACTCTTGAAACTGTGTCCCCTGGGAGTGTCACAGCTAGAATTGTATTTAGTCTCAGGGAGGCAATAAGAAATATTCCTGGGGAATCTAAAAGCTATCAGAAGAATATTTCCAAGCAACAAGAGGAAAGCAGTGCATAGGTTGCTATGAGACCATGGGAAACTGCCTAACTTTCCTGGACCTCAAATTTCTGACCTAAAAATGTGAGGACACAGATGATGAGTGATGCCATGGTGGCCTCTCCTCCAATCTGTAGAAAGATTTACAGCAATGGTTCCAGACTGTGTATTTCTATAGGATGAAGGTATAGGTAGGTTGCCTAGTTTGTTTAGGATAGTCCTAGGTTATGGATGTAGTCTTAATTTCATTTTTTATAAGTGCCTCCTTGTACTTTTGAATTGTCCAATTTTCTATGATAAATTATATCACAACTGTAGTTTTGGTTTTTTCCTGGAAAACTTTCAGAATTATGTACATATCTGGCTTTTTCTAAATTCACTGATTATGGAGAAGAGTAGGAGTTTAGAATTGAACTAGAAAACATTTCCTCCTTTTAAATCTCCTTAAACACGTTTCTTTTTATGATTATCAACCTTTTAGCATAAGTCAAAGATTCATACAGCCTTTTAAAGATGACTTTAAGGTGTTATTTACTTTGGTTTAAGTTTACAGATTCCAGTAGGATCCTCTCTTTTCTCAATGAATGCAATTTTTGTTGCACTCCCCCATTGAAAGATTTCTTGCTGAGGGAATTCAACAAAATATATACATCATTTTACCATCTGCAGAATTGATAGCATTTAATTAGGAAAGCCAGGAGTACCACAGGTCATTTTCAAAGCAGCACCTCAGGTAAGAGACCCCCTCTCAACCTCTGCTGTGACTAATGGTTCTGCAACTCATTTTATGTTCATTGCATCACAGAATTTCCCCTAGAGAGTTGGAAATCAAATCAAATGAACAGATGCTCACAAATTAAGGTACTCTATCTATACACCTAGAGCAATCATGAAGGGAGTAGGTGGAAAGGAAACAGATGAAGGAGCAAACAAGAAATTTTGAAACCATTAATTTCTCATCTCTCTTTTTCCTTATCCCTTCTCATCTCCATGCACCCTCCCCCTGCCTCTGCTATCGTTGCTGTCCATCACTATATTATTTTTCCTACAACCTTTCAGTCTCCACAGACAGAGAGTTTTGCTCTCTGGCTGACGGTCACACAGTTGAGTTAGTGAAGGACATGTGTTTTAAGGTGACAAAAGTAAATCTCTTTCTCTCTTCAGAATCATGGAGAGTCTACTCTTAGTAGACTGAGTGAGAAACAGAGCTTGTAAACACTGAATGTTGCTTTTCTGGATTATGGTCAGCAAGCAGAGAAATTGGCTTTATCCTGAGCAGAAGTGTTTCTGTAACTACACAGGTCCCCAGTTCCTTCCCTCTTGGACATTTTCTCTTCAGTCACAGGATTTGATCCAGGCTTGTAAGCTGAGGATCATTCAGGCTCTTCTCTACCGAAATCCTAGGTCCCGACCACTGTCTCCTAACTAAAATGCCATCCTTCTGCACCTGGATCCCACCAAGCATCTGATTTCCCCGCCACTTCCCCACCAGGAAACGGGAAATAAGAAAGCTATGCATGCTAATATGCCTGATAAGTACATACCTTTATACCTTATTTAAGTTTATATTTTTAAAAAAAACATCCCATTCATAGTAATTAGTCCTTCTTGAGTGAGAAATATCGCAAAGATTCCAAGGGACATTGCTTTTGAGGATTTTTTGTCTCTGTGTGCATTAGAGGACGTGTCGCTGCCTCATGAGAAGCAGCCACAGTTTACCAACAAACACTTTAAGGAATGCTTTTTGGGGCACGTTGCATTTCCTTCCATCCTCCTTTCCCAGTTAAATTTTAAAATATATATTTTCTTTTACAAAACAATAATGATTTCTAATCTTTATGTGGTGCTTTTAGAGAAATTATAAAAACCCATATTTGCCTGTTCTTCATCATCCTTCACAGCACATTATTTTACTTGTTAAACAATGCTTTAAAATGGCCTAAATTTATTTTTTTGTACTCTGATTACAGCAGCTCAATGTTTGTCTCAAGAGAGCCATTCCTCATCTGCCTTATCTGTTTTTGAGAACCTTGATAGTAGACTTGGCTGTGTGACCACATGAGGTAAGGTCATTCAAGCTTATCTTGTCAAACTTGTCATAGCCTGAGATTTCACATCAGGGAATTTCCCCTTGTGTATTCTCAGCAGTGCCACACAACAGGGGATTACAGAATTCAATATGCAATATCATATTCTCTAAATTGAGTGGTTGTTTCAACAAAAATTCCCAGCAATGCATAATGTAGAACATAAAAATAAACAGGAGAGAAAAATAGTAGCTCACCTCACTTATTTTATCTCAAGAGGGAAAATTCATAGCAAAAGGAAAGAAAATCTTTTCTACTCATGGTAGGGGGTAGAGGACAGGAGGGTGTGAGATGGTATGAAAGCCACATTTCCTCTAGCCACCCAGAAAACATCTTTGTTTACCATTGTAGTGTTGCCAAGGCAACACTAGCTACTTAGGACATCACATGGAGATGTCTATCACAGGCATGATAGCACTGTGTTTAAATGTTATACAGACTCTTGTCTCTCTCTGTCCTTCCTATTCCCCAAGGGAAAGGCAAAAGGATTACTCAGAGCCAAAGACTTATAATCAAAGGAAAACTAGACTATAGCCTGCATTCAGTTACATTTGGATCATTCCTATTTTATTCTTAGACCAATAGTTGTTAATCAAGTATGCTTTGGGGTTAACAGATGTAGTATTCACACATTAATGCCCCAACCTTCTCACCTGCCATCTCTTTCTCAAAAATCTCAAGATGGAATATTAGACATTATTGTCGATGGAAGAAGAAAAGCAAACATCCCAAACCTTTTCCTGAACCACATCAAGGCTTTAGGGCATACCCTAGTACACAGCTGTGTTGACAGGAACTTCTTTCTTTACATTTCTATCTGGCATTGACTCCCTGTGACCATGGAAACCTAAATATAATAGAATGTCACCCTCCTTATATGACTGTCCCTTGTCAGCTTGTTCACATTGCTCCTGAGCCAGCTTGTATACAGTGCTCCTGAGAAGAACTTTCTGCCCACTACTCTGAAAATGCAGGGAGGACTTAGGTCAGCCATTAGGAAGAAGTGCAGACATAATCATGTTCAACAGTGTAAGCATGGGGATATGGGCAGAAGGAGCCGCAAGCAAGGAAAAGCCTTAATTTATTTCACCTCCCAGTGGTCAGAATGCCCATCATCAATAAATCAGCAAACAACAAGTGTTGGCAAGGGTACAGTGAAAAGAGAGCCCTCCTGTACTGTTACTGGAAATGTAAATTGATGCAGCCACTTTAAAGGTCCCTCAAAAAATTTAAAAAATAGAATTACATTATGATACAGCAATTCCACTTCTGTGTATATAACTGAAGAAACCAAAAATACTAAATTGAAAAGATATATACATCCCTATGTTTATTTCAGCATTGTTTACAATAGCAAAGATATGGAAACAACGTAAGTGCCCATCAACAGAAGAGTAGATAAAGAAGATGTGTACATATATGCAATGGAATATTACTTGGCCATAAAAAGGAATTAACTTTTACCATTTGTGACAACAGGGATGGACCCAGAAGATATTATGCTAACTAAAATAAGTCAGACAGAAAAAAAATACCACATGATTTCACTTAAATGTGGAATCTAAAGAACAAAATAAATGAACAAACAAAACAGAGACTCACAGATACAGAGAACAAACTGACAGTTACCAGATGGGAGGAACATTGGGGGATGGATGAAAAAGGTGAAGGGATTAAGAAGTGCAAATTAGTAGTTACAGAACAGTCATGTGAAGTACAGCATAGGGAATATAGTAAATGATACTGTAATAACTACATCTAGTGCCAGGTGGGTACTTGAGTTATTTGGGGGGACCATTTTGTAAATTATATGATTGCCTAACTACTGTGCTGCACACCTGAAACTAATATAAAATAATGTTGTTTATCAACTGTAACTGAAAAACATTTTTTTAAAAAAGTGTTTATTGGTGAACTGAGGTATAAGGTTTTTCAAAGGAAAGAGTCTAGATCTACATGCCTTCTGCATAGAGCCGTTAACACTTTTGGATTGCTTTTGAAATTTCTGGCAGATTTTCAAGAAGGAAATGCTTATGCCCATATTTGGCTGTCTAAGGAAAAACTCATGTGTGTCCTGGAGGGAATGTAGGCAGCAGATTTGAGAACAAAGCCATCACACTGATGATTTCAATCTAATCTAGGTGCTCAGAAAGGACAGCCAAGGGGTTCTGTGGGTTCCCTGTGCCAAGGATGAACCTTGCATGGTGGCAGGGAGATAAAGCAAAGTTCAGTTCACACAGAACCTTCGCACAGGTTCAGGGGAGAGGGCTCTGCAAGAAGTGAAACAGAACAGTTTATAAAATGAGAGGAAGCTTTTGGAGAGAAGCAAAGTTGCCATCACAGGCATTTGAAACATAAAATTTTACTTTTTTTGTGAGGCACATGGTATTTTAGTAAAGAATCAGGCAAAGTAGACAGTAAATTTACAATGATGAGGTGCCAACACATCATCAGTGGTAGCATCTGATTTCTTAATGCATAAATGGAGCTAAGTATGAGGCTTCTCTCTAAACTTCTCACTAGGGCAGGCCCAGCACAAATTGTGCATCTGGCACTCTCCCTGCTCTGGGAGGATCCCTCTTACCGGCATAGACAGATCAAGACACCTATTGCCCCCTTGCTGTCCACACATTTCACACCATTGTCAGATGATCCCCACCGGGCCGTTCCTGGATAGCCTCCCCAGTTTCTCACCTTTACTGCTTCCCCATCCACATTTAGCTCTTGAAGTTCTCAACCCCGTGGAATACATTACAACTCTCCACTTTGCAAGGTCATAGGAAGAGTAGGGCAATCATAGGCCCATATTTGGTGTAGCTGTGATAATTTTTACCACTCAGTTTACAAAGTAGCTCACTATTTACCACACCTGAGCAAATAGCTAACCTGGCATGGCACAGATAGCATTCCAGGCCATGAAGGCCAACTCCACTTGGAAATTGTTTACTTGAGCCAAAAGTTAAAACCATAGATCCTTTCTCCTCCTAGGAAAAACACAACTTTTCAAGTAGTTCACCATATGTGGGCATAAAAATGATAGCTGTAACTATATAAATATTTTTGTTTAAAATATATTTCAAGTTTTTAAGATACAACACATCTCTCTTAAATGGAAAATGAGAATGGAAATCAAGTCCATCTATTTTGAAAAGTCACAGAAAATAAACTCTAACTGATAAAGAAGCTATGATTTTGATAAAAGATGAATGTAGGTTTCTGTTTTTATAAATTATTTCTTTTGCAGAAAGAGAAAAGTGTGTATGATGTCTTGGGGAAATGCTTTATTAAGAGTTTTGTTTTCATTGAAGAATAGATTAGTGAATAATCTATAAAATGTAGGTTAAACAATAATTGCCATACAGAAAACTTGTGTGAACTGACATCCTTAAGAGAAAAGCTAAAATTATATTTTTAAATTGTCAATTATATTTTGGTTTATATTTTACTTGCTTATCACCTCTGGTTTCCACATATGCATTTGTTAAAGCAAGGCTCTTTATGGTGATGTTTGGGGTTGGGGCCTTACAGAGATCATTAGGGTTGGATGAGATCATGCATATAAGGGGAACTGGTCCTATGAGACAACTGCACTTTAAGAAAAGACACCAGATATCAGGATGATCATCTTCTAAGTTCTAGACATGTCTAATCACTGTATTGTACACCTTAAACTAATATAATATTGCATGCCACCTGTAACTGAAAAGACAAGAGGAGACACCAGAAGTGCTTCTCTCTCTCTCTCTCTCTCTCTCCCACTCTGCCATCTGCAACCCAAGGGAATAGGGTTCTCACTAGAAACCAACCATGCTGGCACCCTGACCTTGGACTTCCAGCCTCCAGAACCGTGAGAAATGCATTCCTGTTGTTTGAGCTGTCTATGGAATTTTGTAATGGCAGCCAACTCAGACTAAGACATTAATCCACAGTCTGTATTCAGAACTTCTCAGTTGTTTCAATAATGTCTTTTACAGCTGTTTCCTTAGTTCAGGACCCAACCTAAGATGATACATTATATGTAGTTGTCATGTTTCTTTAATCTCCTTTAATCTGGAACATTTCCTCTAACTTTCTTTATCCTTCATGACCTTGACATTTTTGAAGAATACAGGTCAATTACTTCATAGAATGCCCTTTGATTTGTGTTTGTCTAATTAGTTCCTCATTGTTACATTCAGATTATTCATTTCTTCATGATTAGACTAGATTATTTGCTGCAGCAAAACTACCATGTAAATGATGGCTTGTCCTTCTCTGCATCATATGTGGAAGTGTTTAATGCTGGTGTTGATGATTACTTTGGCATCTGCCGGGATTCTCCACTGAAAAGTTGTTGTTTATCTCTCTATAATTAATAAATAAGGTGTTTAGAGATACTTGAAGCCTATGTTAATATGCTCATTAATTAAAATTCTACCCATCAGTTGTAGCATCCATTGGTGATCTTCTAACTCCATCATTCCTTCAACATTTATTGGTTGCCATTTATTGTGAAGAAGAGAAGATTCCCCTTCTCTTTATTTGTTTCTTTTTAACTTTATAAAAATCAACTCATAAAGTCTTATTTTATATAATGGATTATAATTATTACTATTGCTGTTATTATACTTTGATGCTTAAATCATCCCCAAATCTGCCCAGCAAAAGCCCATTCAACCAGGCTTCTATGTCATTTTAACGTGCATCTGTCATTCTTTGGCACTTTCTTATTTTCTGTCACCATAAGATGTTCCAGGCTCACCTTGTTCTTTCATGCTTCAGTTCTAGAATCACCCATTCCTCCAAGAAGTCCTAATCCTGGTTTCTTTAGTGGAGAATGGTGGTTAGATGTTAAGGTCATCTGGACACTAGCTGCGCTCCTTACATCGGTGCAGTTTGGCTCCAGGCCTCTCCACAGAGGTGTGCGTGCACGCAGACACACAAACTTAGTTTCTTCTACATCATTCAAAAATTGAGAGTTACGCAATTCTCTTTCTTCATTTCCTTTTTAATCGCCTTTTCTTTTTTCATTTTCTCTTCTAGCTGTCATTTTCTTTCTTTCTTTCTTTCTTTCTTTCTTTCTTTCTTCCTTTCTTTCTTTCTTTTCATGTTTATTCATAGTTTCCTTCTGAGAGTGAAGAGAAAAAAATTATTTGAATTTTCCAGACACAAAAATCATCTCTCCTTTATTCAAGAAAAAATGAGGATAGATAGGAGAGGTGCTGTCGACTGAAGATGTCCCAGAAAGAATTACAGACCTACCTATTAACCTTCAACAGCATGCTATGGCCCACCACACCTCTTCTCCTCTACCAAAAAAAAATGAGGGACTATTCCCAGCAATTACCTCTTGCATCATCCCTAGGTCTGGACATAATTGCTACAGGAAAGTGAGAGGACCCAGGGCTTAATGTTAAAAGCATCCTGGGCCTAAGTCTCCCAACAGTTATTAAGTATGACCTTAGGAAACAACAACTTTACAGTTTGAAGAAATTATACCAGAAGAAGTAAATTTGTTTTAAAATCCATAAATAAAATATTCATAGATTAGAACAGTACTTCCAAGCAAGCAAAATAGTTAGAGATTCATAATTTGACACAAAATATTTTATCTACTTCATCTTCCTAAGTAAAGATCTAATTAAGGTGGTAATTTATTTTCTTTCTCATTTTTTACTTTCATGTAATAGTAGGTCCTAATTTTGTATGAGTATAAAGTACCCATATCTAGTACAAATGTAGAACTCACACATCAACCTTTCTGGTATAATTCAGGGCTCACAAAACTAAACCTTCCAAATCTGGTACAGTTCTCAAGAATAACCTAAAGGTTCACCTTTAGAATTATTTTGGCTGCCTTATTCCTGGCCTTATGACTTTTGCCAAGTCACAGATTCATAGAATTTTAGTCTGATAGATACTTCAAAATTATGCAGTCCCATTTTCACATTCTATACTCACTTCTAAAGGAATTATTTATTATGACAATTTTAAAAGGCAGAGACTGTTTAAAATTTTGCATTACTTGAATAAAATTATTTCAGTGCCTATCATAAGGTTGTATGTTAATTAGCTTTAAAAGAGTATTTCAATCAAACATTCATTTAGTTTATTTATTGAGTGTTGACTATGCATCAGAAACTGTTTAGACTCTATAAACATAACACCCTGATTGGTCATAGTAGGGGATCATGGACAGAAGCAAGAAGACCAGGCAGGAGGCTATTTTAATAATAGTCTAAGCAAAATGTAGGTGTGCCATGTGCTGGGACAGTAAGTGAGGTGGTAGGTTAGTTGATTTAGATATGTTTTGTTAGAAACCACAGAATGTGCTAATGGATGGAATATGGAATGTGAGAAAAAGAAAGAAGTCAAAGATGACTTCAGAATTGTATTTGCTTTTTAGCCTGAACAAGTGAAAGAATAAAATTGCCTTTCATATTGGATGGGAAAAACTAAAAGAGAATGGATTTGGAGTGGGAAAGGAGTCAATTGTATTTTTGTGAGCATGATCATTTTGAGATTAGTGTTCTTTTTCAAAGTGGAGATGTATAATAATTCCAAGCAGACAACTTATGCAGGGTTCAATGGAGAGATCAAGACTGGAAAAGTCATTAGCTTATAAACAGGACTGTATCGTGTCAGACTAGTACCCCAAGGTGTATTTTTAGTCCACATTTATTGAAACCTTACTGTGTGCCAGCAAATATTCTCAGTGCCTCAGATGTTTTGATTTACTTAGTTCTTACAGCAATCCAGTCTGATCAAGAAAGTGCTTTAATTATTATAACTTGCAAATGAATAAACTAAAAGCAGAGACTATGTGATGTATCCTAAGTTTCATTGCTAGTGAATATCCAAGCAGGATTTGAACCCCAGCAGCCTGAATCCATAGTCTTATTCTGAACCTTTATGCTGTTCTTATTTATGTGATATGATTCTGTCCCCTGAAAACTTATGATGTAGTTGAACAAATAAAAGTAACACACATGAAAAACTAAAGGTTAGTTAGAGACAAACATATCTTGGCATTCATTATAAGGCAAAGTAGTTTAAAATATGTGTGAACTTCTAAGAAAATAGGACACAGTAGTAATTAGCTGCTTCATTATGATTATATTACATACTAGAGATCTAAAAGAATTTAGCAGATTCCATAGATATACAGTAGATAGCCATAGATTAGCTTAGTCATGGGTATTATCAGCTCATAATGGCTAATCATTTGGACATTATACATACAATGCCCTACTTACTGCACAGGTCTTTTGTAAATCTCATTGTCTTCTAAGTCTTTCATAATCATCCTTCATCATATAGCAGTAAAGATTGTTCGTGGTTCATTTCATTAACTCCTTGTTTTCTAAGTAGACAGTTATAGTCCATGTTCATTCATTCTACATGATAAGCAAGAACTTAGGGAGTTGTGGGAATCTCAATGAACTAAACAGATACTTATTAAGAACCAAAATTGAGAGTAATAATGTACTTAGCCCTGTGAGAATGTCTTGGCCCCCAAATTCTGCAAACTCTCTGCCAGTTTGTGCTAATTAATTTCCCTCCTTTGAAAAACCAAAGTGGGTAGGATGAAGGGTGGAAAGTGGGGATGGCAGGGGTGGGGGTAGTTTTAGGGGTAAAATGGAGACAACTGTACTTGAAAAAAATTGCTGTAGGCACATGGGTTGAACATTGCCGGTCTAGGCTGTTGTAAATAGGACAGTGCCAGTGACAGGAATGGGGCAGTGGAAGGCTTTCAGGTTGTAATACTGTTGTGTTCTTGGTCCAAATGATGGTTACATGAGTCTGTTCTCATCATGAAATTTCACCAACTGTACATTTATGATTTATAAATTGTATACTTTCTCTATGAATCTTTAAAAAAAATTTAAAAAAATTAAAAATTTTAACCTTAAAAAACAAGAAGTAAAACAGACATTTCTAACTTCCTGATGAGGAAGTACTTTTACTTTTCTTTTTACTTTTACTATACAAGGATGATCACCTGACTTCTATACCTCTGCTTTTAAATATTGCCTTTGCTGATGGTGCTGAAAATTTGTGTTGTGAGAATAGACTCCCTAGAAATATTTTTCCAACTCAAAGAATCATTTGAGTAGTGTGTACAGGAGCAATGAATGTTTCTCCTGAGCTCTACATCACTGTTCAGCATGGCCCATTGACCAAATCCAGCCCATCACCTGTTTTTGTATGACCCATGAGCTAACAATGTTTTTTCTATTTCTAAGTGGTTGAAAAAAATAAAAAGAAAAATAATAGTTCATGATATCGGGAAATTATATAAAATTCACATTTCAGTGACCATAAAAATTTTGGTGGAATGTGCTTATCCACTAACATATTCTCTATGGCTATCTTTGCACTCTACAACAGCAGAGTGTAGTATTTGTGACAGAGACCATGTGTCCTGTAAATGCTTGTCCTTTACAAAAAAATTTCCAGCCTCAACTCTATATCCCTGAAAAAAATCAGCCATACACATTTTGGAATATAAAAAAGTTATTTAATTTTTTACTTTAGTCCTTGACAGTAGACCATAGCACTATGTGGCAGAGCCTAGTCACCATAAGAGGACCGTCTTTATCAATGAGTCACAAAATAGAACAGCACTGAAACAAACCAAGAAGTCATCATAATTTTTTTAAATTTTATGACCATCTTGAAAGAGGGCCAAATCAGAGTTACCATCTGACTGCTTTATCTTTTTAATGTAGAAAAGCAATTTATTCCATTATAAGCTCTTTCACAGTTACTCATGGAGAATAACAGGCCTGCTGGTGGGTCACCCAAAGCAGATGGTCTCAAACTAGTGGTCAAGGACTAACTCCTAAAAAATAAGGCAACTCTTATCCAGGATTAATTTAATTTTAAAAACAAATTCAAGCTATTGATTCACCCTTCTCAGCTTGACAGTCTGTCTGTGGTATAACTGTCAGGTAAAAACATACATCTTTACAACATGATGATGTCAAGTTTTTTAAAATAACTATTTCATAGAAAGGAAAGAGGTAATGTGAACACAGCTCAAGAAATACATTAATAAGCAAAAATATATGGGGAATAAAGAATATGTTGTTTTGATGTAACTCATGAAACTGAGAGGAGACTGGCCTACAGAAGAAAATGTGCATCCTTGAAAGTCAAGCGTGAAGATTTTTAGAGTAGCAGTTTATATGACTTGAATCTCCCCTAATTCCTGAATAAATGGACATCCTGCAGTACTTATACTTCATGGCTCAGACACCTGTCTCACTTGACTCTATTACTTACTTACTTATAGACTTTACTTAAGTGAGTCTGAAAAACTTGGGGATATAGCTTTAGAAGAAAAATAAAATAACCATATACAATATCCCCTTTCAGTGGCTATTTTAGATCTTTGTTACTAGAAAATTCCTGAAGAAGACTTAAATACAAAACTGTGGCTTTGCTGAATCAAGTCCCCTGGTAAATATTTAGAAAACACCCATAGCATTGTTGATAGTACCTGTTACAGAGGAATAGCTGAACAAAGTCTGTGTCTCAAAACCAGTGTTAAATCATCAGGGTTGAGAAGAAAAAAAAGGGAATCTAAAATCACAAGAAGTGCAGATGTATTTAAGATCCCTGTGATTCCTTCAGGGTCTTCATCATTATAAAGGTTCTCTGCCATTTGCCACACTTGCATGATATTTTCTTCCGACACAGAACAGATCACCCCAGGTTCATTGGAATTCCGGGAGAAATCAGGTATCTCGGCAGTGTTACCACCATGAATAAATAACAACTCTGGTGGCCCCTCTTCTGAATCTTGCAGGGACTGTTCCTCTCTAATTTTACTTAAAC
Organism: Trachops cirrhosus; assembly: GCA_028533065.1. Taxonomy (NCBI): domain Eukaryota; kingdom Metazoa; phylum Chordata; class Mammalia; order Chiroptera; family Phyllostomidae; genus Trachops; species Trachops cirrhosus. Next base: position 64,329,522 of record CM052541.1, read on the forward strand.
CTCAGACATTCGGTCTTTAATCAGTATCACTGGAAGCCAAAATAGTCACACTGTGAGGTGACTATTTCACCCTCATATGATTCAAAGGAATGCAACTTAAGCTTCAGATTTCTCAGATCCTACAAGGCAACAGTGGGATCTTATCAGCTGATCCTGTGGCAATCATGAACTCACTATAAGAAATGAAAGAAAGGCAGTTCACAGCAATGTGAACATCAACTGAGCGGCTTGGTTTGGAAGTATTGTTGAACAAGTATCCCAGATCATAAGTTTCTGATTATCAGCAACAGACCCAAACAGAGAGTCATGAAGCAGATGCCAGGAAACATCTTCCACTACTGCTGTATGTCCTGTAAAGATGGTGTTTGCATCTACAACTTGTCCCTCCTTTGGAACAGCACTGATGTCCCATGGGCAGATGGTGTGGTCATCTGAAGCACTAAGTAAGTGCCCACTGAGGCTTCGGTTGCAAGAAAGTTCATAGCTTTCCTTCTGGGTTCTAGGGAGATGCAAGCCTGGGTTGCACTGTCCAGAAGTGTCTGGTTTAGGAAGATGTTTTGGAGAGTCAAAAACAAGAACATCACTGGATGGAGTCTTTGTTGCAATGATGAAAGGGTTCTGCAGCATATAATGTGCCCTATTTACTTCTCCTTTGTGGTTGATCTTGATTTCTATTTCAATTTTTCCACCAACAGAGCTCAAACCTCCAAATTCTCCTTTCTCACTATGGTAGTGTGAAGCATCTAGCTGAGCATCATTGTTGGAGAGCTGCATACCAGCTATCACAAGGTGGTTTTGTTCATCTGACTTGTGTGCCCAGTCGAGGAATGCTGAAATCTTCCCCTTCCTGTCTGGTTACATCTGGAAGCCACTGTGCCATTAAGCTGGGCCACTCCAAAGCAAGGGTCATCACCAAATCGTAAAGAAAGGCGGTGTTATTTTTCCATATTTTGTATTTTTTGTTGATCACACATTTTTCTACAGCATCATCAAAGGCTGTTTCTTTGTCAGCTGTGGCAGGCAGGCAAGCCAAGGGGATTCTGAGGTCTGCCCTTGCAGGAGGGGTGGGGAGTCTAGGGATGCTTGTTATGTGCATGTGGCCTCTATTGTTTCTGACTGTTTTTAAATGACTCTTCTTCACTCTTCCTTCAAGTGAGCTCATTCTTAAATGTTCCATATGGAGAATTCCAGAGCTGTATACATGCATCAGTGTGGGACAGTTCCTGTAGAATATGGAGAAGTTCTAAGGATAGAGCTATTGGGCATAACAAAAGCAAGATGATTATTTTATAATTACATAAGACTTTGACTAGTCACAATATTTAAATCCAACTATCTCTTGTCATCCCCACAACTGAAGTTGGCAAACTAAGAATATTTATACTTGGTTAAATGAGGAAACTGAGCCCAGAGCATTATTATTGTATAATGAAAAAAAATTTGGCTTAGAGTCAAAATTCCTGACCTTCTTCCAAGTCAGCTCTGTAAGCAACAGTGTCTCTTACTAGAATTGGAAGTGAGAACCCCTACCCAGCTAACCTCACTGGGATGTTTGTTGTAAGATCAAATGAGATATGTATAAAAATGCTCTGAAAACTCCACAACATACTATATAAAAAGTAAAAGAAAGAAAAAAAAGGACAGTGATTTGCTTAGATTAAGTAACTCTTGGATAACTGGTAGAGTTCCCCTGCCTTCCAACCCTGTGTTCATCCCCATTAGCTAGTGAAGGTGAAAATGAGAATCATTTCCTATGGGAGCCCAAGCTGTTGGTCATCAAACATTTTAAGCTTCGTAGGATGAGGTTCACACCAGAGGGACCTGTGATCCACAGCCACACTGCTCTCATCTATTTCCTCTAGCAAGTAGGAAGACAAAAGCTTTCTACCCATGATAGTAAATACCATCAAGTCGAGATTTTGTTTAACACAGTTGCTAATATCATGAGTGTCAAAATAACAGTGGCCAGGTGCCAATCAATCTGTATTCTTTTTACAAGTTGCAAATTTACTCTACTGAATAATATAAAATTGATAAAATCACCATATCTTTGGACTTCAATGAATTGTTTGTATGATGATGTTGTTCTTCATTACATGCCTGAATGTACTCATTAAGCTCAGAGTTAGCAATAAGCTTAAAAAGGCACAAAGACCTGCATCTGAACCAGCAGGAAACCCCCATTTCACCCAACCCAGGATCTGCCAGGTCTGCTCCTCCCCAAGGAGAATGTTCCAAATTTTGTACCTACAGTTCATATTCAAGAGGTGACTTAACTTTCTGATATTCAGTGAGGAATGAGAGCTGCATATTCTTGACTGTAAACATAAACCTGTGATAGGAAAACTTTTAAATTGAGAATTTACCTATTTTTCAAGGTTTTACACCTTTTGCCTCCATTGTTTAAAAGTCTAAGCTCATGTTCAAACTCATTTTCCCTCAGATTGTGTATTACCTTGCCTTGACACAGAACTACATTCCTGGATACTTCTGAGGGTTTTTAATAATCTCTTTGTTGTCTGAGAGCAAATGATGTGCCCAGCTGGTCTGGCAAAGGCTCTGCACAAGGTTGAATGCAGATTTGTCTCTGTTGTAAAGACAGTTTCTCAGCTGCATTTGGCTGACATAACAGTTCAAAGAAATCCTCTCCCCATTTTTCAACTGGATTGGTTAGGTATTTTTTATTGAGTTGTATGAGTTTTTTATATATTTGGATATCAATCCTTTATTCTATCAAAATATATCATTTGGAAATATATTCTCCAAGTCCATAGGTTGTTTTTTTGTTTTGTTGAAGGTTTCCTTTGCTATGTAGAAGGTTTTTAGTTTGATGTAGTCCCATTTGTTTATGTTTTTAATTGTTTGCCTCCCCTGCTCAAGGGAATATGTCCAAAAAATATTACTCAGACTGACATCGGATAGAAAGCACTTCCTCTGCTTTCTTCTAGGAATTGGATGGTTTCAGACCTTATTTTTATGGTTTTAACTCATTTTGAGTTTATTTTTCCAGATGATGTAAAAGAGTGGTCTAGTTTTATCTTTTTTTGCATGTGTCTGTCAAGTTTTCTCAACACCACTTGTTGAAGAGATTATAATTACTTCAGCGTATATTTTTATCTCCTTTGTTATAGATTAGTTGACCATTTAAGCAAGCATTTATTTCTGGGCTCTTTATTCTGTCCCTTTGATATAAGTGTCTGTTTTTGTGCCTGTACCATATTATTTTGATTATTATTGCTTTGTAGTATAGTTTGAGATCAGGGAGTCCACTTGAAAAGTGGACAGAGGACATGAAAACAATATCATAGTAAGTTTATAAGGTGAGAGATGACTTCTCCAATGAAGACAGATTGCCAACAGAAATATGGGAAGATGTTCAACATCACTAATCATCGAGGGAATGCAAATTAAAACTACAGTGAGCTACCACCTCACACCACTGAAAATGGCTATTATCAAAAAGTCAACCAATAACACAGATTAATAACAATGTGAAAAAAAGGGAACCCTTGTGCACTGTTGGTAAGACTAAAACTGGTGCAGTTCCAAAAGAAAGCAATATGGATATGCCACAGAACCCTACAACTCCACTTCTGGGTATTTATCCAAAGAAAGTACAAACACAAATTCAAAATCATATGTGCACCTCTATGTTCACTGAAGCATTATTTATAATAGCCAAAATATGGAAGTAAACTAGGTGTCCATCAATACCTGAATGGACAAAGAAGATGTGCCATATATATATATGCACACAACAGAATATTATGCACCAGAAAAAGACTGAAATCTTGTCATTTGCCACACATGGATGGATCTAGAGTATATTAATGCTAAGTGAAATAAATCAGGCAGAGAAAGTCAAATGCCATATTGTTTCACTTACAAATGGAATCTAAAACCAAACCAAACCAAACAAAAAAATAAAAAAACAAAAACAAAAGCAGACCCATAGAAACAGAGAAGACAGAAATGGTTACCAGAGGGAGAAGGTGGGGGTGGGTGAAAAGGGGAAGGAGAATATAGTCAACAATATCACAGTAAGTTTATATGGTGATAGATGATTACTAAAATTGTGGGGTGATCACATTATAATGTATAAAAGTGATGAATTACTATATTGTACACCTGAAAGTAATATAAGCAACATATGGCTTTATACCAACTCTAGTTAAATAAAACAAATTTAACCCTGATTAGTGTGGCTCAGTTGGTTGGGCATTGTCCCATAAAGCAAAAGGTCACCAATTTGATTCCCAGTCAGGGCATGTATCTGGGTTGCGGGTTTGGTCCAGGTTATGGCACGTACGAGACAACCAGTCGATATTTCCCTCACACATTGATGCTTCTCTCCCTCTCTTTCTCCCTCCCCTCCCCCTTCCCTAGGGATAAATAAAATCTTTTAAAAAATAACTTTAAAGTATGTCCACAATAAAGTTCCATTCCTAGAGGAAAATGAGGGGTTCAAACAAGGGTTTGTTTTTCTGGGTTCTCAATGTTTAAACAAGATGTGTTCACTAATTCATTCACCAAATAGGTATTCTGGATCCTGGAGATGAAAAGTGAATAAAATAAACAAGGTCCCTGTTTCTATAATGCTCACATTGGTGGTGGTAGATGGAGAGAAACAAATAATAAACAGAGCATGTAGCATGAGGTTTTTTATAATATGTATAGTATAACATGGTATTACGAAGTGCTAGGGACAAAATATGATGTGATAACAGAGCATAGTGGTAAATGGAGTTGGAAATCCTATCTTATCTAGAGTGCTCTGGTCACTATTAATAATGCTGTCCAGTACTTCTGTTTCTCCTCTTCTCCTGGGAACACTGGAAGACACATTTTCCATATTTAAAAAATTGTATGTTCTTAGTGCATTGGTCTATGATTATCTCTATCTAAAAGAAAAAGGCTAAGGGACTGTGCATACCCATGTGCCCGACTGATTTTGACAAGTAATACAAAATTGGGTCTCCTTTCTCCTTTTCAGTAGGAACAACAGAGGCATTTTAAAACTCTTTAGTAGAGGGAGGATGTTGTCACATGCTGATTTCAAAGAAAACAAAATAAAAGTATGATTTTACCAATTACCCAAATTCTTCTCTCTCCCATTCTTCTTCTTCTCAGGAAGATACCTGGTGGTAGAAAGATCTGGAAGTCTGATGGCAAAGACCTTATGCCTATCTGATAAATCCTAAAGCAATCTATTTATGTAGCCTATAATTGCCAAAATATTTGACCACTGATTTTTCCCTTTACATCTATTAGTATTCCTCATATTACGGAAATTCTTCCAATTTACTCAGTTCCATTATGCTTGTGCTGAGCATTTTCACTGCATGTGCCGTGTTTTTAGGCAATGTACTTCACCTAAATGTACATTATTCAGGTAATGTAGACAGTTTGGCCAGCTAAAAAAAGCTAGAAAGTTTTCTGGAATTGAAGAAATTGTTTAATTCTCAACAACTAAGAAAGAACGTAGCTCTCCAAGGAGAAAATGAAGCTCAATAAAGCTGGAAACAGATGCAAGTGTGTCTATCCAGAATGAAAGGAAGACTTCCATTGGGAAAATGCTCTCATAACTAGAAATTAGCCTTCTCTTTCTGACAGCTAAGTACTGTATTTTGAAGCATTCTCTTTAGGATTACTGAAACAACTATGGCTATCGCATCCTTTTAGTGGAGAAATGACACATGGAAAGGTAAAGATGGAGAGGAAACAGGCTTAATGGTCCTATCTAATTAAAAGCTGTCATCTAATTCAACACGTTCCTAGCAATAGGAAGGTGTCAGGCTGGTTTTGTGATAGGGAAAGGGTGTTCCGAAGCATGTGTCTCACAATCAGGAGTTCTCTCTACCATCAACCACTCTCCTATATTCAGTCACAGTTTTTCTTTTTATGGAAATGAGAACCCATTTTCCACACACAAATTAAATAGAATGCTTTTCCTCATATACAGGGCGTCTCCAAAAATATGTTATTTCCTTTTTCTTGTTGAATATGTCAGTGATCCTTGCAATGCAAGAGCACCAAGTTATAAATCTAAGCATTACTTATCCATCTTTTCATGTTTTCCCCTTTTTGCCATTTCAGGAATGACTTTGTCTGCGTTAATTTATTCTAAGACAATACCACACAGCTTTAATTTTTAAACTTCTAAATCCTGAAAATAACTGCTTCAATTTTAGTTTTTCCCACAGCAACAGTCAAATCAAGTTAAAAATGCACATGTACGTGAGTGACTTTGACATCAAGATATCATTTGGCTATTAAACATTCATAGCACTATGTTTTTCTAAGCATTGACTGTTTATCCACAAACAAGGTTGAAACTCTGTTGAAAATAGACATTTTGAAATAATTAATTTTCTGCCACTGGCTTTACTCCTATTATAACTTTCGGTCTCCCCAAGGTTAATACGGGCTAGTCCCAAGTGCAGTGCCAGCTGTCCCTCTTATCTTCCTGTAATACCATCCTGCCAATTTCTCATAATTATGTGGTGTCCTAGGCGCAGCTCAGCTTGCTCAAGTGCTTGCTAAATTTTCTTTGCAGCCAGTGGCATGAGCTACAAAGCTCTATCAAAAACTGCTTAGGGGAACTATAGCTTTTACCCAAGTCCTAAAGCAATTTTTCCTTCTTTGTAATTAAAAGAGAGACTACAATGTCAGTTTCACAGAAATTTCCATTTGAGGAAGTAAAATTGAACCTGTAACCTTCACTATCCTGAGGACCAGCTTTGTGACCAGTCTGCTCCCATTGGTGCTGTGTTGCCTAGAGAGGAAATGGGCATATGTGTTTCTGCATGACAACAGGGAGAAGGTCCTTAATGCTGTCGCTCCTGACTTTCCAAAAAAATGGCCCTGTTATCTATTTCCATCATAATCACACTTGTGTAAAATTATGAAATATCTCCAGCTGTCAGAGAGAGTTTATTTTGCCTCTCAGTTTTTCTCTCCTCTAGCAATTAGAAAGTCTCAGAAGAAACTTTCTGGGTTATGTCAAAATCCCATTTGCCTCATTTATTTCTGTTGCTGTGACTTAAAAATCTCTCTATCAATGCAAGGTGATAAAATTGAACTCTGCTAAATATATTGCACAAGCCCACTTCTTAGCCTGTGCCTCCATGCTGACTTTTATTTTCTTTATTCTACAAGTAATGTCCTTCCTTTTAAAAAGGAAAGACAAGCAAAATTTAGCATAACATCTTTAATAAAAGATAAACCTACTCATACAGGGTGGTTCTATACAGATTTCTCTTATATGAACAAAGATGAGAATCTGGCTCAGAGTTTACTTCAATTCTTTACCTGTGATTTGGCTACAAGACCCTTGCCATTCATTTATGCAAATTGCCTGCTTTTATAAATAAGAATATTGATTAGTTAAGTAATTTGCCTAAAATCCCATGATACAGTAAGGGCAAAGTAGACCTGGAAAGGAATTTTCCTTACTAGAGAATGTGTAATATTGATATTGTTGATCAAATTTGCTCACTGGAAGTTAATGAGGTACCTACCTTGGGAGCAAGAAAAGAATCAAATATGAAAAATTAGCACATTAACTTAGAAAATGTCAAAATAATTTTGTTATTATTTTGATGGTAAATACTATATGTGTATATATAAAGAAGGTGTAACATAACATTGCTTGTTCAATGTTATAATTTCCTGGCCCTTTAAGAGATAAGTTAGTTCCCTTAAACAAAGAGATGGCATAGGCTTGGTAGAAGCTGTAGCACTTAGCACACACTCTCTCTCAGCCCCAAATGATTCCCTGGCAATGCTAAATTGAATCTCCACGACAAACTGCATGAGTTGCTTTGCAGCAGTTCACTAAGCAGCACCACAGGTAATAAAGATAAAACCGGTGGTAAAATCAAAAGTGACGACAACAGGCTATATTATTTCAAAGCCAATTTGTGGTGTTTTTAACATCTTTCCAGTCACAATACTTGGTTTAATTTTCTGAATTCAAATACATCATGTTGACAATTTCTCAAAACCTTATTCAAGTAGTAGATAATCTTACTGAAAAACAAATATTTTGTTTCCTGCATTTGATGTTCTAATTTAATGAAGTATGACATATTATCTGGGTGATGTCAAGTCTGAAAAATACAGAAGATAAGAGAAGTCACATTAGTGTAACTAATATTTGAAACTTTTTTTCTCTGAATATGATCAGTTGGTTGCTTACTTGGGGGCAGTAAGGTTGTTTTAAAAATATCCTGACTGGGATGATACACAACATGAATTGATCTTCAGTAAGGCGTTTGAGTAGACACTGTGCAGAAGAGTCACCCATTTTGATAGTTTGAGAAAATAACACTCATCCTTCCCACCTTCTTGAATCTATAATTTTTGCCATGTAACTATATAGTACCCTCCATCCATAAATCAGGTTTCACACATGGCTTACTTTGGCCAGTGCATTGCAGACAGAGGCTTGGAATGGACTTGTGCATCTGGTTTGTCCTCTTGTCCTCCATTATTTCCATAAGAAACTTGCATTTACTGACCTGATGGTCCCAGAAGCATCAAAGTCTTGCTAAAGAAGTTCTTGGTGAATAAGTGCATAAATAAACAAATCTTTGTTCTGTCCATGCCAACTTAATTCCCATCTTTCTTGCAGGGCTGATTACATTCTCTCTGCAGTACACAAGTGCATGACTGAGAGGCTGAACTGCAGACAGCTAAGTCAGCCCAGCCAGCTGCCACCTGACCCTCCAAATATGTGAGCAAGCTAGCAGAAGTGCCTATCCCTGCTGATTCTAGAAACATAAATGGTAAATGCTTTTTGTATGCTACTAAAGTTTTGTGTATACTCATTTCACAGCATATAATGACAATAGTTGAATGATCCACCTGTGGATTTCTTTGTCCCTCTAGATCCTTTTAACATGTACATCCTGACTCCACTTGAAGACATCTTGCAGTCAAACAAGAAAGAAAAGTACTATTCAATCACAGTCTTGTTTCTAGCACTGTGGGAGGATACATAAGAAAAACAAAGTATGGTTCATGTCCTCAAGAAATTTATAATCTCATTTAGAGAGATAATTCACATACCCCCAAGAAATTATTTTTATCAGTGTATCTTAACTAGAGGCTTACAGGAGTTTTACTGGAGCACTTTAATCAAAATGTGCATATTTGCAGTGCCAGTCAAGACTTACTGAATCTAAAACTTCTAGGGATTGAATCCAGAGATATACATTTTGGAAAATCATTCCAGGGAATTCCAATGCCCTCCCCTGGTTAAAAACAAATGGCAAGGGCTAAATAAAACACATATTGTATATGTGAATAAGTGCAATGAGGTATAGGAGAAGTTGAAGTCAGCAGTCTCGAGTTGTCACAAAAGTCTTAAGACATGGGGTCTGAACAAGTTCTTAAAGAATCAAAGAATTTGAAAAAACAGAGAGGAGGTAGAAATCCAAGCAGAGAGAATGGAATCAGCTCTGGAAAAATGAAAGGAATTAATATGGCATGGATAGAATAGACATTTATTTACTTATGCTCACCAAGAATTTATTTAACATTTACCACATGCCAAGCACTACTCAGTTCTTTACATGTATTGACTATCATGGTAACATGAGATAGGCACTAACAGCACTCCACATCACAGTACAAGCTGACCAGAGTGGAAGAATTCCCATACTCTCCAGTGAATGATCTTGCATGGGATTAGTGCTGATAGAAAAATTCTCATTGTCTGGAATAATTTTTCTTTGCAAAGAAACCTAGAGAGAAAAACCAATGTTGCTGTAAATTACCTTGAAATTAGGCATTATAGCAATAATTTTTCTCGAGTGTACATTGATTGCAAAAAAGAAGATAGAGAAAGTTTAAAAGGAGAGAGAGTAAAACCATTTTTTTCTATTAACAGTAGTTAGAATTTTGCTTTAATATAATTCTGGTAAAATAGCTTGATTCTGATAAAATGATTCCTCTTCCTGGAGAATATATTCATGCCTTATTCCATTTTTGAAGGCATGAGGGTATAGTCTTCTTTCAGTAAGTAAAAAAAGTATCTGGGGATTCTGTCCAGTTAGGACTGAATTCCTGAGCATGGTAATTATCTAAGAAGAGAACTATGGCATGGGTCTTCAAAGCTTTGCATTAAATTTGATGATATTCACTCAAGATTCAATTTTCATCATTCAAATTTACCAAAACTCCATATATCATAAATATTTTGTAGGATGTATCTTCCTGGTTAATGTAATAAGAGTTATTTTTCTCCTATAAATATGCTCTGAAAATCATTCTAGCTTCTTGCTTTTATTCTGAAAATCTTTAGATGTGCACACATGCTCTGTTATATAGTATTAAGAATTTTGCAAATCCAGACCAGTTTTATATATACTTCTCTATTTTCCAGAGTATCTTCTAACTCTTAGTCCAACTAAATGATATCTATAAAAATACAAATATTTAAATATTCCTGTGACATGCATTGCTGCAGTGTCTATCAGAGAGGTATACCAGATGGCCTTGGTAAACCACCTCTCCTATTCATCTTTTCTTTTTAAAACTTACTTATGGTAGCTGTTTCCTGCTACTATTAATTTGGGGGTTTCTTCTTTCCCTGATTGGCTTTTTACCTCTTCAATCACTTGTGTTATTAATTTTCTGTAGCAAATATCCCTTATTTGAAATACTTAATTAGTGGTTTCTATTTTCCTGACTAGACTCTGATTGCTATAAACAATAAGTAACCTGTTCCAAAAAGAACTTGAGGCAGCTTACAATAAAGGCACAGGACCATCAGACCAAAATAAATTGAAATCTATCTAAATCAAGAGGTAAATATTACAGTTGAAGAGAAATAGAAAGTTTGATGTTTATAAATTAAATGACTTTTGTTTAAAATAGAAATTTGTCTCTCAGCCATTTTTCCCTCTGAAACTGAATAGTGAATAATTAATGAAAACTATTTAAATAAATTTGTCCAAACAATAAAAATGAGAGCATATTGGTGAAGGTGGGTGGAGGACAGTTGGAGAAACAGATCATATACTGCTGTTCTAGTACCGCCTGGACCAAGGTCTATCACATGCTTCCACCATATGCACAAGGCAAATACAAGTCACAGATGCAACCCCTTCCCATAGGTGCACTCAGGTTTATAAGCAATTCCATTTCTTTCTCTTCTCCTCCAGAAGTATATCATAATGTATAATGAATAATAATTAATGAAATTATCATAAGGGTAACCTCGGTTTTTTTCTAATTTATCTTAAAAATTTAATCATTCACAACCTTTGATATTTTATTTTAATAAAATAATTAGTTGCAGCTCAGCTAACAACTAATCAAAGACTCACTATTATAACATAGCATATGGAGAATTTCTGGCTTACTTTAATTGCAGTCATCATATAATTGTCAGAGTTTTTACCTCATCTTGAACACATACACATAACCTGTATGCTTTTTAAGCAATATCATAAAAGTAAATAAGAATGGACAATATATCATATACTAATAGTCATGATTACATGTACTCTTAACAGTAATAACATTTGGAAATAGAATGAACAATAAGGCTTTCTGCAAGCTGTCAAAACTTTGTTTATCATTTGAGAGCTGAAACAAATTAATTATATCACCTATTTGACTAAGTTCCAGATTTATCAGTTAGAATACCACAAGAAATTGATGCAAAATTTCTGACTGTATTTCCTTAAAAAGGACAAATAAATTGTATAAAACCAGGCTGATACACCTTTGTATAATCTTGAGTATCTAATAAATTCTAAAGTCTACAAGGCTGGGAAAGGAATTCAATTAATACTGCAACTGATTAGCTTAGTTGTTAAAACAAATAAAGTTACCTCTATAAGTTAAATCCTTCACAGATAAATTAACATTACTGTAGGGCCCAACATTAAACAGAGGCAGTCACCACCTTTAAAAGAATGTGTATTGTTACCATAATTAAATCAAAAACAGAGCAAGTCCATGGATCAACATGAGCACACTGCAACCAACAGAAAATTATCTTGATTGCATGACCTGCTGAAGGTTATCTAAAACTTTCCCTTTTGTAATATAAAGTACAGCATTAAAGTAAAAATTTTCCACTGTTTTGTATTACTTCATTAAGGTGAAAATTCCATTACAGTAGACATGCTTTTATCTTATTCACTTTGTCTCACAAATACCTTGTGCCTGGCCTTTACAAGGTGTTCAATATTTGTTGAATTAATTAATTAATAATACCATCCTTATTTTAATTGGAGTGTTTTGGTTGTTTAATGGTAATAACAAATTGCTGATTTATTAAGAATGTCATTTTAAATTAGCATATATGAATAAAAATCAAGTCCCTATCAGCAGAGACCATTTAGAAGGTTGAATACACACAATTTCTCTCACTTTGAGACTCCATTTTCCTTCCATCCAGTGTATGTGATAGGGACAGTTAGACCTTCCAACTGTGGAAGAGAGTGTTTTGCATTTGTTCGATCTCAGGATTTATATATTTTCAGCCTCCTTCTCAAGATTTTAGTCCTCGTACCATGAAAAGCTTACAAATGCCAACATTAAAAAAAAGAACTTGTAACAATCTCCATGGGGGGACATCCTTTTTGGCAATTTACAATAGAGGCCAAGAATCCATGTGGTTTGGCTAACCAAACTTTCCTGGAAACAGTCATCAGACATAATAGTAAACTGACCTCGTTCCTGCCAGTTGCATTTTTTTCCAGGAATAAACTCAAAAGTAACCCTTAAACAAAGATTCCCCAGTGACAGCCTAACAATTAATCTAATTCTCTTCCCATAAAAAACTGGAGATATAAAAAAGTGGAGATATATCAGTCCCATAAGCTTTAAGAGACTGAGCACATCACCAGGGTTGTTAAAGCCTGTTTTTGAAACAAGGCCAAATCCTAAACTGCTGCACTTCTTCCACCCTAATAGTCACCTGACTCCTATTCGAATATTTGGTAAGGAACTACAACCAACAAAATCACTTAAATTTCTCTTACTAATTTTTCTAATTAAGCACCAATATAAGTGCAACAAAATATGTCTACGAACAACATTGTTAGAGACCAATAGAGACCAGGGTTTTTAAAAAGCATTAGAATATGTTTAATCCAGGCATTTACATGCTGTCCACCTTCCATCTGCAGCAAAAAATGAATTCTCTGGTTTGAAGTGAATGTAACAGAATAAATACCATTTGAGGCCCAGCCAGTAGTACAAACAATTACCAATTCTATTACTTGCTTTTCTTCCTCTTTTCTCTGCTACCATGAAAGAAACTAAGGCAGAAAGCAGGATACATCCAGCTGGGCTCCCTGTGAGGACACCTCTCTTTCTATAATCAAACTCCACAGAAACAGGCTCTTGCTTCTGGGAGATCAAACAGGAAGACACTGCTGTTCTGTAGATAATAAATAAGCAGACATCAAAGATTTGTAGACATTTTGATTAAGAAACATTCTCAGTCTCTCCACACTGCAGGCACTGTACTACTGACGTGCTGTAGCCTGAACGGAGCAAACAGACTCTTATTTTTGCCTTTAGATCCTATGTCGCAATGATACACACACATCGATTTGGACATTTTAAGAAAAGATTAACAATATAATGATCCTTGCATGAACCTAGTCTTTGAATCAGGAACCTCCTTCAAATGAGCCTTATAATATTTTTGTAATCTATCACTTTTTCAAGAGTGAGACTTAAATGCTTTGTAGAAATTGAGAAATCAGTAAAGCCTAACCAAAAATGATATTGCACTGGTGAAATCAAAGCAAATTGTTTCCTTGCCCAAGGATATCATACTACATATTACCACAATGAAAAGAGTGCCAAGGAGAAAGCTTTGTTTCATTCTTTCAACCATTCATTTAAGTCTGAAGAGCCAATCAATGGGTAACCAAACTTCCCAAGTGCAGAAGAATGCAAATACCAACATTACACCTATGGAGGTAAATTTCCAATAAAAGCCACTTGAATAAAAATACATTAAAAATTTTAAAACTGTAAAGTCACTCCATGGAAAAGAAGAGAAAAAAACCCAACCAGAAAATGAAGAACTTCAATAATTTATGTAATAAGGCCAAATAACACATTATTGCTCCAATTTTGACTTTGTTCTTTTTTAACTATGTTTTATTGATTACACTATTACAGTTGTCCCATTTTTTCTCCCCTTTAGCCCCTTCTGCCCTGCACCCTCCCTCCCACCAGCATTCCCTCCCACCTTAGTTCATGTCCATGGATTGTACATATAAATTCTTCAGCTTCTCCATTTCCCATACTATTCTTAACTGCCCCCTGTCTATTTTGTACCTACTATTTATGCTTCTTATTCCCTGTAACTTTTTCCCCATTCTCCCCTTCCTCCTCCCCATTGATAACTCTCCATGTGATCTCCATTTCTGTGATTCTATTCCTGTTTCAGTTGTTTGCTTAGTTTTTGTTTTTGTTTTATGCAGTTGTTGATAGTTTTGAGTTTGTTGTCATTTTACTGTTCATAGTATTTGATCTTCTTCTATTTCTTAGATAAGTCCCTTAAAATTTCATATAATAAGGGCTTGGGGATGATGAACTCCTTTAACTTGACCTTATCTGGGATGCACTTTATCAGCCCTTCTATTCTAAATGAAAGCTTTACTGGATAGAGCAATCTTGGATGTAGGTTCTTACCTTTCATGAGTTGGAATACTTCTTTCCAGCCCCTTCTTAGACGTAAGGTTTCTTTTGAGAAATCAGCTGACAGTCTTATGGGCACTCCTTTTCTCTTGCTGCTTTTATGATTCTCTCCTTATCTTTCATCTTGGGTAATGTAATTATGAATGTGCCTTGGTGTGTTTCTTCTTGGATCCAATTTCTTTGGGGTCTCTCTGAGTTTCCTGGACTTCTTGAAAGTTTATTTCCTTTGCCAGATTGGGGAAGTTTTCCTTCATTATTTGTTCAAGTAAGTTTTCCATTTCTTGCTCTTCCTCTTCTCCTTCTGGCACCCCTATGATTTGGATGTTAGAGCATTTAAAGTTGTCCCAGCCTCTCATCTTTTTGAATTCTTGTTTCTTCATCCTATTCCAGTTGGACGTTTATTTTTTTTCCTTTTGCTCCAAATCTTTGATTTGAGTCTCAGTTTCCTTCCCTTCACTGTTGGCTCCCTTTATATTTTTCCCTTATTTTATTTTATATAGCCTTCATTTCTTCCTTTATTTTGCAACTGATCTCAGTCATTCCTGTGAGCAGTCTGGTTACCAGTGTTTTGAATTCTGCGTCTGATATGTTCTCTGTCTCCTCGTCACTTAGTTCTTTTTCTGGAGTTTGCATCTGTTCTTTCATTTGGGCCATGTTTCTTTGTCTCAGCACACCTATTATGTTGTAAGCAGTGTAGGCTTAGGTATTCAAAGGGATGGGGCAACACTCTTTGCTGTGTTGTGGCACTGCCTGTGGAGAGCGATCAGAGAGGGACAATGCTGCTTGTTTGGTTCTTGCCCCACTTTCCATCACTTCCCTCTCTTCCTACACGTGAATTGTGCCCTTTCAGGTGCTGACTCCCAGGTGGGTGGGTTTGTGTACATTCTAGGACCCTATGGGTCTCTCCAATGGACTCTCTTGTGACTGGGAGTTTCTCCCACCTTCACAACCCCTACAGGATTTTACAGCCAGAGGTTTTGAGTCTTTATTTCCCTGTGCCAATACCCTGGGTTTCTTGGTCTATCTCGCTCCCCGGTTGTTCCTCCTGTGTGCGAATGTGGGATCCCCTGATCTACCAGCCCCTGCCTTGCCTCACATCCTCTCCACTTGGCTGCCCATCTCTGCCCCTCCTACCAGTCTAGATGAATGTTTCTTTATCTCCTTGGTTGTCAGTGTTCCATGCAGTTTGATTTTTCTGGAAGTTCTTGTTTTTTTTTTTTTTGTTTGTTTTCAAATTGGTTGTTATCCTTCTTTTGGTTGTGCGAGGAAGTGAAGGATTCCTACCTGTGCTTCCATCTTGGCCGGAACTCTCAACTTTGCTCTGTTGGAGCTAATTTCACCTTCCAGGTTCTCTTGTTTCTTTTTCTACATGGCTGTCACCCTCACTCTCAAGGCTCTCGACCTCATGCAACATAGCAAGGAGGTCCTTGAAAATAAAGTTTATTATGTTTCTGGAAACTACAAGAACTTGAGGAATGGCACATTTCAGGGGAGTGACTATTTAAAAAAGAGAAAAATCTCCATCCTAAAATCTCTAGCCTTGATTATCTAATTATTTCTAAAAAGTCTGTTTATGACTTACCCCTCCTAAATTCTCTAGTTATCTTTTATAAGTCATTACCCACCTGGTCTGCAGGTCTAATATCAACTAGAAAAAATGAAGAATCATAGACCCCCATCCTAATTAACCTACCAATGTCACATGAAAGTCCACCTGTTACTTGCAGAATTCTCAACCTCCCATAACTTCCACAGGAACACTACCTGTATATTACTTCAAGTGAATGAGGAGGATGATATGTAACAATGTCCACGCAATTTTGAGACTTTATGTTTGAAAATGTGCAGAGAAGACAAGTTGTTTGAATTCACCACCATTCAATCAGTTGTGCTGCAATGTAGACAGCCATATAATTTGTGATTAAGAGCCAGGTTCCCAAAAGAACCTATGCACCCCAATGTTCATAGCAGCACAATTTACAATAGCCAAGTGCTGGAAGCAACCTAGGTGCCCATCAGCAAATGAATGGATCAAAAAACTATGGTACATTTACACAATGGAATATTATATAGCAGAAAGAAAGAAGGTGCTCCTACCCTTTGCAACAGCATGGATGGAGCTGGAAAGCATCATGCTAAGTAAAATAAACCAGGCAGTGAAAGACAAATGCCATATGATCTTGCCTTTAACAGGAACCTGAACAACAAAACAAACAAACAAGCTAAATATAGCCAAAGACACTGAAATAGAGAACAGGCTGACAGTGACCAGAGGGGAGAGGGGAGGGAATTTCAGGGGAGAATAGGAAGGGTTTACAGGAACAAATATAAAGGACACATGGACAAAAACTAGAGTGGGTGGAAATGGGAGGGAGGTGGGGAGGAATGGGTGGGTGGGCTGGGATGGGAGTAAAGGACAGAAAACTGTACTTGAACAACTATTAAAATAAAATTTAAAAAAAGAGCCAGGCTCCAAATTCAGAACGCCTTAATCCAGATTCTGTCTTTAACTCACTAGCTGTACAACCTTAGACTATTTACCTCTCTAAGAAGCAGTTACTTAATTGTAATGGGAATCACAGTACTAGTGACCTCACTGAGTTGTCATGAATATAAATGAGATGATATAGGCAAAACGTTCAGCTATGCCAAAAATATACTAAACTTTCAATAAATGTGAACCATTATTTTTCAATAATATATTGATAATATACTAAATATATTGAGAATATATTTAGAAATCCATGTCTCAAATATGGGATAAATGCTTGAAAGTGTGAATATGTTTTACACAGTTTATATAAATCTATGTGCAGAAGTTACATACTTTATATAATAAATTCTTTGATGAAATTATTTTTAACAAATTTTGTTTCTGTTACTTTAAAGGATTGTTTTTATCCTGCATTCTTGAGATTTGTTATTGCAGTGTCTTCTGAAATTTATATTCCAGATTATAATTGAAGAGATTATATTTGAATTGCTCAAAGACAAAATCTAGAACCTTCAAATAACTGAGATTAATGAGTCTTCAAATTTTATTCTCCATATCTCCTGTTTTACTTTATCAATATTATTAATGATAGACTGAAGTGACCAATTTGTTTCATTCATAAACTATTTTTTCTAGGGCGATATTTATATAGCCAAACAAATAATTCTTTCAAATATTTAAGTCAAGATTTTGGAGTAGAGAATAAAGCTTTCACAGACAAAATGTTCAGCTTTCAGTTTTAGTTTGACAATTTGATACTTATATTTATTTATATAAATAACTTAGAGATCACATTTGTGAGCTCTGTTATTAAAAGGACCCACCCAGGCTATTACTGTATTCTCACTGCACTTAGAGGCCTCATTATTCTGGGTATTAAACAAAAGCCACTATCTGAGTGTGTCACCTTGAATCACACTATGAAAACTACTCAATGTTATGAAAGCTCAAGAATGTTCTTGTAATCATGTTTTAGGTGACACTTCTTGATTACAAAGTCCTCGATGAGATCCGTATCGAATGCTATTGTGCAATGTTGTATTTCTGAATTGATCTTAAGCTGACACTGTAGATTCAATAATATACTTAACAGACATAGAACTGACCCATCCGGCTCTTAGCAGTCATGATGGATATCCCTAAGATCTAAAGCATGATGACATTTCTCAGGCACTGAATCAGACATTGTCAGCTGAAGCCAGCTGAATCCATTCGATCTATGTAAAGATTCTCCTATATAGCATGTGAATGCTGATTTTCCCCTTGGAAAACTCCTTAGAAATTTCAAAAGATTGAGTGGCTCAAGAGTCCTCCCTCTAGCCAATGCCTTGTTTTATCTGGTTAACCAACCTTTTACTAACACAAGAGTGGTCACCAATAAATCTCAGATTGTGATTATTCACCAGCACTTCATAGGCCTGGTTACTCCTTTCATATCATCAGATACTTTGAAGTTTTGTGAGGGCTCATCTTTAATTAAATGACAGATTTTACTCTTTGGATTTCTGAAATACACTCAGGGAAAGAATGGTTTCATTTACCCTTAGAGCTATTCCTTACTCACTTCTTTGTTTTGCAGGTGGCATTTAAACAATAGTATTTTAAACTCTAAAAGTCAAGGGCAGGAAAGCAATCCCACTTGCCTCTATGGTTATAATTCAGAATCTGACTCATTTGAGCAACAAAAACATAGAGTAGTGGGCCCTGCTGTCAGTTAGAGACAACAACAATACCACCAACAAAATCAATCAGACTAAAAGGGCCCCAAGTATAAACAAGGCAATTGACTAGTCCGTGAGCAAAGAGGATTTCCTGTAAAACAAAAAAACAAACTTCACTCAGCAGCACATCAATAAGTAAGGCAGGCGTTAAGGGATATATGAAAGATTGGTTGAGTGTTAAGGTAGAATTTTTTGTTTCAATATGTGCAATTTTCTATCCAAAAAATTTTCTGGACTTTGACCCTGGATCTGGAGTATTTTCCTAGAGGCCAACTCAGCCTTTAGGTCTCAGCCTAAATATCACTTCTTTAAAGACGCTCTCCCACTCTTTCCAAATTAGAATAGATCCTGTGTTATAGGTGGCCATAATATTCTTTATTTTCTCATAACTCATTATATTTTAAATTAATTATTTAAACAATTATCTGCTTAATTATTAGTTTCTCTGTTGAATTTAACATTTCAGGAGGCTGAATAATGTTTATTTTGTTCTTTGACATATAGGATATGACCAACATTTATTCATTGAATAATCAGTGTTCAAGGAATGAATACCAAAATTGACATATCTAAGGACTTAGAATATTAGACTCAGATTAGACTTTAAATTGTGACTGGTCCAACCTGTATTCCATTATTGGAATAGTCTTTCATTGTGCTTACTTGATGATCGTCTGGTTACTCTTTAAACAATTTTGATGAAGGGCCAGTAATTTCTGAGACATGATATTCTACTATTCACTAGTTATTAGAAATTACTCTATCAAGTGCTTCCCATAACTTCTACTTTTTTAAAATCAATTTCAGTCTCAGAGGCAATCTTTCTTGTACATAAGAGCACTTATGACTACTTTGCCATAATGTGTTCCAATACATTTTCCTTCATCTAGACTTAAATCCTTCGTTCATCTAAATGTTCCTCATACAGTCTGGTTGATTCTTCTCATAGTCATTGTTCCCTTACTCAGCCTGTGTCCCAATTTGGCTAGATCCCACAACACTCCAAATATGGTATGACCCAGGCAACGTACAGTGAAACCACCATCTTACTTGTTCTGGACTGTCATTTTATTAGCGTAACTTAAGTTGGCATTGCCAGTTGTGTCTCTATAAAAAACTGAATTCTGCGAGCTCAAGATCTGCTTAGTAAAGCTGAGATATCTCCTGGAAATCTAAGAGTTATCTTTCTTTGCCATATTTGTGTCAGTACCATATTTAAATTTCAATGCCTTGGGAAAGATTATGTGACATAGGATCTGTGGTAGTATCTTAAGGTTTACTCCATAACAGCCCTAAAAAATATGTAGTTTCCCCCACTCCCAGTTCCTTTATTTATGGTTATTATCATTTGCCTCAAAATGCCACCAAACAAAACCAGGTCTTTTTGTGATGCTTGATAATCACTCCACATGGTTGAGTCCTAAAGAACCAAGTTGGGCTGAAAAGGGCAGCATGAAGTTGTTATTCCAGTGGTGATATATTTCCTAGGCTGTTAAAAATGAAGTTCAGGAAGGAAGAATACATCAAGTCTCAGAGTCATCTGTGTCTACAGTTCCTTACAAGCAGGAGTGGCCTGGTGGTGTCTCTCCCTTACAACTCCCAAAAAAGTATACATTGCACAAGCCTACCACTGCTCCCCACAAAGGCCTCAGACTTGTGAGCACAGAGAAGGAATCCTACCACATTCATGGTTCACTTCCTGTTTCTTATTAGTTCACAAATTACACTATGTGAATTACTCCAGAGAAATGTATCACCTTTTCTCTGAGCTATAAACTGTCCATTGTTCCCACACTTGCAGCTACTCTGATGCTTTCTTTTTTTTTACTGAGTCATATGGCTTAATTTATTTTGTCTTTCTTTTCTGTTCTATAAGGAAATAAACATGTAACACTCTTGCCTGTTTATTTGTTCACTGTATTTGTTACACACTTGTTCATGTTTAATATCAACGTAATATATGTATACATGATTTTAAAAGTCAAATACATTTATAGGTAACAAAAGAAAAAGTTGTTTTCTGCTCCATTTCTTTGTACTCCCACGTTCTGACAAAACAGGTAATCATTCTTATCTCTTTTCAATGGTTTCTTCTGGTATTCACCCCTTACTTATAAATAAAACGTTATGTAATTATATCTTCATTTTTCAGTTTGTTTATATTATCTATGCCTTCTATAATGCAAGAAGAGGATTTAACTCTGTTATACACATCTCCACTTCTGTCTCCCTCCCTCTTACTCTCTCACCATCTTCTCAATCCACCTATATCATTATTTTTATCAAATTAATATTTCATATGTATGTTATGACTATAAACTTTATTAAGAGCTCAGACAGATAGTATACTGTAATTATACCCCTAATTGTCCCCCTAATTGTAAACATTTTGGGTTTCTTTTAAAGTTAGTAATTGTATTTTCCTTATTTGCATAGCTTTATAAGTAATTAACACTGGTTTAAATTTTCAACCAGAACTTTAAATGTACACTTACATACGGCTAAACTCATCAGGTAAGCTTTCGGTAACTACTACAACATTCTGTCTTCTCTAATTTGGCTTGCTGAGAAGCTATTTTCTTGAGACTTTTTTACCATTATCCTGAAATTATCTTCATTTTCCTTCTGTTTGGCCTCTGTGTCTCAGATCCCATAATTTACTATTCTTAGTGTAATTCCCTTTGTTACCAACACATTTGTCACTGGTTTCCTGAAGACACAGGTTGCATGGGAGGTACATTTTTGAAACATTGTATATCTGAAAACATTTTTATTTCTACTTTCACATTTGATTGATAGTTTAGCTGAGTATAGTATTCTAAGTTGGAAGTTATTTTCCCTCAGGATTTTGTACATTTCTTCACTGTTGAAAAGATGAAAAGCTGTTGAACTATGTGGTAATGTTCTTTGCTCTCCTCTCCTCCTCCCCCTTCCCCTCCTGCCCTCTTTCTCTCTTCCTCCTGCTCCCCACCCCCTCATCTTTAAGAATTCAGGGAGGGTAGGATCAAGGGTTGGAAGTTGGGATGGCTGGGGTGGAGGGAGTGATGGGAGGAAAATGGAGACAACTGTACTTGAAAAACAATAAAAAATATGAAAAAAAGGAATTTGTTTTCTTCATACCCATTGTTCTGAAATTTCATGATCCATTTCTCCAGGGTTGGTGTTATTTTCATGGATTTTTTTCTGAGTTTTTCATGAACTTTTTCAATATAAAACTTTGTCATTTGTACCTTAAAAGAGTTTTTTTCTTGTTCAAGGGATGCCCATTTGTTAAAATATCCTGTTGTAAGATCAAATGCAACACCTTATCTTACTGACCTTACTTGTAGCTTTTAAAAAATTATGATTTTTTCTTTTATCAGCTTTGTTTCTCCCTTTTCTATTTGTTCATTTTGGTCTTTGCCTTTTACATTAGGGACTTCCAATGCCTGTTTCTTCCTTGGCCAGAAATTTAATTCAAAGGGGAGGTCCTAAAATTCTGTTTGAAGAGAAAAAAGCTGTGGATTGATGGCTAATGGTTCTTACTGTGAGTGATAAAGGGGGTACCCTGCTGTTTTACTTGAGAAGTCCTAACAATAGTTTATGTAAATGTTTTGTCTTGAGCCAGTTTTTTGAGCTCAGGATAGAGACTCTCCAGGCTACCTCTAAATTGTACTGCCATCGGCATTCTGAGAGTCAAAAGAGAAAAGAGGGCCAGAGGCCTCCCACTGCACAACACTTAATTTCACTCAGTTCTCCTTTTTCCAATTCAGGGCCACACCCTGTGCTTAGTTTTTCTTGCTCTTCTTAAGCTAAGAGTCTCCCTACATTAACTTTGCCAGAAATAGAAACTTCATTTCCTTTGCTGGAGTGGGACTTGGAATTTAGCTTATGAAGGCTTAGTGATCTGAGAGTTTAGCTGTGCCTTAGATTGAACTTTTCAGCAGTCATCCTTATTTCTGCTTCATCACCTAAGCCCAGTTTCAAAGGATCTGTATCCCAAACTCTTAAGATTTTGGGGGTTAATGCAGATAAATTGGTGGTCATGTATTTTTAGATTCCCAAGATAAATTCTCCGTTCTCAAGTGTAGTTAATTAAATGTCATATATCTAGTTTTCTATTTTCCAAGTGGGTATATAGATAGGTAGATATAAAATTTTGTTTCAGAATTGAGACACAGAATTGATACTAAAAAATGAGTTATAATTTATCAAAATTCAAATTTAACTGGTTGTCCTATATTTTATCCAGCAATCCAAATATGGTAAAAAGCAGAATAAAGAAGTATTTTTTCAATATTTAAAATATTTATTATTAACAATTTAGTGTTTTTAATATAAAAATGTAATAGAATTATATGATAAGATATAATTATCAAAAGATAATTACAGAATTACTTATATAAGGTTTTTTAATTTGTTTTATAAGATTTTTAATTTGATTCATGTAAATAATATAGTCTTACTACATTTAAAATATGATCTAAATTGGCCAAAATGTGATTTTCAGAAGAATGACTTTTTAGGGAAATACTTATTATGTAAAGCAAGGGTTATATCTGTGTATAACAAACAATGTCAAAGAATTTTCTTGACATTGCCTTGCCAAAATTTCCTTTCTTTTTTATTATTTTTTATTGTTCATACTATTATAGTTGTCTCAATCTTCCCCCTTCACCCCCAGACGCCCATCTCCCCTCCCACTACCAGTCATTTCTCACACCATTGTCCATGTCTGGGTCCTTCATGTATGTTCTTTGACTAATCCCTTCACCTTCTTTCAAAGAGTCCCCACTCCCCCCCCCCCTTACAGTTGTCAGTCTGTTCCATGATTCTCTGCTTCTGGTTCTATTTTGCTCATTAGTTTATTTTGTTCATTAGATTCCTCTCATAAGTATTAAGAATGCTGAAATTCTCACCTTAACAATAAGCAGAATCAATAGATGGTGTCTAGATTTGATAGAACAAGAAACTGATATTTTAAATGTAATATTTAGATTTTCAAACATAACTAATAAAGTAATCCAGAACATTTTTAGATGAAGAGGGAATAAGATGTGAGAAGCAGTATGAATAAAATCTTCAGCTATTATGGCAGAAAATCATTAGGTTTATGCTAATGTCTAAAGTTGAGGAAGAAGAAAAGCAGTCCAACGTGAAGGCAATCGCCAGAAGACCTAAAGGCAGGACTGACTGCCTGTGGCAGCCACCGGGTGCTGGGAAGCCAGCTGCAAAGGTGTGTGGAGGAGGAGGTTTCGAGTTTTCAGTGCCAGACCCATGGTTTTGGCTTTTTAATACATGTTTAATTTAAATTAAAAATTTTGAATTTGCTTTAAGAAATGTCTTAAGTGAATATTTATATTTCTAATTTAGGGTTTATTTTTATAAATAGCAAAAAACTTGTGCCCCTGATAAGCCTCTATAGCCTTGACTTATGACCACTTTCACATCTATCTTCAAGTTTGGGAAAGAAGAGTTTAAGTTTCAGGGACAGAAATCTATTAGAGAATGTATTATATTTTGTCTTTCCTAGTTAGAAGAGACACATTTAGTAGGGAGAATGTTGACTATGAAATCAAACTCCCAGCAGGTGATGATAATCTTACTTTCATGAAAGAGCAGTCAAGGAAAACATATTCATGTGTATACTTCTAATGCTTGCCACAGTTACAGACAGATAACTGAGCGAAGTTCCCTTTTTAAAAAATGATTAAATAGGTAATTGCTTCATTAGTCTTAATCTTGGGGTTTACTATAATCTAGGTTTCATGAATAAGCATATTAATTTGTCTAATTTTCTTCTAGCAGTAATTTCAGTTAATAGGAATGATAAAGGCAACACACAGAAAGTGTAACATTTCTGTAATTACTAATTACAGTTATGAATATAAAATATGTAATTTCTAAAATGGAGAAGGATGAAAAATGATAGAGGTGTATAAATCCAATACATTTGCATAGCATTATCAAACAAACTTGATATACAATGTGTGGTCAATGAATGCACTTCAAGTTAAACTGGCTGACCTCACACATAAAAAAAATGCTGTTGTAGCCTTTATGTTCAATACTGTAGGGCCTCTGATGGAGTTTTTCTGGCAATAAAATAAAATTACTCCAAACCTGCTATGTACCACGGTCTCATAAATAATTTGTACTCCTAGAGATGAAAATGTACTGCTTTACGGCCATCCAAATCTATGGTGAAAGTCATGTCTACAAAATATCGAAACAATTTCCACAAAGTACACATAAAATCCAACCTAGTTACATATTGAATACTTACTCTCTTCAGTCGTATTTACAAAGGTACTCCTCAATGAAGACAGGGAAATGAAAGCAATGCCGCCTCCAACAAGAGCCAGGATTTGCATGAATTATTTACGTTTAAAGGGTTTTTTTTTCTACTTAGGATTCATAATATATTGTATTTTACCTTATTTTATGACAGAAAGAGAAATTATGGCTCAATTTACTAAAATAATTATAATCATAATCACATCTGCTCTTGAAGACTGTCAAATATCTCCCAAGTGCACCGTGTGTGTTTCCTCTACTAGATTCCCTCTTTTATGAGTTAATTAAACAATTTCGAAGCATTATTGTACAACTATTCTGCATGGCATATTGTTTGTGCAGAACATTCCCCTTAGTAGCTCTATGCTTCAAACAGATGTTCATGTAAATTTTTTCACAGATTTTATTTGAAGAGCCATTTGCACAGGTATCCTAGTAGGTTGTCACCTTTCTTTGGATTTTGAAGCAAGTTATCCCTATCTTATGGAAAGCCTAATATCATCAACAATTTTAAAGAAAGAAAAAAATTCATCAACAAATGTCTCAGGGCCATCCATAAGGATATCAGCACAAATTACCCCTAAGTGATGGCAACTCAAAGTTACCTTGTATTAGAGTACAAAGTTAATAGCAATAACTTTTTCTCAGAGGCACGGAAATATAAAAAGGCATGATGACATATTTCTGCACTCTACTCATTTTGTTTTTATGAATTTTTACCTACACTTCTAAGCAGATTGGATTTGTTATAAATAAATTAAAATGACAATAGGCTAAAGAGAAAGAAATGGATGCAAGGTCCCTTTAAGTTTCTTTCTTGCAAGACAATTGAATCAGCCATTCCTCAAGACATACTTTCCTGGCAAAGTGACACCGCATATTGTTCTGAATTGGCTGATCCTGCCTAACATTTTTTTTAAAAGGAGATGCCATCTACTGTCTATTTTGAGGAGGAAGTGTCTCTCCTTGCTTGACTCAGATCAAATTTTACAGGGTTTTATTCTCAGGTCAGGTGTGTTTTATGCAACTCTCTCAGTAGATCATCTCTTTTCATTGTCTCTGTGTTAGAGAGCTAGTGTAGAGTCAGCTACATTCACCAGTGAAAATGTTGATCTCAAGGGAAGAAGGGCTATTTCCTATTGTAGACAATCACTGCAGTGAAGTCACAATCACACTCTTTTACTCTCATTTAGATACATGATGGCAAGAAAGACATTTCACCCCTGCTTTTGAACTATGGATTAATGAATTATGAGCATCTTACCTACAACTTTGAAAGTATAATGTGAATTCACTTAGATGAAAATATACAATGTTGAGGAAAATGAGGAACCTGTATATTTTCAGAGCTATTCTTCTATTTCTTTTCATTGTATTTCTTTCTTTTTCTTTTAACGTGAATTTGGTTCTATCTGAATAAAAAGACTGGAGTAGTGGAGGCATTAATTACTAGGAATTTAAATTATGCTCACAAAAGAGCACTTTATTTTTAGGCTTAAAAGTGTGCAAAATGATAATTATTGGGAAGTTTTAGGATGATTGCACCATGATGTCCAAGCCTCCTAAGCTAATAAGGCAGCAGAGTTCGATGTTTCTTCACATAGGCGTTCCAAGACCTCTTTGAACAGAACTGTGCTCCAGGAACATTATTTTAGTATAAGCTGATATGAGATGCCATTTTGGGAAAGGAGTTCTGGGATGATTAAGATCCTGGGTGCAGGTCCATTTTTAGTTTTCTGAGGAAGTTCCATACTGTTTTCCATAGTGGTCGTACCAGTCTGCAATCCCACCAACAATGCACCAGGGTCCCTTTTTCTCCACAACCTCTCCAACACTTGTTGTCTGTTGTTTTATTTATG
>CM052541.1:64357053-64368328 GCA_028533065.1 Trachops cirrhosus
GAACATTTAAAGGTGTCCCGGAGGTTCCAAAGCCTCTCCTCATTTTTTTGAATTCTTATTTGTTCATTCTTTTCTGGTTGTATGTTTTTTTCTTCCTTCTGCTCCACCCCATTGATGTGAGACCCATCTTTCATTCCATCACCTTTTACGAGGTCAGTTCATCTCACATTTGTGCTCCTTCATTTCCTGCTGCCTTCTATTTACCCAGCATTACTGTCTTTCCCAAAGAACCTGCTTTCTCATGATTCACGATACACCCGAGATAGGGCAGCTTTGGTTTTGTCATTTTTGCCTCCAGCAAGGTTTCAGGCTTAATGGTCTCTAGGACCCATTTGTTCATCTTTCTCTTCAACCACATTTCACATGAATCATTTTTTTTCTATCAGCCATCTTTACTGTCCAGCTTTCATATCCATACGTAACAATTGGGAATACAAGGGCATGACTGATTTTAGCCTTGGTCTCTAATAACAAATCTTTGCTCTTAGTGATTTTATATTATACAGTTATTACAGTTATGTATACATTATATATATATTATTGCTGTGTTGTATTACTTGATTTTTAAAGAATATTTGTATCTATGTTTGGTCCTTAATTTTCCTTTCTTATATTGTCCTGGTGAGAGTTTGGTATGAAGGTTTTGCTAAGGTTGTGTTAAAAAGTGTTCCTCTTCTTTTTTACTCTGGAATGGTTTTTGCAAGCTCACTCTTACTATAAATATTATAAATACTAAGCATTTATGAGGAAGCCATTTGGTCTAGGAGTTTTCTTGTGGGAGGTTTTTATAATAATATACTTAATTCCCTCAAAAAGTATCTGATTATTTAGATTGTATCACTTTTGGCAAATGGCTTTCATGAAATTTTTCTATTTCATCTACATGATAGATGCCCAAACGTTTCTCAGTATTGTTTTTTAAATGTTTTAGTATTTATATTAATAATAACATTTTAATTTTTGACATTTTTAATTTAAATTGTTTTATTGTTGTTCAGTTACAGTTGTCTGTATTTTCTCCCACCTCCCTTCCTTGCTTCCACCCTCTCCCTTGGTTTTGTCCCTGTGTCCTTTATAGTAGTTCCTGAAAACCCTTCTTCCCTCTGTCCCCTTCCCTCTCCCCTCTGGCCATTGTTAGATTGGTCTTAATTTCAATGACTCGTTATATTTTGTTTGCTTTTTTCTTTTGTTGATTATGTTCCAGTTAAAGGTGAGATCATACGGTATTTGCCTTTCACCATCTGGCTTATTTCACTTAGCATAATGCTTTCCAGCTCCATCCATGTTGTCACAAAGGGCAGGAGCTCCTTCTTTCTTTCTGCTGCATAGAATTCCATTGTGTAAATGTACCATAGTTTTTTGATCCACTCATTTGCTGATGGGCACTTATGCTGTTTCTACCACTTGGCCATTATAAATAATGCTGCTATGAACATTGGGGTGCATGGGTTCTTTTGGATTGATGTTTCAAGATTCTTAGGGCATAATCCCAGCAGCGGAATTGCTGGGCCAAAAGGCAGTTCCATTTTTAGTTTTCTGAGGAAATCCCATACTGTTTTACACAGTGACTGCACCAGTCTGCATTCCCACCAACAGTGCACTAGGTTTCCCTTTTCTCCACAACCTCTCCAACACTTGTTTATTGATTTGTTTATGTTGGCCATTCTGACCGGTGTGAGGTGGTATCTCATTGTGGTTTTAATTTGCATCTCTCTCATGGCTAGTGATGCTGAGCATCCTTTCTTATGTCTCTGGGCCCTCTGTTTGTTCTCCTTGGAGAAGTGTCTGTTCAAATCTTTTGCCCATTTTTAAATTGGGTTGTTTGTTTTCCTGGAGTGGAGTCATGTGAGTTCTTTACATGTTTTGGAGATCAAACCCTTGTCCAAGGTTTCACTGGTAAATATATTTTCTCATACAGTTGGTTCCCTTTTCATTTTGCCAGTGTTTTCATTAGTATTTTTAGTAATTCAAATAGGGTTTGCTAACTTTCTCTGTTTTGTATTTGTTTCCTACTTCATTGATTTTTTATCTTAATTTTAGAATGTCCTTCCATCTACTTTCTTTGGTGTGGCTTTACTCTTTTACTATGTTCTTGAGATGGAAGCTTACATAATTCATTTTCAACCTTCCTTTAAGTGAAAATATAAATACTCTTTTGTTTTTATGTGATTAGTGTTTATTTTAGATTTTAACTAGTAAATAGCTACAAAAATAACAATAAGTGCCATACAGCTAACACATTTTGTTTTTTTTTTTTTAGAGAGAAAGAGAGAGAAACATCCATTTGTTCCCCTTGGTGCTCCACTTATTCAAGCATTCATTGATTGCTTTCTTGTATGTTCCCTGACTGGGGATCAAACCAGCAACCACGGTGAATTAGGACAATTATGCAAACCAACTGAATTATCCAGCCAGGGCCATATAGCTGACATTTCATTGAGCTAAACAACAAGTATTTATTGAGCTGCTGCCGCATATTAGTAGCTGAGGACACACTATAGTATGAGACACATACCTTATTCTCATGGAACTTATATATTATTGGGGGCCTACAGGTAGTAATCACATAAACCAACAAATATATGAGATGATGCTACATATCCATATGTTTATTGAGCACCTATTATTTGCCAACCATTATTATTTTTTAGCTCGCACAAAAACAATTTATTACAGAAAACAATAATTTGAGGAGTCCTATTCATAGATGGTGACCACAGCAACACCCCCTTCCTGCATATGCTGTTGGAAGAGATGGGGGTGACATTCTCAATCTATCTCATCTTTGTTCCCTAGGGGGCAAAGGTGCTGAGATGTGACTGGGCCCCTGGTCCATGAGTGTTGATCCTATTTCTCCCTGTGGCCCAGAGTTTGATGTAGAGAACAGTGATACCCAGCTCCTTCCACCCCTGGGCACACCCTAGGCAACCAACATGGCAGCGTATGGAGAGGGCTCATTTCAATCAGCCTTTACCTTCACTCCACCAGTCACATGACAGATGGTTTCCTTGCCAGAAACACCAGCGGCATGGACAAAAGCATCATTGAAGGATGCAAAATGTGACAGATACTAAATATATTTTCTCCTTGAGCCACCTGAGGTCTGAGGCTAATGACCTGTTCTTCTTTCTTTTCCTTCCCCTTGTAAGGTGCCATTTCTGAGTATCTTCTCCAGATTCTTCCACCAGAAAGAGAGAATGGAAACGTTTATTTGCCAACCATTGTTAAATGGTTGTGACTTTTGTTTTGAAATTAAGAAAAACCAGTATGAATACTAGGATGACAAAAGAAAAAAACATACTTAATATCAACAACCTAGCTAAAAGTAAGGCATTATTATCTTCATTTTACAAAAGAGACAGCTAAGACTCACAAAGATCAATTGAACCAGTTTATAACCAACAGATGGATAGTGTCTCTGAATGTTCTTTTCCAAGTGGGGGAGCAGAGTTTGCCAACCTAACATATGACCGTTTTGGAATATTGATTATATTAATCTGGTTATTTTTAAGAAAGAAGACTCAGGAAAATCCTTTGATCTTCCCTCTGATGCCTAAAAGGTTTAGATAGAGAACCATCTCTAAGAAGGGAGCTATCATCACAGATAACTGAAGCTTAATATGAACTAGTATATGATAAACAGAGTGGAACCTATTAGGGCCTATTTGGTCAAAGTCTTCCCTGTGTCCCATTGTTAAAGATGGCCCAGCAGACATTCTCTTACCAAAAATGTGTTTTTCTATCTCCATGTGAACTGCCTCCTCCTCTTTCAAGTGCCAAACCACAGCTCCCCTTTCTCCTTAGCTCATGATGGCATATGTGAGGACTGTCTAGAAAGTATCCAGCCATGCACTATGAAAAATAGAGACATTTCTTAAAGAAGATACAAGAAACATTGCACATAGAACAATAATGCCACAGTCCCCTTCAAAGTAGGCATTTTGGGACCTCACACAGTTCTCCCAGCATCATTAGCAGCTGCAGCACGATGTTTCTTCTGCTCCGGTAGCAGAAGCCATGGAACAAATTTTGCCACGACACATTTCATGCCAAGATCCTGCATCAAAATCTCAGGCACAGTAGTTTTTGGAATCTCCAGATCATCTTCTAGTTCTTGCACCATTAGTCACTGATCTTTGTTGATTGCAGCCTGTACACGTTCAACATTCTCAGGTATTCTGCTTGTTGCTGCCTTCCAGAACATGGATTGCTTTCAACAGATTCTCAACCATCTTTGAAGTGTTAGTGCCACAATTTTACTTTCACTATGCCCATTGTAGCATTCCCAAAAGCTATCTGAATCATCCAAATAATTTCTGCAGAGGAATGTTCAAGCTTAACATAAAATTTGATGCAAATTTGTTGTTCTCCTCACTCAGCCACTTTGAATCCAACGACCACACAGTACACATGCTCACTCCATAGCATCTACCACTGACTAATATAGTGAAGTCATCATTGTTCACTCATACACGTTTCAGTCCACTCTGCTTGGCTGCCAGTTTTATATGACATAGTACAAACCATTCTCATTATATTAACATGGCTGGATTTTTTCTGGACAGACTTCTTGAGCCTTAATTGCTTGATTTGTCCTGGGCCCCATAGTCTTATGAAATGAACTCATGTATGCACGTACAGTATTAAATTTGGTTATTTTTGCTGTTAATCTGTCTCATGTAAATTTGGCTATTAGATCAGACAAAAGAACTAAGAAGGAAAAAAGGAAATTTTCCCCCTCCAGTACACTGCTCTATCAAGACTAATCTTTCAGAAGTCAAGGTACTCTATTAAGGGGTTTGTCCTGCCATCCTATTATATTCTATGACTCAAAGATAGTTATAAACTGCATATATCACCAGATATTTCCAATGGAATTTTTATTAATTTGATTGGTCTTTGGTGATGAGATCAACACTTGATATTTGATTTGCAGAATCAAAATGGTAGAATGTAATAATGGAAGGGCATTCAGAGATTATTTTATGTAATATTTTTATCCATCGATTAGTAACAGGAGGGATGGGAAACAAGTGTGTAAATGAGTAGTGTGAAGCTATAAGAGAAAACAAAGGAATCAGAAAGCACGTGCCTTACAGAGCCACCGCACCTTCCCAGAGCATTTGCATCATACAAATGAGCATTTCGCTCAGCCTTGAAACTCAAAATGTTGTCAAACATCCCTCTTCCATTTTTTCTAAATGGTTGCTTATTTTAACTTCCTTTTCATGCATTCCCTATGAAAAGCTGCACAAATAAACAAAAGTACTGCATGGGCTCCATGCACACACCAGCTCCTAGCAGGGACCTCAACTGCTCTGGTGTTTGTTTCCCTTTGCTTCACTGCTCCAGGCAGCGGTAGACAGGCCGCCCAGCTTCGCCTCCAGCAGGAGAGACTGAAGAAAGAAATCCCAGGACCCACACTGTTCAAAAGATTTTCTGCAAATACTTCAAGGCCAGTGAATTTCAAAACCTGTGACTTTTGCTTTAAAATGAAGAAGGGCCAGGATGAATACCAAATTGGATGCTGGAAGGCTGGGAGAGAGTGACGATGACTGAAGAGAGACATGTGTATTTCTGCTGCCTCCTGAGACATCCTGAAATGGAGGGGAGGGAGATCTCAGCTGTGAAGAACATTTGTAAAAAACAGATTTGGGGCTTCTTTAGCATATACACATTCACCTCCATCAGATTTCTATTCCAGAGGTAGGCTAACCTCAGGTGACAAATAACACCAATGGCCAAAATCCAGCTTCTACTCTCACCATTTTAGACTATGTGGTGAATACTGTTTAAAAACCATCAACCTGACACTAGAATTATGTCCAATTAACACTCTTCTATTACCTCAGCAAATAACAAACCTGCTGTGGGGAAAAATGTGTTCGCACTTCCTTATCATATCAGGGTCAAAAAAAGTGTTCTTAATTAGCTAAAATCAATTAATATGGTAGCAAAATTAATGTATTTATACTTCTAAAGGTACAGTCAGAGTAGGGTCTAATATATAAAGAAGCTGTTGTAGTTTCTGAAATCAGTGAGCAGAGGTCGGGGCTGAGCAGAGTTTATGAGTGACACGAAGAATCTGATGGACATTTATTTCAGAAGCAGAGGACATCCTGGGGCATTATAGGACTTGGGTGATTATAATTGTGATTATTCACTAAAACTTAGGGGGGGAAACATGTAGTTAATCAATAGCACCCATGTAGGTCTTGGGCATTTATTTGCAACCACTCACATAAACACAAATGCTTACAAATGGAAGAGGTGCTTCAGACTGCTCATTAGTAGGTTCTTTATAAGTTAGTTATATTTTCTGTAAAGCTTTAATGGCTAGTAACTGTTTAGCAAACTTTTCCTTTAGGACTGCACTCAGTTCAAACCTTGAGACAAAAAGTGGTACTTGCCAAATAACCCAGGATGGGGGTCCGCAAATGACCTTGTTGCCATTCCCTCTCCAACTATAGTGTTTTGCTCCCAAGAATACTGGACAAGTTATGTGGCTTGAGAGAACTATTGCTGACAACATAATAATTGTTAACAGAGAAATGCCCACATTGTGATAATAGTTAAATATGATCTAAAATTACTATCATTTCATATACCATGACCTCCTTCTATTCTAGATCAAGGTGTTTGTGTGTGTGTGTTTGTTTGTTTTAATGGGCATTTGAGCAGATTATACAACAAAAGTTAGCAGCTCCTCTAATTAGAGCTGAGTCTCACTGAAATTATTGTCATCAGAAGTTCCATCTGAGTTCTCTGCATGTCAGTGGACACAATGGGCGTCACGCTCTCCCCTCTGTGTGTGTGGTGTTTGTTTACTTACAGAAGTGTCTGGAGGCCTCTGCTGGTGTTCAGGAAAATATCAACTGAGATAGAACAATGATCTTGAACAGATTCTAAGCAGATGAACCTCCTTTACATGTGATATATCTAAATCTTCATTTCCATAAATTTTGTTGGCACTTTTTCATTATTATAAACAGTGGTTAGCTGATTATCATCATTTCCCAATGTCACCCTTTCTAAGTGCACTGTATGACCACGGAATACCCTGTGTTGTCTTGTCTGGCAAATGGCATCTTATCCTGTGCATCCTAGCCGCACTAACTCATCTGCCTGAAGATTATTTTTTCACCCTCTGTCAGCTTGTATCATGTCTGAACTCCCTGTTCACCAGGGATTATGGCAGATTTTCCATCAAACCAGCTGTTTGCTTTTTTTTTTTTCTTTTTCAGTAATGGCAAAACAGCTTTGTTATAAATTAATGTTGTCCACATCAGAAGGACATAGGGGGAATCAGCTTCTGTTTCATAGCTCTTGCATTCCCAGTCTGGTAAAACTGAAAAACACTAAAGCACAGTAAGGAGCTGCCAGCAGGAGAAATGGGTGAGAGACAATAAAATCTGGAACAGACAGGCAGTGATTATAAAATTATTTCTCAAACATGCAGGAAGAAAGGAACTGATTATCATTAAGTGTGACCTTGCTGTGTGACATAATCTTTTAGTGATTTCCTCAAAAATACCCATAATAGGAGCATTTTCTTTTCACATTCAACAACTTATAAAATTCATTTCAATGTTTATAATAAATAACCTCAGTACTCTCCATTCAATAGAAGAAGAGCACACAGGAAAGAAAAATTAGAATTAAGTAACACAGCCAGCAATATTATTAACAATGCAGGCATCTATATATTTCAAAATTGAACCCAGTCACACTTTTGAATATAGAAAAGGTAGATAATTACTGTGGGTTAAATTGCCAGATATCTAAGGTCTGGTTTCCTAGCAGTACACCCTGAGACTAGAATTCTTCCGCAAGTGGTTTTTAGGGAGTACCCTCAGGTAAGACCACCATAGGGATGAAGGGAGCAAGATGAAAAAGCAGAGAGCTTGCTTGTTTGTTTTGTTGATTAGGTTCCACTTATAGGTGAGATTATATGGTATTTGTAGTATTTGTCTTTCACTG
This sequence comes from Trachops cirrhosus, assembly GCA_028533065.1. Lineage (NCBI taxonomy): Eukaryota > Metazoa > Chordata > Mammalia > Chiroptera > Phyllostomidae > Trachops > Trachops cirrhosus. The sequence continues at coordinate 64,365,034 of CM052541.1, forward strand.
CCTGGCTAAATGGGGGTAGGATGAAGGGTGGGAAGTGAGGATGGCTGGGGTGGGAAGCGGAAGGAGAAAATGAAGACAACTGTACTTGAACAACAACAAAAAATAAAATAAAATTTTAAAAAAGCAGATAGCTAAGGAAGGAATTGAGCTCTGGTATAACTAGCATCAGTCTGAGTCACTAGGATTGAAGCAAGCTGCTATTTCCCTTCTGGAGCCAAGACAGCAGGTATTTGGAACCCCTTCCAGTCAAGAAATGACTCAGAGGCCTCTTCAGCCCCTCTGGATGAGGTGGCCCCAGTGGCCCGAAGGATTTCAAGTGTGAGTCATTATCAGTAGTAATTATTGCAGTCTTCAAAGGGCCCCCCCAGGTACAGAGAGAGACTTCCAGAGTCTATTACACTATGTGCCGCTTTGTGGGATGTATTGAGAAACAGTGTTCAGTCTCATAGCAAACAGAGCTTTGTGACTGCCAGGTATATTTTAAAGCTGAAAGATGCTTTAGGCAATAAAGATAGGCATAGAGATAAAAGATAAATTGCAATTTTCTTGACTATTCCACCAATCATATCTACAATTCCATTTTTCTGTAAGATAATGGGTAAAAATCAATCTTTCTAATAATTAAAAAATAACAGTAGGGTTTTATTTTAATAATGAAAGTAAAATAAAATAAAATGCAAAATTCTTTCTATAGCTATACTTTTGGCAAGAGATGGATTTTTAAATTGTAGATGATATTTGAGGTAGCTCTTACTCTTTCTCAAAGATTTCAGGCTATTCTAATTCCACTCTAACTTTATCACCTTTTCCTGTAAAAATCAGGGTACTCATTTTATGGTATTTTAAGGTTTATGAAATTTTAATTGGATAGAAAAATAACCCTAGGATTTTACTTACATCTGTGAAGTTTTTGATAAGCAGATTCTGCTAACTCATAGAAGTAGCAAAATGACATTTGTTCATTTTATAGTCCCTTTCATATATGCCATAGTTGAAGACTTATCATTTTAGATAATTCTGTGAAATATTTCCAAATAACCTTCACAATATCTTACATGTTGTATGGAGCTGCCATTATTCACAGCATGCTCTCCATCTCTATGGAAGATTCTTCTAAATTGTCACTGGACTATACTGACTTTAGCTTAAAACAAGATCATGGGTTGTAAATTCAAGTACCTGTATGATTTAGTATGTGTTCTGCTATCAATTAACTGTGTGATCTTGGATATATCACTCAATCTCCCCAAGCTGCAGCTTAATTATCTACTAAAAAAAAAACACAGTGGTATAGATAACATTACCATCTACAATTATTGTGATGATTAAATAAAGTGTATATTTGATGAAGATAGCTCATATAATAATTCATCTTCTTCTCAAATACCATGAACAGATAGAAAATACATTTTCTAGAGATCCAAAAATAACTGGAAAACAAAGAGTTTAATTGGTAAGCCCAAAGTTTTGAGCAACTTTTGAAACACAGAAACTTACTGGGGCTCAGTTTTCTGGAAAATTCAGGCTGAGGAGACACTGTAGATTCCCTCACCCAGAGTTAGTGGATGGAAGTAACACAAGGTCCCCAAGGAAAAGTTTCTTCTCTCTGCCTTACCATTGACATACTTGTGAAGGGTCATGGAGTGCAAAATTTCAATAGCAGCTTATGTGTGATGATGCTCTCACTCAAGGTATACAGAACTATACCATCACCTTACACGAGAACATTTTAGATCCCCTTAAATATCCGACATATTTTAAGACTTAGAACAGAGATAGAAAACAGTTGTTGAGAGAGGGAAACTTTTCTCTTTTTTTAAATATATTTTATTGATTATGCTATTATAGTTGTCCTATTATCCCCCTTTCATTCCCCTCCACCCTGCACACCCTCTCCCACCCACATTCTCCCCCTTTAGTTCATGTCCATGTGTCATAAGTTCTTTAGCTTCTACATTTCCCCTTCTATTCTTGCCCTCCCCCTATTTTCTACCTACCATCCATTCTACTTATTCTTCATACCTTTCCCCCCTCTCTCCTCCTCCCACTCCCCTGTTGCTAACCCTCCATGTGATCTCCATTTCTGTGGTTCCGTTCCTGTTCTAGTTGTTTGCTTAGTTTCTTTTTGTTTTTGTTTCAGGTGTGGTTGTTCATAATTGTGAGTTGGCTGTCATTTTACTACACATGCTTTTTATCTTCTTTTTCTTAGATAAGTATCTTTAACATTTCGTACAGTAAGAGCTTGGTGATGATGAACTCCTTTAACTTGATCTTATCTGAGAAGCACTTTATCTGCCCTTCCATGCTTCCGGTCAAGATGGAGGCATAGGTAGACACACGGTGCCTCCTCGCACAACCAAGATAGGGACAACAACAATATAGAAACAAAATAACAACCAGAACTGACAGAAAATTGAAATGTATGGAAGTTGGACACCCAAGGAGTTAAAAACAGACACGTTCATCCTGACCAGCAGGAGGGGCGGAGTCCGGCAGCCAGGCGAGGGATGAGGACGTGGAACAGAGACCTGGGCTACCGGGATGGCATGCAAGTCCGCAGGAGGCAGACCCTGGGCGCACAAGCGGCAGTGGCTGGAGGGTCAGGCCAGGGGGTGGCGACCTACAGACCCAGCGAGGCTGCCATTGTGAAGCAAGGCACTGTGCACAACTCAGGGTCCCAGCACTGGGAGATAGAGCTTTGGGTCACTGACTGAAAAGGAAGGTCCCACGGGGTGCACAGGCCCACCCATGCCAGAATTAGTGCCAGAGGGGCCCAGTTGGCTTGCAGAAAGCGGGGGAAGGGTCTGAGGTCCTACAGAGAACAGAGCAAGCACCATTGTTCCTTCCCAGACCACGCCCCCACATAAAATTTCACAACTCAGCTACTGGGGTGCCCCGCCCTAGTGAATTCCTAAGGCCCCGCCCCTCACTACAGGAGCTCAACAAGACCAAAAAAAAAAAAAAAAACACAGCAAAAAGATGGCTCAAACAGAAGAAGAATGGAAAGCCCAGAATCCATCTTTTTAAGCAACCAAGAGATACCCAACCTATCAGATGCACAGTTCAAAGCACTGGTTATCAGGATACTCACAGACTTGGTTGATTTTGGTCACAAATTAGATGAAAAAATGAAGGCTACAATAAGTTTGATGAAGAAAAATGCACAGGAAACCAATAGTGATGGAATGAAAGATGGGTCTCACATCATTGCAGTGGACCAGAAGGAAGAAAAAAATATACAACCAGAAAAGAATGAAGAAATAAGAATTCAAAAAAATGAGGAGAGGCTTAGGAA
>CM052541.1:64368428-64445172 GCA_028533065.1 Trachops cirrhosus
ACATCATAATTACATTACCCAAGGTAAAAAATGAAGGAGAGAATCCTAGAAGCAGCAAGTGACAAGGGGACAGTAACCTTCAAAGGAGTTCCCATCAGACTGTCAGCTGATTTCCCAAAAGAGACCTTCCAGGCAAGAAGGGGCTGGAAAGAAGTATTCCAAGTCATGAAAGACAAGGACCGATATCCCAGATTGCTCTATCCAGCAAAGCTTTCATTTAGAATAGAATAGAAACTTTTCAAATAAGGTTGTTTCAGAGAAGAGTAGCCTTGAATACATGAATGCTATTGAAAACTACCTAAAAATTTTAAAATTCACATTAATCTTTTTATGAGCAAGAAAATTAAACTTGATACATTTGCAAAATTATTGTTCTATTTTATCAGATAATCTTATACCCAGTTTTAATTTTCTAATAAATATTAGAAATGATCACCTGATTTACATATCAAATTTAAAGTATTACTGCATTGAAGGATCTAGAGAACTGTATCATGCATAACTAATCCAAGGGAAAAAGCAAAATCTCCTTGTGGTACCAGACCCAGGGTCAAAAAATCAATATTTGCATTCTTTTGTTTTGCAAACCATATTTCTTCTAATAATAAAGACTTATTTCCTATTTTTCCATTCTCCTTGGAGAGATTAAACCTTTAATAATCATCTTGTATTAAAAACTTCACTTGTCTAAAGATGAAAATTAATTATCACCATCTGCATAATTGTTTCACAATAGTTTAGCAAAGTTAAACAAGTAGGGGGAAGGGAAGGTAGAAACAAGTTTAGTTGCATTCTGTTTCATTTTTCATGGTTACTAAAGTGTTTCACTAGGAAAGAAAAATATTTTTAAGAATTGAGTTGAAAATGGTAGTTTAAGAAATTTGTACAAAAAAATAGTTCCCATTTTTTCCATTATTTCCATTTTTACTAAAATGAACTATTTGAAGATTCATTATTAAAGAATTGATCACAATTTAATGTTATAATATTTCATTGCTTTCATTTTGGGGCCACCATAAATCAGAAGATTGTAATTCAATGTATACTAATTTATTCTTGACCTTGAACTTAATTACGAACCATCTGAGGCTTCAGTTATTTTTCGCAAGGTGGGAACATATCAAAAGAAGACCTGCTGAAATGAGAAATAGAAATAAGGTTCATGGGCACTGAGGTCTAGGAAAGTTAGCAAATGTATAACCAAGTAATATCTAAAGAAAACCCTGATACTAAATCCTGACAAATAAATAACAAGAACATATAGACCAATGTTTCTAATATAAATGCATGTAAAAATTCTAAACAGAATTTCAGCAAATCAAATCCAACAAATCTAAAAATGATAATACATCACAACTAATTGGGGTTTTGCCAGAAATACAAAGTTAAACATACAAACATCAATCAAAACACTTTAGCAGATTAACAAAGAAAAAAAACATAATTATCTTGACAGATGTAGAAAAGTATTTGACAAATTAAAATTTGACTAATTAAAAAAACTTCCAAAAAAGTAGAAATAGAAACTTCCTAAACATACTGCAGAGCATTTATGAAAAATCAACAGCTGACATTTTATGAAGTGCTAAGGTTATTATGAACAAAACGGGGCTATGTGATAAACCTGACAAGCTCAGATTGCCTGGCGGGGGGTGGTGGACATGGTGGCCTGACAAGCTAAGTGACCAAAAATAACCTCAGGATGATCTGATCACAAAGTCCCAACAGGGAAACCAAGGCAGGCGGTCACATCCAGGCCTACCTATGGCTAATTTTTTAAATCACACGATTTTTTAAATCATAGGATTTAAAAACGTATGATCTTCAAAAGATACTGTGGAGGATAGGACCAATAAAATGGCATTGATCCAGAAGAAATAGCATAAAGTATATAAAACAAGATGGTGTCCCTCATGTCAGCCGAGCTGGCTGCCAGTCAGCTATGGCACCTTGGTTCAAGAGGGAAACTACTTAAGTTACACAAGACACATCTGTCAAGGAGGCACATCCAAGATACCTGCACACGTGATCCAAACAGCCACCCATAGAGAGGCTCCTGTGGAAATTCCACCCTCTTTATCGGGATGCCGAGACACTTGTCAGGAGAGCCAGAAGCATGGACTACACTGAGGCAGGCTCCAGACCACTGCTGTGACAGCCAAGCTCCACACACCAGAGTGCTGCTCCTGCCACGCTGATCTCCCCTTGGCATCAGCTGCTGGAGGCTCTGCCCTGCTGGACTGAGGACTTCTCCTGCCCTGCTGCCCTCCTGGCTCCAGAGGTCCTTCCTTGCAAGACCCTGAAAACTTCCTTGCCCACCGTGCTGTCTCCTGGACCTGAAGACCGAGACTCTGGAACTTGGGTTTGTCATTCCCTGTTGATTGCTGTGTGTGTGTGTGTTATAATTCTTAGGTTGTTAGAGTGTGAGCAGGATATTAACATATGTTGATGTTATACTTTGAGTGAACCTGCATTTAATAAAAGCTGAGTGAATAGCATAATCATTCTGTGTGACTCTTGTCTATTCCTTGGTGTCAGGCGGCTCAGCAGGCAGCTGGCCAAGCAGTTGCCCAGCTGACTTATAGGAAAGACCATGAACATACACTCATGAAAGATACTATTGGTGACTTTCAGTTCTGACCAAGATAAATTAGTCCCCTTCCTCCCAGATCATCCCTTCTACCATGCATAAAACACAAACAATAATCACAGCTAAGATCTGAAAAGTTAAAAAGAAAGCAGACTATTTCAGAACCCTGGAACTTGAGATAAGTTCCCTGTTTCCTTATTTCCTCAAACATATCCCAGACAGCACCCTGCAGAAACTTCCAATAAGAACTGCTAACAGGTACAAACTCCCTTTAAAAATCTCCAGAGAAGCCTATAACCCCTAGTCAAAATACCAGGAAAAACATGTTTTAAAAGTACAGAATACATTTTTGGCAATATTCACCCTCCTCAAACCAACCATCAAAGGAAAATCCACCCCTCGTACACACTCCCACAATTTTAGTTATCTGGTAGGCAGTTAGACAAACGTGAGCAGAGTAGGAATGATAGGCCAGGTACTGAAGGTCACCAGAATGGAAAGCCCTGGGCAGCTAGCAACAAGCAAAACTGGGCTGAGACCTCACCCCCAGGATGATCTTTCCTCCTCTAGCACATTGCTGGCATATGGTTTAGACACCCCTGAATTTTCATATCAGTGGTCGTGCAATAGACCCCCTTAGAGGAGGGACAAGGGGCCAGAGACAAGCATCATTTGACTTGGACCAGGACAAGAGACAACAGAACATGTCCTGATAAGTCAGCCTAAAGACAGAAGTGGTTAGCCCCTCCCAGCTGGATAAGGTGCCCTTGTCACACCCCAGAGCAGCTCTTCCAGCCACCCGCCTGATTCTTTTCTTTCAAGTGTACTTTCCCTTTGTTTGCTGAATAAACAAACGTTCTCTTTCTATTTGGATTCCTTGGGTCTGAATTCACTTCTTATCCGAAGTCTATCACCTGGTGCATCTAACATTTGGTGCCATTTGCTGTCAACAGTTGTGCCAAGAAGGAAGCTGCTGTCACCTCTCCCACCACTTCACCTCCCTCATCCTCTGTGCAGGGACATCACCCAGTGGTGCTCCAATCTCCACCCAGTGGTGCCAGCAGGGTCAAGCAGTAAACAATTTGTCCACCACAACCTACCTCCAAACCTGGCTAAAGCTGGCAAAATTCTGATTCCCCTGCAGAGTTAGTGTCAGCATGACTGAATGGGAAATTGATCTTACATATCCTTCCCAGTAAAAGCTGAGGGTACTTTGCCCTACTCTGGTGGTATCAGTAGAGTCCAGAAATAAACTAAGCCTCACTCCTCCCTGCAGCAAAGAGACTTAATGAGGCAATGAGAAGTGGGGCTTATCGCCACTCTGCTTCACAAGCTCATCCCAGTGTCATTGGAGCCCAACAGAGAACTGGAATCAATGGTGAAAAGAGGTGATGGGGAAAAGGTGGCATTACGTGCCAATTCACTTACCTCCTCTCCTCCCCTAGTGGCAGCTGGGTCCTCTGAGAGGAAAAACTCAGTCTGAGCCAATGTCACACTTACATTAGCGAGTGTCAGAAGGGCCAGTGGAGGAACTGAACTTCTACCCCACCCATCTGCCACAAAGCAGTGTGACTTGGTGCCCCACATTTGCACAGTGGGAAGCTGAAAATAGAGATGTTTATTAAAGAAGATACAAGAAACAATGTGCATACAACAATAATGCCTCAGTCCCCTTCAAAGTAGGTACCTTGGGACCTCACACAGTTCTTCCACTCACCATCAGCTGTCCCATCATATTTTCCTGAATATCATCGATGGTGTGAAATATCTTCCTTTTTAAAGGTGATTTTGGTTTTGGGAAAAGCCAGACGTCACAGGGCACCAAATCTGGGCTGTTGGGGGGCTGTGTCACCCGGGTGATTTGAGTTTCACCAAAAAACTCTGCATGAGATGTGATGCACGAATGGGCATGCTGTCCTGATGAAGCTGCCAATCACCAGTTGCCCACAGCTGTGGCCTTCTGAATCATCTGAATAGTTTGTGTGGAGGAATGTCCAAGTTTAACACAAAATTTGAGGCAGATTCATTGTTCTATTCACTCAGTCATTTTGAATGTGATGGCCACACAGTACACATGCTCTCTCAAAGGCATCTACCTCCCCCACTGACTAGTACAGTGAAGTCATTGTTCACTCATGCCCATTCTAGTCCACTCCTCTTAGCTGCCAGATTACATGAGATAGCACAAACCATTCTCATTATATTAACAATGGCTGGATTTTTTCCGGACAGACCTTGTATATATCCACCCAGTCCTTTGCTACACCTTAACAGTGGGAATACCTGTTTTAAAAAAAGGAGTAAATAGAATCCATAATTTCATAAAATAATTTACAAAATATCCAGGACACCCAAATGTCACTCATTCTACCAAGAATCAGAAAACTATCTCAACTAGAATGAGAAAAGACAATCAGCAGATTCCAAGATGAGATGAATCAGATATTAGAATTATCTGACAAGGATTTTACTTTCAGCATCATAAAAACACTTCAAAAAGCATTTAGGAATTCTTATAGAACAACTAAATAATAGAAAACTCAACAACAACAACAAAACAAAAGGTATAAAAGGAACCAATGTTGCTGCATTACAGTAGCAACAATGGTAATGGTAAGAAGTGATCAGATTGGAGGCTTGTATAGAAAAAGCAGAGACCAAAGGATTTTCAGATGCTTTGGATGTGGAGTATGAGAAGAGGAGAGAAATCAGGGATGATTCTAAGGTTTTGGCATAAACATGGGAAAGAATTTGGTCATGTAGCTAGGGAGTGGAGGGGCTGAGGAATCTGCCTGAACTGAGCTGCTGTTTCAGCCACTTTTAGAAATGGTCCATACTTTTGGAAAATGCCTGGAAGATGGATCTACCTTTTAGATCCTTGACTCTATAACACCAAACACAATAAGCCAAGGTATGTACAACTATATTTTCAATTTCAATCAACAACAGCAGCAGCAACAACATGAAGACTTGAAAAGCACTAAAACTAAAGATATTGAATATAAGAACGAAACAAATGCCAATTGATATAAGATACTGTGACCTGTTAACTCACCTGCTGAGTTATAAACTCAAATGGGCCAAATAAGCCAGGCTTGACCTCTCTGGCAATGTCTCAAGAGCTTTAATCCTCAGAACTCCAGAGTTTTCTCAGACAGATACTTAATTAGATTTTGCAGCAAAAGATAATGGCCCTGGCTGAGTAGCTCACCTCATTAGAGAACTATCCTAATACACCATGGTTGTGGGTGAAATCCCTGGTCAGGGCACGTACAGGAAGTGACCAATTGCCCTGGCTGGTGTAGCTCAGTAGATTGAGTGTGGGCTGTGAACCAAAGGGTTGCTAGTTTGATTCCCAGGCAGGGTACATGCCTGGGTAGTGGGCCAGGTCCCCAGTAGGGGGCATGTGAGAGGCAACCACACATTGATGTTTCTCTCCCTCTTTCTCCTTCCCCTCTCTCTAAAAATAAATAAAATCTTTTTTTTAAAAGTGATCAATGAATGCATAAATAAGTGGAACAACAAATTGATGTTTCTCTCTCTCATTTTCTCCTTCTTCCCTCCCCCTTCCTCTCTCTATCTAAAAATAACCAATTAAAACATTAATTTATAAAAGATATGAATGAATCAACATTCTGTTGATGCCTTGTTAATGAATAATGAAGTCTGATTAAGTGACATATGTTGTAGCATGGGTGTGTGTATGTGTGGTTCGTGAGTTGCTAGGAAAAATAATGCCTGGAGTATTATACTCCACACTCGTACCAAAGGTGACCTCTGGGGAAGAAAGCAAACTTGACAGGCAGAATAAAAGATAGGAAGGTAGGATGACATCTCTCTGAGATATATCTCTGATGTATTTGAATTACTCTATATTTCTCTCATAAATTTCTTGGCAATATACAAAAGGGGAAAATATTTGTAGGGCTTTCTACCTTCCCACTTCAACTTAAAAAAATATCACATGCTTTCTCTGTAAATCTAACATTTTCTGAAATCATTTGCTTATAGATATTCCCACAGGAATTTCCTTGAGCTGCACACTGGTATAGAGGTTAAACAACTGAAACCCATGCAAATATACATGGCTTTTCCCTCTTACTTACTTCATTTCTAGCTAACATCACCTCCCAAAATAATTAATACAAAAAGGCAATTGGAACTTGAGAAAGTTAAAATAGCATTTAGATTTCTTCATGCAGAAAAAATAGAATACATTTAATAAGGAAACTGAATGCATTCATGAATAACCACAAAATAATCCTGTTGTAATATTTGTCTGTAAGTCAAACTATACTTTTAATGTATGTAATGCTTTTTGTTACATCACCAAATATTCTGTCCACATGCCTCATTTAAAACGCTTACTAATATCTTCTCTCTCTCCTTATTTACCTCCAAGGAGCATACCTCAAAATCTGCTCTGGACTCAGAAAAGATCTTTCCTTGCTAAGATCAAAGCTCTATGAACAAAATAGCTTGGTCTGTGTTTGCATCTGAAGACAAACTGCCTATATAATCCTGTGCTTGATAAAGATGATTTCATAATTGGCCTGCTGAGCATAAGTGGACAGCTTAATGCACACAGCCTATGAATCTTCATATTAATTACTTTTGCTCCCAAACTGTGTGTAGTGGGAAAAAACTAGATGGAGGTTAGAATCTTGACTCTACAGTGTACTGTGAGGACTTCAACAGTCACTTAACCTCTCTCAGGGTCAGTTTTCTTGTCTATAAAGTGAGGATTAAAATAGTTACTTCACTAAGTTGTCGTTGAAGCTTAACAATCTCTAAAGGCCTTGTGAAACTTCTTACTCAGTGCCAACCACATAATAAGCCCACAATACAATAAGTGTTCATTAGTTTTAAAATATGATCCAGAAAAAAATATATGTGGGACATCAGATCAGATTTGAGAACTGCAAATAATACTAAGATTGGTCTTCCATGCAGAAAGAGTAGAGTTGGCAGCTACTTCGGTAAAATGGGATGTGAGAAAGATTTTTATCTGCTTGATGCTCTCCTTGAGAAATGTTCCCTTTAGTTTGGTTCAGTCAATGTGCCCCCTGGTAAAGGTGATTTACTAATTAGGTAACATATAACCAAAAACTAGATTTCTCTTCATAATGAATCCAACCACACTTGCTATAACCCAGCTGAACTAAGAACAGCATCACACAAGCAGCAGGAAAAAAGCACTAGTCATTGAAGGAGGGGGGTGGAAAGCAAGCTGAAGCTGAGGGAAGAGAAACAAAGAAGGAAATGTGGGCTCACAGATCAGATTCACTTAAGGACCACCTGTGTCTATGTTGTAACACCTGTAAGTTTGCATGCAGGGAATTCCACAAGCAAGGAAGCTTATTTCAGGTTTGAAGGCATCCCAGTCCTGGCTCTCAGCCCAGAAAATATTGACAAAGTGAACTTGGCAAAGTAGGAGTTCAAGAGAAGGTACAGGCAGGTGCACTGTGCTTAGATGCTGTTCTGGAAATTCAACTGGTTTTGCCAAACTTCATCAGTTTGAAAGTTGGAACTGTTTGACCTTGCATAACCTCAATTCAAAATGATGATTAATGGGCCTGTTTCTGCAGTGAAAAGGAAAAAAAAAGTTGAGAGAAATAACTATGTCTTAGAGGAAGGATTAACTCCTTCCTGAAACTAGCTTCCCAGCTGGACAGCAGCAGGGGTAGTGTACACAGGATCCATATAATGTAGCATGAACACACACTAAATTTTTACTTTATGATTTGTCACCTCGGATTCTCCTTGAGGTAATTCTGATATAATTCCCAATTAGTGTAACACAGGCACATATGTTAGATTTACTTCACTTGTGGAAAACAGAAAAGATGAGATCAAAGCAAACACATTTGAGGTCTGCTTCCAGACAAAATAGTATAACAAGGACCGGCTTTACATGACACCCTGAAACACACAGAAAAACAAACAAAAAACAACAACAAAATTATGAAACAATGGGTTTCAGACTCTGGCAAAGCAGTAATCTCTGAGAGAGGGAGACATAAGAAGGGAGTGCTCTGATTACCCTGGTTTACTCCCTGGAAGAAGCTTCCAAGCTGTAGTGGAGGCAGAGACCCAAAAGGCCTTCAGGGTTGAGATGACAAAGTTGTGAGTCCAGAGAGACAAAGACCCTATCATTTCTAGTGCATCCAGAGAAGAGCACTGGTAAGGAAAGGCTGCACAGAGAGATAGCTCCAGGTATCTGAAGAGGGTTCTTCTTGAGTCTTGAACTAAGTGTGATCAGTGCAGGCCTGAAAGGAAACTCTCTGGAACCAGGGCAAGAACCACCCAAAAGGAGAAGGAGGAAGTCTTTGAAGCTCCCAAATGGGACTTGCTTGCCTTCCAGTTTGAATTCCCACCCGTCAGAATAGGAAAATCTCACAATCCCTAGTGGAGTGCTCAGAAGGGCGTTGCCTCAGTAGCTGGGCAAAATTCAACTTAAAGACTACTCTGGTTCTGCCTAACAAAGCTTAAAAACAAGCTTTGAACACAACAACTTATCTGTGTTCTAGAATAAAGTTCAAAAATACTTGTATGAATACAAGAATGTCTAGTTTCCAAAAAGGAAACTGATGTCCAATAAAAAAATTACCAAGCATTCAAAGAAGCAGGAAAATACCACCCATAATGAGGAGAAAGAATAATCAATTGAAACTGACCAAGCAATGACCCCAATGATAAAATTAGTAGTTAAGAGTTTTAAAACAGTTATTGTAAATGTGTTTTCATATGTTCAAGAGGCAGATAAAAGCTAGACACTACAGAAACCTGGAAGATTTTTTTAATAAGAACAAACCCAAACTAATTTACAGGCAAGATGGTGGCACAAGTAAACACAGCTCACCTCTTTGCACAACCACATCAGAATTACAACTAAAATATAGAAAGCCATCACTCAGAACTGTTGAATGGAAGTCTGACAACTATGGAATTAAGTAACACATGCACCCAGACTGGTAGGAGGGGCAGAGATATGGAAGGGGATGGTACCATACCCACGTGTGGTAGATAAAAATTCAGAAGGGATGTCTCAGGAGGGAGGAGTCCCCGTCCCACACCAGGCCACCCAGCCCAGGGTACCAGTTCCAGGAAAATGAGTATCCATAACTTCTGGTTGCAAAAAACAGCAAAGATCGAGTCAGTGGAAGAAACTTCTGGAGTCCCAAGCAGTTCCCCTTAAAGAGCCCACACACAGACTTACTTAGACACAATCCCTCTGAGCTTCGGGACCAGGGTAGCAGTTTGAAAGGCACTGGTGGCATAAAAGGGAGGAACTGAAGTGTCTGGCATCAAGGTGGGAGCTAAAGGACAGCTTTCTCTCAGACAGAAAGGGAGGCAAAGGCCATTGTTCCCTTGCTGAGCCAACCGCACAGAGGCACAGAGCTGGCAGGTAGGTGCTATATCTGATATTCCATCAACCTGGCTAACACTGTTTGCTCCACCCTGGAGATCCCCTGAAACTGTGTCCCACCCAAATTATGGGCCCACTCAGACTGTTAACCGTGACTTTTCAATATGAGTTGCTGGTCTTGGTTGATGTTTCATAACTCCCTACATCCTATCAAACAAGCAACAGCCAGCCTCAGCAAGCCTCTAGATCCTTATACCTCTTGCTAAGTGATCCAGGCCTAGCACTAGCAGCAGCCAGCCTAGATTTACAGTTTGGCTTCACCTGGGAATCTCCAAGCACAGCAATAGTAGCAATCATCTCAGATTCCTTTATGCCTAATGCAAGGTGGCCCAAGGCAGAACACAGGTGGGGTATGACCTTGGCCTGAACCACCTAGGGAAACCTGAGGGCCTGAAAACCCAGTGGACAGCTACAGACCACATCGGAACACCACCACCCTACCCCTGCACAGTTGATCCTCCACAAAAGGTGGAGGTTGGTGGTCAGTGGTTACAGCCAATCCTTGCAGCTGACTGGCCTGGGTAAATTCTCCAATTGACCTGCCAACAGCAATCAAGGCTCATTTGCAAGAGGAGGGTGTATTCAGCCCATACAAAGTGTATACCTCAAGTACCCAGCTTGGGTGATAGAGGAGGCTGAGCTACTGGACCCTACAGGACACCTGCTACATTAGGCCACACTACCAAGATAGAATGTCATAGCAGCACTACCTAATACATAGAAAAACACAAATGGGTCCTGCCAAAATGAGGAGAAAAACATGGCCCAAATGAAAGAACAGACAAAAACTCCAGAAAAAGAACTAAACAAAATAGAGATAAGTAATGTTTCAGGTGCAGAGTTCAAAACACAATTTATAAGGATGCTCAAGGAACTTAGTGAGGACCTCAACGGCATAAAAAATTTCCAGTCAGAAGTGAAGGAAACACTAATTGAAACAAAGAACAATTTACAGGGAAACAATAGAGAGGATGAAGCCAAGATTCAAATCAATTATATGGCACATAAGGAAGCAGAAAAAAACAATCAAAACGACAAGAAGAAAAAAGAATCCAAAAAATGAGGATAGTATAAGCAGCCTCTGGGAAAACTTCATGAAGTCCAACATTCACATAATAGGGGTGCCAGAGGAGAAGAGAAAGAGTAGAAATTGGAAATCCATTTGAAAAAAATAATGAAGGAAAACTTCCCTAATTTGATGAAGGACATAGACATGCAAGTCCAGGAGGCACAGACAGTCCCAAACAAGATGGATGCAAGAGACCCACCCTAAAACACATCATAATTAAAATGCCAAAGTTTAAAGATAAAGAGAGAATCTTAAAAGCAGCAAATGAAAAGCAGTTACTTACCTAGAGGTGAGATCCCATAGACTACTAGCTGATTTCTCAAAAGAAACTTTGCAGGCAAGAAGGGCCTGGCAAGAAGTATTCAAAGTGATGAAAAGCAGGGACCTACAGCCAAAATTGCTCTACCCAGACAAAGATATCATTTAGAATGGAAGAGCTGGCAAAGTGCTTCCCAGACAAGGTAAAACTAAAGGAGTTCGTCATCACCAAGCTATTATTATATGAAATGCTAAAGGGACTTATTTAAGAAAAAGAAGATCAAAACTATGAACAACAAAATGGCAATAGATACATATCTATCAATAATTGAATCTAAAAAACAAACTAAGCAAACAAGAACAGAGACAGAATCATGGATATGGAGAGCATTTTGATAGATGCCAGATGGGATGGGGGTGTGGGGAAATAGGTGAAGAGGTGAGGGGATTAAACATACAAACAGGTAATTACAGAATAGCCATGGGTATATAAGGTATAGTATAGGAAATCAAATAGCCAACGAACTCTGTGCGTGACCCATGTGGGAATGACCTGAGGGAGTGTGGGGTGCTGGGTAGAGGGGTGCAAAGGGGGAAAAATCAGGACAACTATAATTGCATAATCAATAAAATATAATTTAAAAAAATAAAGAAAGAAACAGTCCCAAGCTGAACTTCTAAAGAAAAAAATACATAAGTTTATTTTTAAAATATTGTAGATTTAGGCAACATGGCATAAATAGTGAACTGGAGGAATGTATTATATTCCTATTGCTGACTCATCTAAGTGTGTGTTTGCAGTTACTCTTCCATAACCTGCTCAGACCCCATCATATACTGTAGAGGCTTTTTATGAGCCTCACTTGCTTCACTTATGAATGTTGATAACAGTAACCTGAAAAATGTGATGAAAATTAGGAATAATATATGTAAGTCATGGATCAGTAGTTCCAATAAAGATTCTGTTTGCTGCCACCTTGGCTTTATATTATAATTACAAGCAAAAAGATAAAACATGGAAACTACAAAGAAACAAAAATTATTGTACATTTTGAAAGATACCTAAGTCTATTTCCATGTGGTATTTTTAAATTTTTATTATGATGTGTAATATATATGCATAGAGGTACAAAGATAAATGTATCATAAAATAAATGTTCATAAACTGAACTCTAATAATAGCACTATCCTGGCTGAAGGAACAGGAAATAGGGGGCACTACAGAATGTCCTCCTCATGGCCCCACCTCCAGGCTTTACTCTATCTCTCTCCTCAAAAGTAATCACTGTCTTGATTTCTAACATTATAATTTACTTTTGCCTGATTTTTAGTGTTACAAAATTGAAATCATACAGTATATATTCCTTTAAAATTGGTGTTTTTCTTTCAACATCATGTTCAAAATTTATGCATGTTGCTCGCTATATATGGATATTATTAATATATTTTCATTGTTGCATAATATTTCTTTGTATTAATATTCCATATTTTACTGATCTAGTCTAGTTACTATTGATTGATATCTGAGTTATTTTCAGTTGGGGATTTTAAGAGTAATGCTACTATTAACACTCCAGTACATGTCACTGGCATCCCTGTTGTATATTGGCCTAAGAATGGAATAGATGGGTTATAGGAAGTAATATCCAACAGTAGTTTCCAAAGTAGCTGTACCAATTTATACTCCTGCTCATAAAGATTTCCAGTAGCTCCACATCATTCCCAATATTTGATATTGTTGACAACTTGTTGTAGCCACGCTGGTGGGCATGCAGTGGTATCATTTGATGTTCACCCACAAGGTTAAGAGTAGTGAGGTAGTTTGTTTTTAGGCTTTCAAGATATTTTTTAAGCTTACTGGCCATTTATACAACTTGTTTTATAAAATATCCATGATATTCTTTCCAGTGTATTCATTGTTATCCACAGTTTGCTTACCAATTTATACAAATACTATATATGTTTGGGATGCAAAAGTCCTCTGTAAGTTATACTATGTATGGTAAATGTCTTTTCTCTGTAGTTTGCCTTTTGATAACAAGTTAATTTTAATATAGTTAAATTTATAAACATGTCCTTTGTGGTAACCTTTCTGTTTGACAAAGAGAATTAATACTCCTATATTCCATTATAGAAACTCTAGTTTTACTCATTTAAATTTTCTATCTCTGGAATTGATATTTGTGTGGTAGAGGTCAATTTATCTTTTCTATAACATGATCAGTTTACTCAGCATCATTTATAGCAAAAACACATCTGCAGTACTCTGCACTGACCAGTTTGTATATGATCAAGTATCCATAGTGTTTTGGTCTGTTTCTGAGCTATTTAATTCTATTGGTCAATTTATCTATACTTGAATTAATAGCACATTAAACTAATTTCTGAAATTGTGTATCAACTTATTTTATTTTTTGATCCTCAACCGAGGATGTGTTTTTATTGATTTTTTAAAGAGAGAGGAAAGGAGAGAGAGAAAATGAAACAGAGAGAGACAGAGACAGAGACAGAGACAGAGAGAGACATCAATCAGTTGCCTCCCGTACATCGTCTGCCAGGAATCACACCCACAACCTTGTGGTGTACACAGTAAACTCTAATCAACTGAGCCACCCAGCCAGGGATGTGTATTAATTTTTGATATCTTGTGGAGAAAATTCTTCCATCTTGCTCTCCTTTATAAGTGTGCAGGCTAATCTTAGCTGTACATGTTTCCCACTATATTTATAATCAGTATTTCAAGAGACATAGACACATACACACAAACATGTAATATTTCTTGAGGCATTTAATGAGAATGCATAGAAACTATAGATCATTTTGAGTAAAAATGATATCTTTACAATATCAAGTCTTTATAATTGCAGATATATTGATAAGTTTATTAAGGTTTTCTTTAATTTTTTTCTTTTTTAATTATACTTTATTGATTGTGCAATTACAGTTATGCCAATTTTCCCCCCTTTGCACTCTTCTACTCAGTATCCCTCACTCCTTCTGGCAATCCACACCTCCCTCAGTTTATGTCCATGGGTCATGCATATAAGTCCTTAGGCTTCCCCCTTTCCTATACTGTTCTTAACATCCCCTTATCTATTCTGTACCTACAAATTTGTACTTCTTAACCCCTTCATCTTTTCCCCCATTCTCTCTCTTCCCCCTCCCAACTGAAAAACCTCCAAATGCTCTCCATATCTATGATTCGGCTTCTGTTCTGCTTGTTTGCTTAGGTTTTTTTTTTTTTAGATTCAATTGTTGATAGTTGTGAATTTATTGTCATGTTAATATTCATAGATTTGATCTTTTTTAAATTAAGTCCATTTAACATTTCATATAATAATACCTTGGTGATAACGAACTCCTTTAGTTTTACCTTGTCTGGGAAGCACTTTGCCAGCTCTTCCATTCTAAATGATAGCTTTGCTGGATAGAGTAATCTAGGTTGTAGGTCCCTGCTTTTCATCACTTTGAATACTTCTTGCCAGGTGCTTCTTGCCTGCAAAGTTTCTTTTGAGAAATCAGCTGGTAGTCTTATGGGATCTCACCTCTAGGTAACTAACTGCTTTTCTCTTGCTGCTTTTAAGATTATCTCTTTATCTTTAAACTTTGGCATTTTAATTATGTGTCTTGGTGTGGTCTTCTTTGCATCCATCTTGTTTGGGACTGTCTGTGCCACCTGGACTTGCTGCCTATGTCCTTCATCAAATTAGGAAAGTTTTCTTTCATTATTTTATCAAATAAGTTTTTAGTTTCTTGCTTTTGCTCTTCTCATTCTGGTCCCACTGTAATTCAAATGTTGGTACATTTGAAGCCATCCCAGAAGCTTCTTACCCTATTCTCATTTATTTGAATTTTTTTATTTCTTGCTGTTCTGATTGAATGTTTTTCTCTTCATTATGTTCCAAATCATTGATATGATTCTTGTCTTCATCCACTCCATTGTTGATTCCTGGTTAATTTTTCTTTATTTCACTAGTGTAACCTTCATTTCTGCATGTTTCTTTTTTATGCTATTGAAGTACCCAATGAGTTCCTTAAGCATTCTAATAACCAAGCTTTTTAACTGTGCATCCAAGATATTGTTTATCTCCATTTTATTCTTTTTCTGGAGCTTTTCTCTGTTCTTTCATTTGGATCATGTTTCTTTTTCTCCTAATTTTGGCAACCTCCCTGTTTTTGTTTCTATGTATTAGGTAGAGCTGCTTTGACTTTTCATCTTAGTAGTGTGTGGCCTATTATAGAAAAGTGCATCCATAAGTTGGATAGGGTGGAGCATCCTGTGTGAACCAGGTTCATGGAGTCTCAGATATGGTGTCACTGCTCTGTGACTCTGTGTGGCAGAGGGCTGAGAAAAGGGACAATGACTGCTGCCTGGCCTCCAGAGATTTTTCCAGGAAGAAGCTGTCCCCTAGAACTCACCCTGATGCTGGATGCTGCAGTTTCTCCCCATATGACACTAATGCCTCTCCAGCTGTGGCCATGGTTCTAGAGCCCAGAGGAAGTGAGTCTGCATTAAGTCCTAAGTCTGTTGTGAGCGTTTTTGTAACTCCTTATAACTGAGGGAAAGCTTTTACTACACCATTAACTATTATATTTGCAATAGGTTTTATATAGACACTAAATTAAAGATGAGTTCTTCTGATTTCAATTTGCTATGAATTGAAAAATTGAAAAATATTTTATGAATAAATTTTATATTTTATCAGAAACTTTTGTATCATATATGTGGTCACATTACTTTTCTTCTTTCTTCTGTTAATATGCTGATTTACATGGGTTATTTTTGAAAAATCCAGCAACTCAAATTGGTAGATTATCTCTTTTCATAGTTGCTGCAACTTTTTGTTGCTGATATTTTGTTTAGGATTTTCATATACATTCAGAAGTGAAATTTACCTGTAATTTTTTTATTTGTTGTATCATAGCCAGGGTTGGTTCTCAAAGTTAAGATGGCTTCATAAAACGGGTTTTGAGATGTGCCTTTTTCACTATTCTTCGACATGCTTGCATAAGCTTTTTTATTTCTTGTTAAAAATATTTGGTACAATTAAGTAGTGAAGCATTTTATCTGAGGAATAGTTTTTAATTAAAGAGTCAAATATTTAATAGTTATAGCATTTACACACATTTTCTCTTTTGTGCCAGTTTTACTAAGTTATAATTTTCCAGGAATATGTTCATTTCATCTATATTTTAAGTATATTGTCATATAAATGTTTTTAACAAATTTATATTTTATTTTGAATATATACAGGATGTCTAGTAATGTCAATTTTTTATTACTGATATTGGTTATTTGTGCCTATTATTTTTCTAGAATTTTTTAACCTTTCTTTTCTTTTCTCCTAGACATTTTTCTAGATGATCTTATTGGACTTCTCACAGAGTCAATCTATTCATTGTAAATTTTCTCCAATGTATCTTTCATTTTGTGTACTAACTTCTCTGCTCTTTATTATTTTATTCCTTCACATTTCCTTAGACTTAATTTGCTATTCATTTTCTAACTTTAGCAATAAATGTTTAACTTTTTGATTTGCAGGTTTTTTTCTCTTTTTCAAGATATCCATTTAAGACTATCACTTTCTCTTTAAATATGCTTTATCTGTATCTCATAATATGTAGATATTATTTATATTACTTAAAAAGATTCATTATTTCCATTTGTCATTTTTCCTTGATCCATGAGTTATTTAAACAACCTAATTTTTATCTGCTTGATTCATTAATTATTAAGAACAGTATGATTGTATATTTGGTTATTTCTCTTTTTATTTTTGCCAGCCTTATTTTATATATTTGAGACTGTATTTTGAAATGTATACTATAATTGTTACATATTGAAGAGGTCAAACATATATCACCATATGTCATATTTCTTTCTCACTGGAAATGCTTTTAGTCTATATTGTCTGATAATAAAAAAAGGAGTTTTTGTTTGGCTAATAATTGTTGATATTTCTTTTTCAATAGTTTTAATTTATCTACATTCTTATAAATGAGAGGTATCTCCTAAATAGCTTACTCTTGGAGGTATTACTTTTTATCTAACCAGTAATCTTTGTATTTTAATTGAATCATTGAGCTCATTTACCTGTACAAAATCATTAATAAAATAATTTAAATCTACTATCACTCATAGAACTTTCTTTTTTCACCAACCAGGTATGATAACATTTTCCTCTCCTTTCTTTTCTTTGTTTAGATTGATTTTTTTACTATTCCTTCTCTTGACATCCCCCCCCCCAAATTGCTTAGTTTACTATTATTTTGGTAGTGGCCCAAGAGATTATAATATACATTCCTGATTTAATAGAGTATAATGTTGCCTGGTACTTTTGCCCTATTCCTGGACAATGCAAAGTCAATAGAATACTTTATCGCCATTTATCCACCTCTCAACAATCTATTTTAGAATGTATATGAACTTTAAATAACCAAGACATTATTATCATTGTTTTATAAACAGTCAGAATTTAGATAGTGTCTTATACAAACAATAGTCACAGATTTGCCCACATGTTTACCAAATGTTTTGCTCTTTATTTTTTCTTCTACTTCCAAGCTTCTATCTAGGATCATGTTTCTTCTACCTGAAAAATCAATGAATATTTCCTTTAATGTTGGTCTGCCATTGATAAATTTTTACTATTATTTTCTAGAATATATCTATTTCACTTTTGTCCATGAAGACATGTTTTTTGCTGCTGTGCATAAAATCCTAGGCTGCTACGTACTTCCCTTCAGCAATGTAAATGATATTTCATTTATCTTCACTTCCATTGTTTCTGTTGTGTAGTCTGTTGTAATTGACAATGTGGGTCTTTTGAAGGTAACCTGTCTATATTTCTTTAAGATCTTTTCCTGGTTTCCAGAACTTATACTAAGATGTACGTAGGTGTAATTTTTTTTATTTTAAATACTGTGGTTCATAGAGTTCCTTAGCTTAGGTCCTCAAGAAAGCAGACAATGTGACATAGATTAAAGTGCCATTAATTTGAGATGGGCAAAACCAAGGTGGTATGGATATGGAAAAAGTGAAATGATGCAAGAGAATATGTAAGGAATGTAATGAATTATATTACCATATTAGTTATTATAGCAAGCTGCCAAGAGATAGAATAGGTTCCTCAGTAGCTGAGTTTACTCTCTGGCACTGTAACTCATTTACAGGGATTTAAAAAATGAACCACACCTAGAAGTATTCAGTGGAAGAAGAATGGAGGGGATATTTATCTTCCCAGATAGGTCCCATTTCTTACTGTTCTAAGTCCAACTCATGAGCAGCCAGTTCCCCAGCACTAGTAAATTATATTATCTGGTCCCTTGATGTCCATTCAGGAAACCAGATAAAGCCCAGGAATATAATATGTAGAGTTAAAATTAAGGATTGATGTCTCTGATTCATTTTGGGAAATTCTCAGGCATTACCTCACATACTGCTTCTGCACCATTCTCTCTCTTTTTCTGTGATTCCAATTAGATACACGTGAGACCTTCTTACTGTGTACTCTATGTCCTTGTCCCTCTCTTTTCCATGTTATTTTGTTTCTCTGGGTTTAGTTCTATATATTTTACTGTGGTCTATCCTCCAGTTAGTTTTTTTTCAGCTGCATTTAATCTGTTTTTACTCCCACATGTTGAGTTCACAATTTCAGATATTTTGTTTTCTAATTATTGAACCTGTTTTGGAATTTTTAGAGTTATGAGGCTCTCAAAAATCCCATGTCTGGTCTTTTACCTCCTTGAATTCATTAAGAATAGTCTTTTTAAGTGTTATGTCCAATTGTTCCATTATTTGAAGCCAAGTATATCTCTTTCTGTTGCCTAATTTTTTCCATTTTTCTTTCTTACTGTCTTACCATTTCGTATGACTTGTAGTTTTAACTGAGGGTTGTTCAGTGCATATAAAAATTGTAAAAATACAAGACCTATAATGATATTATCTTTTTGCAAAAAGAATTTGCCTCTGAAATGTATTTAGAGGCACAGTCAATGTGAAAGGAACAATTTTCAGAGAGGAAAAGTCTAGAAAATAGCCTTCTAAAAAAATACAATGGTAGAAGTAAGCTACTCTGAGCATGTAATATATACCTGGTTCTTTGCATATTTTATTTCTTTTAATAACACAACATTCCTTTAAGTAAAAGACTTTATACTCTCATTTAAAGTGAAAAAGCAAAGGATCAAAATGCTAACCATTTAGCCCTGGCTGGTGTAGCTTAGTGGATTAAGTGCGGGCCTGTGAACCAAGAGATCACGGTTCGATTCCCAGTCAGGGCACATGCCTGGGTTGCAGGCCAGTTCCCAGCAGGGAATGCACAGGAAGCAACCATACATTGATATTTCTCTCCCTCTCTCCTTCTCTTCCCCTCTGAAGATAAATAAATAAAATCTTTAAAAAAAAAAGAAAAAAAAACCTTCTATTTAAAAAAAAAATGCTAACCATTTAATCAAAAACACACCTCTATTTGCAGCAGAGAAGGAATTCAAATTCTTTTCTGTGATGCCAATATTCAGCATGTTTCACATCATTCTAGGGCCTCCACTAACCCTCTCTCAACGTAATAGAAAGAAATCTCCTGGTAATGGCAAAAGTCATCAGAATTGCCTAATAGATAGAAACTCTTCTAAATTGTCATTGCATAACAGAAAGAACCTATAAGTAAAAAAAAGTAAAAAAAAAAAAAAAACACTGGAAAGCAAATAAGTAAAAAGAACACACCAAACCAATACTCTGTCACAAGAAAAAACAAAACCACAGGCTGACCAAATGAACATTTGCTCTGGGACTGATTTGTTTAATGTGTTATAGAAAAGTCCCACCATTCAGTTGCATCCCATTAAGAACTCTTGATATTTGGTGCCAGCAAGGACCTTTTCCTCCAGATCAAAGTCTCTACAGCTAAAATTACAGGGGGATTTACAGCACTACATTCCCTCTCACATGGTAGGCAGGAAGAGAACAAGTTTCACCGCCCATTTTTAAAAGATGATTTAAACTTGGTTCAGACTTTTTGTTTCTTATTCGACAATTTATAGAAAATTTTGAAGATGTTCAATGAATTCCATTAAATGAAATTAAATTCAAAGAAATCCCTTCTGCTTAAAGAAGTTCCAAAATATTTATTTGATCCTCACATCAATTCGGCTGTGAGTCACTATATTTAAAAGGCAGCTTGGTTAGCTATCTTATTTGGCCTTAGTTTAATATCCTAACAATAGGCTATTGAGCTCAGTAATTACTGCTTTACTATGATACCTTGTTTGAATGCTCCGAATCTCTCACAACAAACAGAGCTGAAAGTCTGAGTGCTGCTCTATCTATTGGCCTTTGATTTTGGGGGTTTATATTTTTGAAGGTTTGAATAGTTTCCAAGAACATCACTGTGTTTGAGAGCTCAGTTACTGAGCATGGAGGCATTTCAGGGTAATATTCACAACAGCCAGAACCTAAATAAAAGAATTCAAGTGACAATAAAAGCACAAGGAACTAAATAAAGGGGAAACCAAGTTTGAGAAAAAGTTGGAATTTCACCATAATATGAAGAGCAAGTGAATCATTGATCCTGATTTCCAGTCTCACATAGAATGTATGTGGGTTAAGGTAAAAACACGGAAGATTTGAAATGTTTATGTCTACCCTGTTACAGTTGATTCTTCTGACCTCTATCCCAGCAGCTTTACTGCTGAGGCTAATGGCTAAGGAAACACCAGGGGGTCAATAAATAAAAGCTTGTAAAAGGAACTAGAGCTGAATACAGAACAGAGGAGAAGCAGAAAGCCTCCCAGTTACAAATATTAAAATCCAGTCTCCAAGGAAGGGCTGAATACACTCCACACTCTTACCTCCTCTCAGGCATGACATTACCAATCGTGTCGCAGAGGAGGGAGATGCGTAAAAAAGAAGTAGAAGCAACCACTAAAAATACTAAGCCATTCCTGTGTGTCCTGGGTAACTACCAAATTGCATGCTGCTACCCCCAATACCTAAAGGATAATATCACACTATCTATAGAAACAGAGAAAAAAAATTTTTAATGAGAGCAAAGAAGATTTAACTCTATCATATATGTCTCCTCTTATAGTTCTATGAAGTATTTCATGCATGTATGAATCTATGTAAAAGTCAGTGGGGAAAAACACAATAACAAAGGAACTTGTAAACAAATGTTCATAGCACCTTTATTCATAATATCCCTAAACTGAATACTACCCATTTGCCCCTCAAGAGATAAGTGGATGAACACATTGTGTACATTCATATTATGGAATACTACACAGTGAGCAAGAGAGAGAGAGAACTATTGATACATGCAATGACATGAATGAATCTTAAAATTGATATACCAAGTGAAATAAGCCAGA
This sequence comes from Trachops cirrhosus, assembly GCA_028533065.1. Lineage (NCBI taxonomy): Eukaryota > Metazoa > Chordata > Mammalia > Chiroptera > Phyllostomidae > Trachops > Trachops cirrhosus. The sequence continues at coordinate 64,390,143 of CM052541.1, forward strand.
CACTAAAGAGTATAAATGAGGTATTATTTACATGAAATTTTAGAGAGAAAATCTAATATGGGGGAATAAAGTCAGTGACTGCCTGAGTGTAGGGGCTGGGGGTATGGGGTGGCTATTAACTATGAACGGACATAAGGGAATTTGGAAAAAGATGGCTGATAGAGATGTAATATATATTGATTGTGGTGGTGATGGTTATAAAAGTGTATATATTTTTCAAAACTCATTGAACTTTACATTTCAAGAAGACATATTTATTTGTATGAAATTATAGTTCAATAAAGTGTTTCTAATGCAATACATTTAACTCAGAAATAATGCCTAAAAGTTGAATATTCTTTTTAAACTCTATTCATATACCAATAAAAACAGGTAAAAAATAGATATAGTCAAAATGTTGGTTGTGTAAAGCTGCAGTGATGTTGTTTTCTGTGGGTGTTTTTATCCAAAAGTGAGAGAAAACCCTTCCCTTTGCCAGACTCTGCATGGATGACAGTGGCGTTTGAGGTCTGGTGGAAGGAATGACCAGACCTCGGAGAGGCAGCTATCAGTCAGAGGCTCCGTGCTGTCGGGGAGCTCATTCCCACGATGACCTCTGATAGATGTCAAGAAAATGGCTACTGCACTTTATGTTATACTACATGTTTAAAAAGTACTGTTAAGCAAACAAATACTTGACTTGAACACATTTTAAAGATTCATGGATTTAAAACAAAAAGATTATACCCATTAAGAACATAAAATAGAAGCATTTGATCCTAGTACAATTTTGGCTTTGAGATAGCTAAGATAGCTCTTCCTTTGAAAATGTTTGTTTTATCCTTCCATAATAACATTTGTAGAAAGCTTTTTATTTTAAATTTCTGGCAATCTATGTTACAAACTTTCAATATCTGAATCAATAACTATTTCGGGGGAAAAGAAGTCGAATGAACAACCTAAAATGAACAAATTAGAACACCAAAGGGCACAACAAACAGAGTCTCAAGAAAAACCTACTCGTTCTAGCCAAATGACTAAAAAGTGGGCAGCTTATTATTACAGAAAATTTTATACACTTATCACCCCACTCAAAGCAAACACCACCGGAAAACCTGAATCCCAACCCCGTCTCCACCAACACAGGCGAACTGAGGAGCCTAGACGTTCACCTTACAAAACTGTAATGAAGTGGGCTTCCAACTCCCATTATTGTAATCTCTGAGAAGACCAAGTGGTAAGCAGGGATTTTCATTCCCACCAACCGGTAACAAGCCCCCTTCCATTTATGGGTTCAGTAGAAACCATGGGAGAGATCTTGTACATGCCCGCCCACCAGTCAGTAACGAGATAGTCTCCCCACTGGGGTGGTGTCAGAGGAGGCCTGGTGAACAATCAGGAACTCTACCACCACACAGCTGCAGTGAGGACAACCCTCCCTCTGGTCCCATCCTTCCAATCCCCCCTATCTCAGCTCCAGTGTCAGTGTTACAGAAACCACTGGTAAGCAATAACAAAGCACCTCTGTGCTTCCCAGACAGCATGGCGTCATGAAAGTCTAGTGGAGAGCCAAAACTTCCATCTCTGCCTAGCAATGATGAGGAATCCCTTCCTGCTGGGGTGTCAAAAAGATGATGAGTGGAGAACTGGACTTCTACTGCATCTAGCAATAATGAGGCAGCACAATCCTCCCCACACCAGCCTGGGAGTAGAGGAGGCCAACTCAAACAGAAGATTTAGCTACTACCCCATCTGGAGTCTCACAACATAATAGCCAAACATGCAGGTAATACTTAAGAATCACTTTGTATAACAAGAACCAGAAAAATCTCAATTTGAATGAGAAAAGGCAGCCTACAAGGGAATAGAAGATATTTGACAACCAACTCACAACTTTCAACAACTGAACCTAAAAAAGAAGCAACAAAGTAACTAAGCAAACAACTACAACAGTAATGGAGATCACAGAAATGGAGATCAAATGGAGAGTTATCAGTGGAGAGGGGTGGGGGGAGAATGGGGGAAAAGGTACAGAAAATAAGAAGCATAAATAGTGAGTACAAAATACACAGTGGGGGTTAAGAATACCATGGGAAATGGAGAAACCAAAGATCTTATATGTACAACCCATGAATATGAACTAAGGGGTATGGGGAAATGCTGGTGGGAAGGGGGAATGCAGGGCAGAGGGAGATAAAGGGGAGTAAAAAGTGGGACAACTGTAATAGTAATTAATAAAATATATTTTTAAAAAAGGAATAGAAGATATAAAGAAAAATCAACAACCAAACTAAAAAATTCATTGAATGAGCACAGTAACAGAAAGGAGAAAAGAATGGAAAGGAAAGTGGCGAACTTGGAAAATAAGACAATTGAAATTACCCAATCTAAACAAAGGAAAGAAACAGACTTAAAACAACTAATGATCAGAGCCTCAGAAACTTATAGATTAATAACAAAATATCAAATATGTGTCACAGCAGTCCCAGAAGTAGAGGAAAGCACATATGACTGAAAAGGTATTTGAAGAAATAATGGATGCCCATTGGTAAAATCATGAACCTCAACCTAAACTATGATCTTACACAAAAATGAACTCAAAATGGTTCATGGATTTAAATGGAAAATGTGAAACGATAAAACTTTTAGAATGCAACGAAATAATCTTCAGGACTTTCAGTGAGGGGTTCTTGGGTATGATATCAAAAGCACTATCTTAAAGAAAAAAGCTGATAAAGTAGACTTGATTGAAACAAAAAATGTGTGCAGAAAAAACCCACTGAAGTATATGAAAAAGCAAGCTAAAGACTAGGAGAAAATACTAGCAAACCGCAGATCTCATGAAGAACTATATCTAGATAATTTTTTAAAATTCTGAAAAACTTGAAAGAAAAAAGCAAATATTCAAATTAGAAAATGAGCAAAAGACATTATAAAGTATTTCAACAAAGAGGATCTACAGATGGCAAATAAGCGCATGAAAAGATGTTCAACATTGCTAGCCATTAGGAAAATGCAAATAAGACCACAATGAACAATCACTATTCATTTATTAGAATAACTAAAAAAATTCTGCACTGGCTGGTGTAGCTTTGTGGATTGAGCTTGCCTGTGAACCAAAGGGTCGCCAGTTCGATTCCCAGTCATGGCACAAGCCTGGGTTGCAGGCCAGGTCCCCAGTAGGAGGTGTGCAATAGGCAAGCACACATTGATGTTTCTCTCCCTCTTTCTCCCTTACCCTCTCTCTAAAAATAAATAAAACCTTTTTAAAAAATTTAAGTGACAATATTAAATTTGGTGAATATGCAGAGATACTGGACCTCTACTAGTGGGGATATAAAATAATAAACTACTCCAGAAAATAGATGATCAATTTCTTTAAAACTGAACATTGATTTACCATCTGACCTAGCAATTGCACTGCTCGGCACTTATCCCAGAGAAACAAAAACTTATGTCCACACAAAAACACATTTACAAACATTCATATCAGCTTCATTTGGGAGAGTCAAAACCTGGAAACAACTGAAATGTCCTTGCACAGGTGAATGGCTAAACAAACTGTAGTACATCCATACCACGGAATACTGCTCAGCAACAGAAAGGAAATAACTTACAACATGGATGAGCCTTAAGGACATTATGCTAACTGAAATAAGCCAGTCACAAAAGAGCAAATATAGTATGATTCTACTTACATGAGTTATCTAAAGTAGTCAAATTCATAGAAACAAGAAGGAGAATGGTAGTTACCAGAAGTGGCAGGATAGAGGAGAAGGAGAATTTTTGCTTAATGAGTGAAGAGTTTCAGATTTGCAAGATGTAAGTTTGGAAGGTCTGTTTCACAATAATGAGAATATACAGTACTGAACTGTACACTTAAAAATCATTGCAATGATAAATTTTATTTGTGTGTGGTTTTTGTACAATAAAAAAAGGAAAAAGGAAAGAACTACTGACATGGCAACAACTGAAATGGATCTCAAGAGCATTGTACTAAGTGAAAAAAGCCATCCTCAGTCACATACTATGTGATTCCAATTATATAACATTCTCAAAATTGTAAAAATTATAAAGGTGAAGAAGGGATTAATAGTTTCCAGGGATTAAAAATAAAGGGGGAGAGGCGTGACTATACAAGGAGGAGGAAGAGGTCTTTGTAGTGATGGAATAGTTCCGCATCTTTATTGGATTAGTGGTTCTCATGGGGGAACTCAAGAGTTGGAAAATTTTAGTTTTAGGTAATAGTTAATAAGCCTAGCAGTTAATGCATGTAAAAAGTTATTGTTTCAGAAACTGAAGTATGGCCCACCCTGACACCAGGAGACCACAAGGAATTCCACTTTTGTGCCCCAGGGAAACTGCAAGCAATCAAGACCGTATCTGAGTTATTGTTTTCCAGAGAGAGCCATCCCACTGCCCAGGATGTAGATAAAGAAAATCACCCAGGACACAAGGCAGAGGAACCAGATAAAGAATCACCAGTCATCAGATGAAAGGATGTTAGGGAAATTACCAGACTGCAGCTTTTATCTGATTAGTTGCTTTCCAGAATTCCAAATCCCTTACCTCCACTTTTCCCTTGAATTCCAAATCCCTTACCTACATTTTTGTTCCTCCTTATAAAAAAGTCTGGCTTGAAGGGAAATGTAAGAGCGTCTTTTAGAGTACATAACCCACTGTCTTCTCAGATCACCAGCCACCTGAATAAAAACACCCATAAAAATTCAATTCCTGTCTCTGCTTACTGGGTTTGGTGGTGACAGGAAGCATGAATGTTGGCTTTTCTGGTGTCAGTTCCACAAATCTATAGATGTAATTAATAGAATGCTACACACTGTACCAATATCAATTTCTTAGAACTGATATTGTAAAAAGATTATTGTGTTTGAGTTTTTGTTTGGTTGTCTCAGTAACAAATTTCATAAATTTCAATAATGCAAATTTATTATCTCACAGTTCTGTAGGTCAGAGGTCTGGGCACAGTGTGGCTCAGCTAATTATTTGCTCCCGATTTCATGGAGCCAAAATCAAGATGTTGGCAGGATTGCATTCTTTTCTGGAGATTTTGGGTTAAATGAACTTTCAAGATCATTGAAGTTCTTGGTAGAACTTGGGTTCATGTGGGTGCAGTAAAAAGGTCTTTGTTTTCCAGATAGCTGTTGACTGCAGTCACTGTTAACTTCCAGAGGTTGCCTCCATTTCTTGGTTCATGGCCTCCGTTATTCATCCCCAAAGCCAGCAGCAGCAGTTAAGTCCTCACTCTTTGAGTCTCTGCCCTCTTTCTCTTCCTTTTTCTCTTCTCTTCACATCTCTCTGATTCCACTTAGAGAAATTTTCTCTGCTCTCAAGGGCTCAAGTGATCAGTTTTCCCACCTGGACAATTCATGATAATATCTCTATTTCAAGATCCATAAACTTTGTAACATCTGCACAGCTCCATCATAGCAGCACCTAGATTAGTGTTTAAATGATTAGGTGTTGGGAATCTTGGGAGACATCTTTATAATTCTGCCACAATTCTATAATTCTATCACAATTATGCAAAATGTAGCAACTGAAGGAAACTTGATAATGGTTACACGGGACCTCTCTAATCCATGTTTGCAATTTCTTGTCCATTTGTAATGATTTCAAAACTAAAAGCTTTCTAAAATGCACAGAAGAAAAAATGAAATTAATATATATTTTCTATCAAATATATTTTCTACCCCCAGAAGACCTACACTAAAAGAAATACTAAGAAAGATCTTCTTTCTTTCAGCTGCATAGAATTCCATTGTGTAGATGTACCAAAGTTTTTTGATCCATTCATTTACTGATGGGCACCTGGGTTGTTTCCAGCACTTAGCTATTGTAAATTGTGCTGCTATGAACATTGGGGTGCATAGGTTCTTTTGGATGGGTGTTTCAGGATTCTTAGGATATAGTCCCAACAGTGGAATCACTGGATTAAAGGGCAGGTCCATTTTTAGTTTTCTGAGGAAGTTCCACACTGTTTTCCACAGTGGTTGTAGCAGTCTGCAATCCCACCAACAGTGCACTAGTGTCCCTTTTTCTCCACAACCTCTCCAACACTTGTTGTTTGTTGTTTTATTTATGATGGCCATTCTGACTGGTGTGAAGTGGTATCTCATTGTGGTTTTAATTTGCATCTCTCTGATAGCTGGTGATATTGAGCATCTTTTCATGTGTTTCTGGATCCTCTCTTTCATGTAGGAGAAAAATTATTTCAGTTAGAGACATGCCATTTTAGAAAACAACTAACACTGCAAACTGTAAATGTGTGAAGAAATCTAAGTTATCATGATATTGACTTTATAATACAATAAAAATAATACTTTAGACTTAAAATGTATATAGAATGGAAGTACACATCAAAAATTGCAAAGAATGTACTTAATTACAGATAACGCTAACAAAAACTAAAAGTTCATATTATAATCTCTAATGTAACCACCAATGAATGATAATATATGTGTGTGTGTTAACAAGCCAGTAGAGTGAAAGAAATAGGAAAATAAAAGAAAATACGATATTGACCCAAAAAGATGACTAGAAAAGAGAGACCAGGCATGAATATTAGGTGGGACAAAGAGAAAACTCAAATATACCAACAAATACATTAAATGTAAACAGGCCAAATAATCTCATTAAAAAATAAAACCATATGAATAGATTAAAAAAAAACTATATGTTGCTTAGAAGAGAGACATTTACTATAAGGAGATAAGTTGAAAGCAAAAAGGATGGAAATAGTAAAACCATGTAAATGTTCCCTTCCACAAAATAAGAAAGCATAAAATAGCTATGCTAAAATCACAGAAAAAGAGTTTAAGGAAAGATGATAAGGAGAGACATTTTATGATGATGAAAGTACCAACCACACCAGAAGATGTAATAATAATGTGTATGCACTAACAGCCTAACATCAAAATATATTAAATAGAATTAATAAAATAAACTTGACAAATACATAAGTATAGTTGGAGAATTTAGGTAACCATTCTTCACAAATGACAAAACAGACTAAAATAAATCAGGAAGTATATAAAATATTTGAATAACACTACTAAGAAACCTAATCTAATTGACATATGTGTAATACTACACACATTTAAGAATCTGCATTTCAGTGCCCACAACATTTACAACAATTGTAAATTTTTGCTTATAGACCATGCAGCTAGTCTTAACAAATCACATAGACCTGAAATCATATGGAGAATGTTCTCTTACCACAGTGGAATTAAAGCTGAAATCAATGAAAACTTTTTAAAAAGGTAATTAAAATATGGCTGAATGTTTGGAAACTGAGCAATACATTTGAAAAGAACCAATGGGTCAAAGAAAGACATTACAGTGGAAATTAGAAAATGTTTTGAAGTAAAAATAACTAAAATATGGCATATGGAAATTTGCAGGGTACAGCAGAAACTTGTGTTTGAAGAAAAAATGTATAGCTTTATATGTACATATTAGAAAAAATCTAGGCCTAAAGCTCCTTTTACATTTTTCAAGAAGTTAGAAAAGGCAGAGAAAATGTTATCCTGCCCTTTTTTATTTGCAAGTATTTCAAAGCCTTGTTTTCAAACCAGAGCTCTCTAAAGCCATGAGTTCTTTGAAGAGATATAAACGTTGTTTGCGGTTAGAATGAAGGGTGCTTCTTGGAGGAATGCACCATTAGTCAATTTAGAGGATTTAATTAGAATCTTCCATTTGTGTTTTAAATGTTGCTGCTGTACTGTGAACCAGTTAACAGCCTCTATATCTTAAAGGAGCTTTAATGTAGATATGTTTTTGTAGCTTGAAATACTACTGTAAGTATGTTTTCAAAGCTCTTAGAAATCTTGTCATTAAAAAGAGCAGTATAAATGCAAGCATTTGGTTTTTCAAACCATTTACATTGTTCAGAATAAGAAAGAGAAGAGAAAACTGAAATGTGAACTGAACCACAAAATTGGAGTGTTTACTTTTCTCTCTTCATTTTTAAAACAAGCCAGACTCAGAAGAATAACAGATAAGGGTGACTGAAGAATTGGTTTCCATGAATAGTAGTTCTAAAAATAAGCTAACTGCCTAAAGAAAGACATAGGAAGCTTTTAAATAAAATAAGCAACTGATATTCCTCAGATAAACTTGATAATAATGAGAAGGTAGGTATCAAATTTGATCCAAATTCTGATGAGTACATTTCTTATTGTTCACTCACCAATCCACCCTTTCAAACACCCATTAATCCAAAAGATCTTCATCAGCTCTTTTCCAGGCACTATGCTAAATGCAGGCAATGCAATGGTGAGCATTGGTGCCTCCAGTCCAGGAGGAGAGAGTGACATTAGAACAGCCAAGCACATAAACAGGTGCAGACAAACTGGGATTCTGTCTTATGAGGGAGAAGCACAGGGTGTTTCAGGAATTTGCAATGGTCGGGAGTCAGGGAAGTCTTCCCCTAGAAAGTACCATGTAAGCTGTAGTATGTAAGATAAAAATTGGTTAATTAGGTCAAAGACAGAGGTGGAGGGAAAGAGCCTTCTGGGCAGAGGAAATAGCACAAGCAAAGGCTCCTGGCGGGTGGGAGGGATCTCTAGGGAACTGAATCAAGGCCAAGGTGGCTGAACAAACAGCATGAGAGAAGAGTGTGAAAGGAGGAGAACTGAAGACATTGTAGAGGAGGTGGGACGAAGCAGTGGAGATGGGCAGGAACTGGATCAGAAGATCAGCATAGGCCAGGATAAAGTCTTTGTCTTTCTCCTAATAGCTAAGGGAAACTAGGAAAGGCTTTTTGCAGGGAGGTGACACAGTTCACCTGTTGTAAGTACCTCAGACTGGATCCCAGGAGACCAGTTAAGATCTCGTTGCATCGGTGTAAGCAAGAAGATGGTAACTTAGAACAATGTCTGGAGGACATGCCTCACACTGGCAGCCAAAGCCCCTACCCAGGCTGAGCCCACCTCCCTTTCCCAAGTCCACCTTCAATGATTCCCACCCCTGCCTGGCCAATATACTCACTGTCACCTACACAAATCTTTCTTATTCTTTTTCCACCTTTGTTCATGTTGCTCCTTGCTCCAAGAATGTAATCTTCAGCTTTCACCTAAATTGCAACCATCTGACACACTCAAAGTCAGGTTGCACCTCATGCTTCTTTAGAACATTCCCACCCACAGCCATATCCATTTTATCTGCATTAAATGCATGCTAGTTCTTTCTTTTCCTCTCCCTGATGAAATTATAAGCTTCTAAGGAAGGAAATGTGGCTTATATTTCTCTGGATTCCTCTGTAACACCAAGCACAAGGATGAGGTTAGATGCAAAACATCCTCTGAGCCTACTTGAATTGTACTACAATGAAAAATCACCACAAGTATATGGATAATAATTTGGAGAAATGTTGTGTTCTGAATTTTACTTAAGACAAAAATGGCATTGTGTGAATATAAAGGGTATTACAGAAGAATGTTTTTTAATAGGTGAAAATCCAAGCCACTTGGAGTGAGCAGCCTTAACATGTGGATTATTCTAGAAGCTTGCCTTTTAGAGCTAAACATGTCCTTTCTGACTTCTGTACAATCCTGCCCATGGCAATTTGCAGCAGGGGCACCCATGAACTTGGCCCTCAGTGAGGCTTCCATTAAAGCTTCTTCCAGGGAGGGAGGAAGGCGGGCCTTATCATACCATGGTAAGTTCACCTCATCACTACTGCCGTTGTGCTCCCAGTCTGGCAGGCTCACAAGACATTGACAGCTGAGTAAGAGAGGGTCAGAAAGACGGGCCTTATTAGGACTGAGAACCAGTCCTGCTGGATATCTCCAGGAGATGGTAGAGAATACCCCTTGGACTCGTCCCATTATTTGTCACTGATTGGAGCTGCTCCCAAAAGCATCAACTCCCTGGTCCCCCAGCTTGCTCTACATGTTCACTGATCAGGTCCCATGGCCAAAGAAAACTCTTAGGAGAGTTGCATACCAGGCAGTAAGAAGCTGCCAGTGTACACTGGAAAGATATGTGCCCAGAGCATTTTGTAGGAACACCTTCAGCATCTGCCACACCCATTCTCATGCCTTCGATATTGTACTTATTTCATTTTGTAATTCCCTTCTTCCCTTCTTCCCATTGTCACTTTTTAAAAAGCCAACTCAGATATTCTCGCCTTCCACAAAGACTTTCCTAATTATTCCAACATAAGGTGGTCTTTTCAGATTATTTTTTTGCATCATACATTATAGTCGGCTTTGGATTATGTTTATTTACATGTAGGTTTCAATAATTGACTCGAGATTCATAGTGCCCATGTCCCTGCCCCCAACCCCCACAGGGCCTAACATAGTACTTTGCCCATAGTAAGTGCTCAATAAATATTTGTGAGATTAAATTGTGTTGCATATTGAAAATGATTAAGCACGAAATGTACTCACCTTCTCAACTATGCAAGTGGCACACTTCAGCCTCTTGGGAGATGTTTGCTGGAATGACTCTGCTCCTTCTTTAATGATTTTTGATCTTACATCACACTTAAATGTTTTGGAGTTCCAAAAGACAAATATATCTTCATGTAATTTAAATGACAATCAGCAGGCTATTTTTTCCTTATTAATATACAGAAAGCTGATGGTCACAGCAGGTAACTGATGAGGCTAATCTGTCAATGTCCTGATAATTCTCTGCCTGATTGCTCCCAGTCCAGGAGGCTGCATAATCACAGAAACACCAAACTATTTGATCATGACCAGAATAGATTATTGATTGTCCTCATGGGAGCTGGGTATTGCACTGGATGAAGTTAACATGGTACCTCAAGGGAACTCCTCAGAAAGAAAGGAATGTGGAGACTTCCACACATTATAGAAAAGAACTACAGGAAGTTTCTGAAAGATGCAACCCTAGGAGTACTTGGTGTAACAGGAAGAGAATTGACATGATTAGTCATCATACTTTGGTCATTGGAACTCCAGTCAAAGGCATTCAGTCCTGAAGGATGACTCAGTTGTGTTACGGCTTCGGCTTCCATGCTTCTCAACAGTTTTCTAAAAGTCTGAATTATCTGCTAACCAAGTGTTAACAAAATATTCTCCAAACAAAAGAGAGATAATTGTTTCCATTGTGGTGTAGGGAAATAAACAGGCAGCAAGGCCTTAGCAGTAACTAAAGGACAATTAATATGTTTGACAAGGACTTTCTTTTCTTCGGTATTTTTTTAAATTCATTTTTCAATTAGAGTTTACATTCAGTATTACTCTGTATTAGTTTCAAAAGTACACCAAAGTGACTAGACAATCATGTACTTTACAGAGTAGTCCCCCTTGCTGCTGCAAGTACTCTCCTGGCCCTATACCTACCCATTCACGTCTGTACTAGTGACTATGTTCCCTGTGCTGTAATCTATGTCTCTGTGGCTATTCTGTAGCTACCAATTTGTATTGCTTAATCCCTTCACCCAGACCCCCAATCCCTATCTCCTCCAACAGCTGTCAGTCTGTTCTCTGTATCTACGAGTCTGTTTCCATTTTGTTTATGTTGTTCCTTAGATTACACATGTAAATGAAACCATATAATACATGTCATTGTCTGGCTGGCTTATTTTACTCTGCATAATACCTTCCAGGTCCATCCACACTATTGGAATAAATAAGATTTCCTTCTTTTTTACAGCTATGTAGTATTTCATTGTGTAAATATACCACAGTTTTTATATCCACTCATCTACTCATGGGCACTTGGGCTGCTTCCAAACCTTGGCTGTTGTAAATAACACTGCAATGAATATAGGGTTGTATATATTCTTTCAAATTAGTGTTTCAGGTTTCTTCAGATAAATTTCTAGAAGTGAAATCACTGGGTCATAAAGCAGTTCCCTCTCTAAATTTTTGAGGAAACTCCACATTGTTTCTCATAGTATTTGCACCAGTCTGCATTTCCATCAACAATACACAAGAGCTCCCCTGTCTCCACACCTCATCAACACTTACTGTTTGTTGATTTTTTGGTGATAGCCAGTCTGACAAGTATGAGGTAGTATTTCACTCATTGTGGTTTTATTTGCATTTCTCTGATGATTGGTAATGTTAAGCAACTTTTTAAATATCTATTGGCCACCTGTATGTCTTCCTTGGAGAAGTGTATATTCAGGTCTTCTGACCACTTTTTAATTGGGTTGTTTCTTTTTCTGATGTTAACTTGGCTGAGTTCTTTATAAATTTTGGATATTAACCCCTTATCAGATGTGCCAATGGCAAATATCTTCTCCCATTTAGTAGGTCATCTTTTCATTTTATTGATAGTTTCCCTTGCCTTGCAAAAACATTTTAGTTTGAGGTATCCTCATTTGTTTATTTTTTTGTTGTTGTTTCCCTTGCCCAAGGAGATATATCAGAAAAAATATTGATGAAAGAAATTTCCAAGCTTTTATTGCCTATGTTTTATTCTAGGAGCTTTAATGTTTTGGGTCTTACATCCCAAAACAATGGATTTAAGTCTTTAATCCATTTTGAGTTTGTAAATGGTATAAGAAAGTGATCTAGTTTCTATTCTTTGCATGTATTTGTCCAATTTTCCCAATACCATTTATTGAATAGATTGTCTTTACTCCATTGTATATTCTTGGACCTTTTGGCAAATATTATGTGATCATATAGGCATGGGTGTATTTCTGGGCTCTCTATTCTGTTTCATTGATCTCTATGTCTGTTTTTATGCCAGTACCATGCTGTTTTGATTACTGCAAACTCATAGTATAGTTTGATATCAGGTAGGTAATACCTCCAACTTTTTTCATCTTTTTCAAGATTGCTGAGAGTATTTGGGGTCTTTTGTGGTTCCATATAAATTTTTCGATTATTATTTTTCTAATTTTGTGAAATGCTCCAAATAATAACATTTAATAAATAAAAATGCTGCACATGTGTTGAAAGTTCATCCTTTATTTTGATAGCACTTTTAGATAAATAACTTTTACACAGGAAATTCTACTTGGTAGGTTGAATATTCACAAATTTTGGCATATATGCTTACCTTGCTCCAAGCCATTGACTTCCCTGTTTGATTCTTTGGAGTCAATAATGCTTTTAATTTAAAAGCCAAGAGAAACCTGGCTACTGATTTACAACATTTTTCATGACATCTGGGGAAGAAGGGAGTAGAAGAAAAGCAAAGGGGCAAAGGGATGTTCGTGTTTGGTGCTGGTGGGTTTGTCTAACATCAGAGCTTTTTGAGCATGATTTAGTGTTGAATTCTACTTTTTCTCTTCTGAAGTTCACTCATGAGTTTTTTGTAGACCCAGTCTCTGAGAATCTCCCACATGCTCTTCTTTTGTCACAGATGGACACATTTGTACTCCTCTTTCTCAGCCTCTAAGAATCCAGCAGTACTATCAGCTTCTCGCTACCAAAGTCCATTCATTCATTCTTCCCGATGGTCTTCTTAGTTAAGACCTCTTTCAAAAGAAGGTCAGAAAAAACTTTCACTTTCTCTGATTCATCTAATTCTTTAAGTGAAATTATTTCCTAAGCAGTAGCCATCTCCACTGCCATAGGCCACTTAAGCCACCCTTTCACTTTACGTGTTCCTCACACAGAAAGCCAACCCAAGTCCACTGTATATCCCCAAAAATGCATTAAGCTCTCCTAATGATTCACTTTGACCAAAGGCTTACAATTGGCTATTACTTACCCAGTGAACTTTGACTTGACCGAACTTTGGTTAGGTTTCTCTCCTCCTTACAGGCTTCTAAAATCTGGCTTGACCACAAATCTGAGCAAGTACTAAAGCACTAAGGAGCAAAACATCCTTCTTAATAGCTTATTCTGAGAATTGACTGACCATCCCACAGAGAAACATTTTCTCTTAAGCTTCCCAGATGATGCTGTTTGCTCACTCCATCACTTTACCTGCTCCCCACAGAGTTTCTCTTACTACATTTTACTTCTTCCTATGAAAGAACACCCTTTTAAAAAAATTAGTATTGAAACCCTTGCAGATTCTGAGGTCAGAATGTTCTCCCTATTGCAATAGTTTCTAAATAAAGTCTCTCCTTACTTAAGTCTGAATTTGTTTTTATTTGGAATCTTTAAATCTCTCTTAAATGGAGGTGAAGAAAGAAGTACTCTGTGGGTACTTCCTCCTTTTAGAGGAAGGAGAAGGACCCAAAAGTTCACCAAAAGTGCACTCTAAATGCTTCTCTGAAAAACCTTTCAGTTTATGCCCTCATTATGGGTGAAAGGTTAATTTTTTGTATTATTTTTTCAACTACAGTTGTCTCCATCTTCCCCCACCCCAGCCATCACCACCTCCCACCCTTGATCCTATCCCCCTGTGGTGTTGTCCATGTGTCCTTTATACATGTTCCTGAAAAACCCTCCCCCTTTCCCCACTTTATCCCCTCCCACCTCCCCTCTGGTTACTATTAATTGTTCTTAATCTCACTGTCTCTGGTTATATTTTCTTGCTTGTTTGTTTTTTTTTATTAGATTCCACTTATAGGTGAGATCATATGGTATTTGTCTTTCACAGCCTGGCTTATTTCACTTAGCATAATGCTCTCCAGATCCATCCATGCTGTTGCAAAGGGTAGGAGCTCCTTCTTTCTTTCTGCTACATAATATTCCATTCTGTAAATGTACCATAGTTTTTTCATCCACTCAATTGCTGATGGGCACTTAGGTTGCTTTCAACACTTGGCTATTGTAAATTGGGCTGCTATGAATATTCGGGTGCATAGGTTCTTTTGAATTAGTGTTTCAAGGTTCTTAGGGTATAATACCAGCAGTAGAATTGTCAGGTTGGAAGGCAGTTACATTTTTAGTTTTCTGAGAAAATTCCATACTGTTTTCCACAGTGGCTACAATAGTCTGCATTCCCACCAACAATGCACTAGGGTTCCCTTTTCTCCACATCCTCTCTAACACTTGTTGTTTGTTGCTTTGTTTATGATGGTCATTCTCATTGATGTGTAGTGATATCTCATGGTGGTTTTCATTTGTATCTCTTTCATGGCTACTGATTCTGAACATCTTTTCATATGTCTCTGGGCCCTCGGTATGTCCTCCTTAGAGAAGTGTCTGTTCAAGCCTTTTGCCCATTTTTAAATTGGGTTGTTTGTTTTCCTGGAGTGGATTCATGTGAGTTCTTCATATATTTTGGAGCTCAAACCCTTCTCCAAAGAATCATTGGCAAATACATTTTCCCATACAGTTGGTTCTCTTTTCATTTTAATGCTGTTTTCTTTAGCCATGCAGAAGCTTTTTATTTTGATCAGACCCCATTTGTTTATTCTTTCCTTTATGTTCTTTGCTCTAGGGGATATATCAGTGAAAATATTGCTGCATGGAAATACCTGAGATTTTCCTGCCTACGTTCTCCTCTAGGACTTTAATGGTGTCACTACTTATATTTAAGTCTTTTAACTACTTTGAATTTATTTTTGTGTATGGTATGAGTTGGTGATTGAGTTTCATTTTTTGCCTATAGCTGTCTAGATCTGCCAACACCATTTGTTGAAGGGGCTATTTTTACTCCATTTTATGCTTCTGCTCCCATTATCGAATATTAATTGCTCATAGAGGCTTAGGTTTATTTCTGGGCCTCTATTCTGTTCCATTGGTCTAGGTGCCTGTTCTTATGCCAATACCAGGCGTTTTTTATTACAATGGCCTTGTTATATAATTTGATATCAGCTATTGTGATCCCTCCTACTTTGTTCTTCTTTCTCAAAATTGTTGCAGATATTTGGGGTCATTTATGATTCCATATTAATTTTTGAAATGTTTGTTCTATACCTGTGAAATATGCCATTGGTACTTTAATAGGGATTGCATTGAATCTATAAATTGCTTTGGGTAGTATGGACATTTTGATGATGTTAATTCTTCTAATCCATAAATATGGTGCTTGCTTGCATTTGTTTGTGCCTTCTTTAATTTCTTTCTTCAGTGTTGTGTAATTTTCTGAGTACAGATCTTTTACCTCCTTGGTTAGGTTTATTCCTAGGTACTTTATTTTTCTTGTTGCTATATTAAATGGGATTTTTTTCCTGATTTCTGTTTCTGATATTTCATTGTTGGTGTACAAAAATGCCTTTGTGTTGACTTTATATATTGCTATTTTAAAAATGACTTTGAATATTGACTTTGTATTGACTTTGCTATTTTGCCAAATTCATTTATTAAGTTGAGTAGTTTTTTGGTGGAGTCTACAGGATTTTCTATGTACACTATCATATCATCTGTGAACAGTGACAGTTTTGCTTCCTGAAAAGGTTAATTTTTTTTAGACACAACTTTGTTAACTCTGACTATGGTCTAGCACCTTCCTTTGGAGTGTGATATTTAAGGTTCTTGGTTTCATCTAAAAATCCTATTACAATTATAAATGCATTTGTTAAAAAAGAAAAGTTTTTTCTTTACCTTCTTAGTCTGTGATTCAGAAGCCTGTAAACTAACAAAAGTCAGTTTTGCTAAACTAACAAAAGACAGATTAATAGGAGAAAATGTACTATATTTACATGCATAGGAGTTCACAGAAATAAAGTAAAACTCAACAAAGCAGTTAGATTCAGGGGTTCATATAACCTTTTAACAAAGCAAAGAGGGTTTGGGCTTCAAGAAATTATTATTTTTTTATTTAATTTTAGTTTATTCAATACAGTTTCCATCCTTTATTCCCATTATTAAATTATTAGAAATTATTAAGCCCTGGCTGGCGTAGCTCAATGGATTGAGCGCGGGCTGCGAACCAAAGCATCGCAGGTTCGATTCCCAGTCAGGGCACATGCCTGGGTTGCGGTCCAGGTCCTCAGTAGGGACCACATGAGAGGCAACCACACATTGATGTTCTCTCTCTCTCCTTCTCCCTCCCTTCCCCTCTCTAAAAATAAATAAATAAAATCTTAAAAAAGAAAAACTTAAAAAAAAAAGAAAAACTTTAAAAAAAAAAGAAATTATTAACTGCGAGGAAGTTACTACCAAATACACAAGGAAATAAACAGAAGATGAGGTCTATTTTATGCAAATTCAATTTAGTGTCTACTCCCCTTCTTCAGTGAGTTACCCTTCTTTTCTTGATATGGGTGTGGGGGAGGGGAGTTCCTTCCTCAAAATGAGGAAAGGTATGCCTTGCTTTTAAGCAGATAAGAGGATGGCAGAGAACTCTTCCTGTATGTGCCTTCAGCTCAAAATAACCCTTATGCCAACGTGACATATTTTGGGTTAGTACACAAGTATTCTCTTCACAATTAATATATAATTTTTTCAAGGGCTACTCAAAAAGATATTTCAAATATCTTTTATGTGTATCACTGATTTTCAAGGAAGGATTTGATATATAGATTTTATTTAATATATTGGAACCAATATATTGTTATGATTTTACAACTATTTTACAGTTTGTGGGCAGTACACAGAGGCAAACACTAGAAATACAAACTGATTTGAGACAAAAATGAGTGATTTTTCAGTTAGATCTGGGAAAACTATTGAGCATATGAATGTGAATTTCTCCATCATGTTTGGTAGTGGACAATATTATATTAAGGAATACATGTTCAAGCTAAGTAATGTATACTCATTGGGTAATGGCCTCTTCCTGACTGAAATGTTCTACCTAGTGAGGCAAAGGGCAGGCCACACAGGCCCTGAACATCAGGGTGAGGCATCTGCATTTACTCCAAATGGGATGGAAGCTTTGTATGGTTCCTAACAGGGGAGCCTCATAATCTGATTTACACTTTTGAAAGCTCCCTCTTGGATGTTAGGTGGGGAAAGCATGTGAAAAAGACAAGAGTGGCAGTTAGGAACCAGTCTAGATAGAAGATGATGACTATTTGGACACAATTGCTGCTACCAATCAAGTTGGAACAAATCCCCCAGCAACTAGGCTGAAGATACTGTACAGGCATGAAATACATTTTCCACTAGAGTGCATCCTCATTAGGGCGCACATTTTCTCTCACCTTCCACATTTTTTTTGGCTTCACAGGGCACAACCTCATCCATCTTCTACACATATCACTTGTCACTGCCTCCCTAGTTGGGTCATTTTGGTCTCTCTTCTGTCCTCAGCAACATTGATCTTGGCAATCCAGAAGACATAAACTTCAGGTACAAAGTCTGTAAAAAATTAGGGTCTAAAATGCCAATCATCCTTTTAACCCAGGAAAAATTAGGCTGTTAATACTACAGCTTAGTGATGACTGCATTATTTGGTATCAAATCCCTTTGGGCTGAAATTCTGAGGCCACTGTGTATTCACTGTGATCTTGGACAAGTTGCTGAAATTCTCTGTGCATCAATTTCCTTATATGTAAAACAGGAATGCTAATAATACTTATCTCAAATGATTGTTACAAAGATTAAATGAGCTGGCATTTACAGGGTGCTTAGACCTCCACCTAACATATAATGAATGCTGCCCGGATGTTTTCTATTATCATCAGTACCTACCTTTTAGAGCTGTGTGAGGAAGAGATAAACACCCGTAAAGCGCTCCAAACAGGAGCTCACACGTTTGTCCCAATTGTCTAATTAATGTTCTTATTACTTTGCTCAAGAATGACACCTATCTCAGCAATGATCCATTATTTATATTTTGCCTCTCTTGCTATTTCTCATTTCTTTTTCAGCCTATGAGGTCACCTGTGTCTGTGCCTGTGGCTGTGATGAGTATATTTAACCTCAGGGCCAAGAGAGAAGATATTGGAAGAGAGGCAGCAGCCACTGGCTCATTTCCCAGTTTTTCTGTTTCTATTAAAAAAAATGAAAGTACAGCTCATAAGCACTAGGTACCACATTTTGAGACTCCAGCTGAGGTAAATTAGTTGAATAGTTCATTAATTTTGGCACCCTTACATGAAATGAAAGCAGTTTTGGAAAGTGTGCTTTGTCTGGGTTAATTAGTAAATGAGAACATTGGGACTTTACTACATTTTCCGCTTCAGCAATTCTTGTAATTGTCTTTTTTAGGTTCATGTTTTATATAAACTTATAAAGATAGTTTTTTAATATCTATTCTATGATACATGGATATTAGTAGTATTCAAGGGATGTCTTGGGGTGGAGTGGAGTGGGGGATTATAGGGGCAGTGTTGCTGGAAGATTAGAAAGGAATCAAATATATGGGGATTAGGGGGAAAGAGAAAAAAGCTGTCTAAATAAGGAAGAATGTGTGAAAGAAAGAACAACAGCAAAAAGAAGCACCATTAACAGCCTGTTCCATTTTGATGTCTGATGACATGTATCCCAACTTCATTTTTATCACCTTAATGTTTATATGGCTACTGACACCCCTGACTTCTGGAACTTCTGCATGCCTCTTCAGGAGTTTCTCCAATTATGTGAGGTTTTTGCAGATATTTAAAAGCGTTTGGCAGCTGAGGTTATGTGACATGACAGCAAACAAATGCTTAGTCATCCCGTGTGGAATCTGTACACTGGTACTGCCTGAAGCACAAACCCGTTTAGAGTGGGATTTTTCCTCTTCCTTTTTGTTTCCACCAATTCATTAAAACAAAGTTGGCATTTGATGTCCAGACTGAAATGTATACTGTGCCCTTTCTTTTGCTCTTTAAAAACTACAGAACCACTTCTCCCGCTCACATCCCCATATGCTTGATCCTCCAGCTTAAATTGCAGTGTGCTGTGTAATCAGTTTACCTGGACGAGGGTGAGATTCATTCCCCTAGTGCTGGCTGCGCTAATTCATGAGAAGATCAAGAGGAAGGATGGAAAGAACCCAAAGAAGACAGACTTTTATAAAACTATGTAAGGTCATTTAGTCAAAAGCAGTTTCCTTATTCCAGGTAATCACCTAGACTATCTAACTAGTTGGAAAATTGATGTTCAGTAAGCTACAAAATGTATATCAAATACTTTACAGTTATTTTATCCATTCTTTGCTACAACATTGTAAAGTAAGTATCAATAGCTGTGTTTTATAGATAGTAAAACTGAGGTTCAGAGAAGTGAAATAACCCACCCAAGGGGAGGTGCTTGCTGATATATTTATAAAATTAAATTCTCATGGCAGGCGTGAGCCTAAGCTGTCTAAGATGATTCCATGTACCATCTTTCTATATGAGTGAGATCAGCAATGTGGTTCCTGGCGCCAAGCACAGGCTGTGGGCAACTTGGGCATGTGTTTTAGGCAATATTACTCAGGCCAGTGGAATGTATCACAGAGAAAATGACATCACAGATGCTCCTCCTGTGTGTCACACACTTTGGTTATTTAGGGGTTTATAATAATATCCTACACCAACAGGGTTTTGGGATGCATATGGCAAAACAAATCTAATCTTGGCTGGACCCTAAAACTCTCTGTCTGTTGAGGATGGAGGAATTCTCCCAAAGGACCCTGGTAACAGACTGCCCGCCCTGTCTTAGGAATCCTTGAGTATTCTCTTGATCCAGTAAGTCTCCACATTCTTCTAAGTCTGGCCACCCCAGTCAGTAAAAGAGAGATCTTTCACCATTATCTAAATTTCTATCTCTCCCTCTCATTCTCTTTCTCTCTCATTCTCTCTCTCTCTTGCACACACACATCATTCTTTCAAATTCTCTCTTTAGAGTTCTTTCCTTCCTTATAGATTCTCTCAAGAGACTCCAAGGAAGCTGGAACTGCTCCATATCCACAGAAATATGTTTTGGTTACCCTAATGACTGATGGGCATGTCTGGCATTTACTAGCATTCACTTCTAGCATGCAGGATCAGAGATGCTAAATGTCCCCCAATGTGGGGCAGTTTGCACAAACATAAACTGTCTGTCCCAGAAATTAAGTCTCCATGAAGGAGCACTGCCCTAGAGTCTCCCCACCTTCCTTTCTTTCTACTCCTTTCTCAATGCTCTGGCCCCAACCCCCACACAACAGCTCATTTCAGCAAGTGCCTTATGGAAGAAGATGGGAAATGGGCTAATATGTCCCCTTAAAATATAACCTACGATTCTGTGTTCTGGCCTCTTCAGACCCAGGTTCTCCTAGTTTCCCAGCTTGCTGGGAACTCTGATGTTTGCGCAACCTGCTGAACACTCTTACTGGCAACCACTCAGAATGCTGCTGCTTGAAAATGTCAGTCCTTGGGGTTGATTTCTGCTGCCAAAAACAGCAGTTGTTGAAGCCTGCTACATATTGCTAGGTCATCCATAAGGGCTCCTCCTTTTTTCCAATATGGTAAATATTTGTTCTGCCAAAGTCATGCCTACCCCCAGCATAGAAGTTGACAGGATTCCATTTGCTTCTAGCAGAGGGAGAACTGACCCCTATAAATTACATTCTTTAATAATGGTGTGGCCAAGAGAAATCTGGCATTATCCCAGATCTTTTTCTTTCCAGGCTCACATATGCTACATGAGGGGGGGAGAGGAAGGAAAAAGAACAATCAGGAATTGCTTCCCAGAATTTGACTTGAGCAACTGTGTTAATGTGATGCTCCTTATTAAGATGAAAAACAAAAAACAAATGAACAAAAAAAACACCTGGGGAAAAAGTCTGGATAAAGGAACATCTGGGGCTAAGCCTTGGCCTTAAGTTTGAGAGTCCTTCTGGGTATCTGCATGGAGATGTTAAGATAGCAGCTGAGTATGAGTTAAGATTCCAGGAAGTGGCCAGGTTGGAGATATATATTTGGGGGATATAGTTTTAAGTCCAGGGAATTAGTAATGATAACCTAAAAAGTTTGAATGTAGAAACAAAAAGGCATCTCAGGACTGGGTAGCTCCAGTGATCAAAACCACTGAATATGCGATCATTAGCGGTCTCTGAGTCTGGTGACTAATGCTGAGAGGCAGACTGCCTGGTTGAAAGTAATGGCTGGAGTGTCGACTTTACTTATCCCATTGTTTTCCCCTATCCTGAAACGAAGAGTGAGCTGTGCATGGTGGTCACACTCTGGATGATTTTTCATTTCTTCCTTGTCCTTTTTATGTTGTTCAAATTCTTTATAACAATTTGATGTTATAACATTTTGTATAAGCATACAACAATGTTATAATGAGAAAAACACAATCCATACTTTAAATAGTAATACCCTATATTTTGTACACAGTGCATTTCAAAGTGATCAGAAAACTAAATACACATTCCACTACATTATTATGTGAACACACAATATAAGGGCAAACATCTCTTCTGTAATATTCAAAGAATTATGCCTATAAACTTCTAAGTTTTTAAAAAATCTAGAATACTGATGCCTTGTTAAAGTGGTAAGTCCAAGATATCAGCATGGTACTTTGGGCATAATAGAAGCATATTTATTGAGTAAATAAAAGGTCACAGCTAAAAGCCCCCCTACAGGAGCTTACCAGTTAGTTTTAGAAGTAGTTTACAATCATATCCCTTATGTCTCTATGTTTTCCAACCCCCCAAATGAAGAGGGATAGCAAAAATGCAATCAGGGAAATAATTCTTGGCCACAACTCACATTCCAAAGGAGAAAATAACAACAACAAAATACCCAATCAAAACCATCAAACCACATCCTGGAAAAGACCTTTAATGTGCTGCTGGGGCATCATCTGGTCCCCATCATTACCAGCTGTGACTTGCACACCCGGGAAAGGCCAGACTTCAGCAATAGGAACTAAAATAAAAGGCGTAGCAAGGCTTTAAAGTTGACTGTGTTTAGCAGCATTTATAACAGAGGTGGTGACGAGAGAATTAAAAGAAGGGACAGACAGGGTCAGTATAATAGACAGAGTTGCTAGTTCTTATTTATTAACAATCTAAGGGAGCCCTTCAAATCCAGATAAAATGGCAACTTTCAGGTCTGTCACCATAGCCTTCAGTTTGTATTTGGTAGATGTGAACTAAAAGCCCACTTTGAGAAAATTACACGTGAGTGCTCGGGGAGATGGGACAACATAACTGAAGCACTTTATATCAAATGCAGAGAAATGACTAAATACTCTGAAAACAATGTCAGCAATATTAATTCAAGTACCAAATTATCACAGCTGCAGTAGTATTTTCCTAGAGTACATTCCACACAACAACAGTTCCAGGGATGTATATGTGTCATCAAAGGAGTTAATCAAAATAAGCTTCTTACAGCTGAATTTTTAGGACATGCTGTGAGTCTCCCAGCAGAGTATAGTAAAAACAATATTTCCCTCAGTTCTTTATTTCTGAAACTCTTTACCCAGAGCATCATGGAAGAGCTATGTTCCAAAGAATACACTTGCTAAATATTTCATAGTAGAGATTAAGATTCACACAGGTTTAATCAAAACAGAGCTTCATGGAAGTTGTAGCGAAGTTTCTAAAGAGAGAGATAAAGAAGTTGATAAGGAAGTGAGAGGAAAGCTTGTTACACTGTTTGCCAGGCTTGAGAGCAATCTGTTTTCCTGGAAGAGACAACAGGTTCCAAACTGGGCTTGGTTGAGTAAGATTCCTGCAAAAATACTGCAGGAAACAGATCAGGTAACTGGAAAAGTCAACCAGCACCTTGAATTATAACTATTCTGAGGTCAATGAGAAGATATCAGGTGAATCTTGAAGAATATACTAATCTTGTAGATAACATATCACAGAAGAGAATGCCTAAGGTGGTTTTCTAAATTATTGTTCTGAATAATTCAAGAATTGCCACAAATTTATAATGACCTAAATATTTCAAAGCTGGTATATACTTAATTAGGCATTATCAATTTCCCTCTATTATAAGTTTTACTTGTCTCTTGTATGGCTGTATGCTTTATAAAACAAATTAACAGTGCTATTTAATGCATTTGTTCTTTTCAGAATTCAGAATTATCAACCTTAAGGCAAAAATCCTGCCCATTATAATCCTATTCTCACAAGACATCATCAAAATGCTGATTCATACTGACTAAACAAGCTGCATATTAATTACTCATTTCAATGTCAGCGTGTTCATTATATATTGCTCTTTCCAAGGGAGAAAAAGAGGAGATACTGCTGCTTCCAGGGCATTTAATTAAAATGCACAATGCACCAAAAATAAGTTACTTTTGCCTTTTAAATGAATTATGTAGAACAAACTTGTGAAAATTATAGTGGAACTGAAGGCTTCATCATTTGGAGACAAAAGTACATTTCTACTGTGCTTTCTGAAATGCTTCGGTGGTTCAAATCTATACAGGTTATGTTATGGCTTCTCTATGGCCTATGCTTCTAGTTGCTCACTGCAAGTCTCCTCTCCTGGCATTACTATGGCAAATTATACTAATGTTTGAGGCAACAAAGAGAAGCTGACAGAACAGAAATTCTTCTTGCACTTGGGCTATGTTCACCTGCCATAAATCAAATTTAAGAAATTACATCATGCACTATTTAATTAAATAGTGCCCTGTACAGCATCCAGGTGGTCAGAAGCATTTCAATGGTAGCTTTTAGGGTGATAATGATTTTGACAAGGATGAAGATCATAATGAGGACAAAATGGATACTATTGCTTGCCAGTGACTTGGAGGGACAGTATTCACCAAAGTTCCTCAGCTTGATGCCAAGAAGTCCCTTGGAACCAGAACTTGAGCCACACTGTTTTCTGGAGCTTAGGCGTATCTGGGTATAGCTAGATAATCTGATTGCCCAAATGGTTTTTGGATAAAGGCTCATAAGTCTATTTGTAAGGAACTTACACTGAAGGAAGAAGTGAAGATAATGAGCTGACCCCATAAAAAAGGCTTAATTATCATATTGGAGTAGAGATCCTGGTTAATCATGGTAAACACTGTCAGAACTGCCCCTGTCCCAGCCTTCTGGACACATGTGTGTCAAGAAAAGAAGATGGAGCTGTAATTATTAATTAAAATAATTATTTCTACTAAATTATATAATACAGCTGTTGTGATCCTACCCTACCAGAACATCAGGCAAAGGCAAAAGGACCCATCTCTTCCCTCAGCAACTGTACTTCCTCATTGTCCTGGCAAAGACCCCAGGAGATTTGGTAAGAGGGAAGTTCAGGTCTTCCTTGGTGAATTAGTCCTTCTGCCAACTGTGCTGAGCAAAGTCACTGGAGGAACTGAAATAGCCCCTGAAAAATCATGAAGAAGGGGGACTCCAAGACCGGAAGAGGGTATGCAGAGCTACATCAGGGAGACACCATGCACAGGAGAGCAACGGAAGGACCACACTGCCCAGTGCTGCTACATGTGTTAAGAGTAAAAACATGCGTAAGCACATTTAAGGCACCCCATAGAGAGTCTCAGAAATATTGGTGTGTGGGCTGGCAGGGAGGCTAAAAGTCCTTTGCCAATAGGTAGGGAGGGTCTGCAAACCAGGTGAAATTTGAGCTATTACTCTTAGTGTGACCTCATATGTTGTTCTAGCTGATGAGTCCTGGGAGAAATATATGGCATGTATGAATCTGGGGAGAGGTCCCCTTATCTATTTTCTAAAATAGAACAGAGCCCTGAAAACTGCCATTGTGGGAAAAAATGTGGGAAGCTCAGAAGAGCTAGTCGCATATACCAAGTTTCTATTTTTCATTCATTTTTCAAACATAGAAGCAAAGCATGGGGCGGGAGGATGATCGAGCCAGGCGAGAAAGGTAGATTGGACAGAATGGAAGCAGAGAGGCAGAGAGGCAGCCAGTGGGTCAGTGAGCACCTGCCATGTATTAAGCTTTTGGTTGGATTTCTTTTTTTAAAATTTTAACATATTTTATTGATTATGCTATTACAGTTGTTCCATTTTTTCTCTCCTTTATTCCCCTCTGCCCTGTATCCCTTCCCACCATCATTCCCCCACCTTAGTTCATATCCATGGGTCATACATGTAAGTGCTTTGGCTTATAAATCCATTTCTTGTACTATTCTTAACCTCCACCTGTCTATTTTGTACCTACCACTTATGCTTCTTATTCCCTGTCCCTTTTACCACATTCTCCCTCCCACCGACCCCCCCTCTGCTGATAACCCTCCAAGTGATCTCCATTTCTGTGATTCTGTTCCTGTTCTAATTGTTTGCTTAGTTTGTTTTTGTTTTTATTTTTTAGGTTTAGTTGTTGACAGTTTGTTGAGTTTGCTGTTCATATTTTTGATCATCTTCTTTTTCTTAGATAAGTGCCTTTAACAATTCATATAATAAAGTCTTGATGATGATGAACTCCTTTAACTTGACCTTATCTGGGAACCACTTTATCTGCCCTTCCTTGGTGGGATTTCTTTCATGGCCATGGTCTTTCATCAATTGTCAAAAAAATAGATGAGTCAAATATTATTATCACCATTATACAACAAATAGCTAACTGAGTTTCAGAGAGATGAAGTAACTCGTCCAGGACCACAGAGCTTCTCAGTGTCACAGCAAGGTCTATATGACACCAAAGCCCATACCTCAGCCAACCCTCCTCCCACAAGTATTCACAAGTCAACCTGCTGGGGCACAGAAAGAGGACGTTAAAACTCATATTTCTATTTCTTTTTGGCCAACGTTTGTCAGTAGGACCATTTTAGTCCAGATCAGATAGTGAAACAACAAGCACAGTCCACAGAGCATTTGGAAGGAAGAGGGTTGATAGAGTGGGGACAGTGGACTCCTCACTCATTTGCTAGTTTTTAGTGTATCATGATGTGTTGCAGTTTATGGGGCCCAGGGAAGTCACTTACCTGTTTTAACCAATATACCTCAAGAACAGAACAATGGGTTCAAAATATTCCTCCAAAGCAGTGGGAAATCGACTACAATGCTAATAATGTAAGCACGTGTGAAAGGCACAGGCATGTGCTCTTTACAGCTATGAAAACCAATAGACACAATGATGACACGCGGTTCTGACTCAAAGTCAGGCAAAAAAAAAATCCGGCGTACTTGAGCTATGAACTGATATCCAACATCATCAATATTGCCTAAGTGAATGTTACCTTTTTACATATACTGTCCTTTTGGTGGTGTTTTTTCCCAGTTATGCGTGTTATTAAAACCAAGTATCTACACCTACCTAGAAGCCAATATGTAAGTCTTTTTTAAAAATTTAAATATTTCAAAAGTAATGAAATATTGTAATAGGTTCAGTACTATAAGTTTAGTATTTCATGTGGAACAGAATAATTTTGTTAAGAATGAAATTACAATTTTAAAATATTGCATGTTATATCTTTATCTCACTTTTAAACTACTTTTTTGGAGTAAAATGGACAAAATATATTAATTTGGTGGTATATGTGTATAATTTATGAACACATAAATTTATTTTTATTGAGAATTCAGATATAAAAAGTCTAATAAAGTATGCTATAATTTTTTCTATCTTCTGTACTATATATCAGTGTAGTGAATATTGTGTGATATATAAAAAGTTCTTGAAAAATATTTTTAAACACAAAAGTAGAAGAATAAATACCACATTGATATGAGGTATACTTCAAGGAACGTTTGGGGAGAAAAAAGAAAGGGAGACCTGAGTTTAAATAAAAAGGTTGAAGCCATCAGAGGGTGAACACACATCACCTTTTAACTTAACTTATGTTTGTTATCCCAACATCTATTCCAGAAAGTGCCATTTTCACTGTCAAAGTTATCTGGTTTAGGTGACACACTTTATGGTTACCCTAATTATACAGAAAACTTTTTGAATTTTCAACTTCTCCATCTCCTCATATTTCTCTCACTTTTTCTCCTTTTTCACTTCCATCTCAAACAAAAATTATCTTTTTAATTTCATGACCAGGTCTGTCATCTGTATGTGGTACTCTTTAAGCTGTGACCATTTATGTCATGATCTTCCTTGCTTACAACATTCATCTCTCGCCCTCTCTTCAAGTGCCCTCTTCCCCTTCCTTTAAACATATCTAGGTCTTGAAAAAATCTAAAATAAAACTTTAAAAACATTATTTTGAGACCAAACTGTCTCGGAACATTTTTTCCTTTTTATTTTATTTTGAAAAGTCTCTAAAAGGAAGTTCTTACTTGTTATATCTGTTTCCCTCGACACCAACACTCGACATACTGAAATTTCTCTCTTAAAGATTCCAAGCAACAGTGGTACTTCAAATACCCTGCTCTCTACATTCCCCTGAGAAAATTAAGTAAAGGTTGGAGCAGGAATCCCAGTCCTTTGACCAAAAATGGTCCTCCTCTACCCAGGATAATCAGAGAGAATGTGAAGTAGGGCCGAAGCTGCCACCTGCCTACTCAGCCAGGTCCCCATGCATCTTTACCAGAACACTTGGAATTATTGGTCAGATTTCACTATCTTAAAGGTTCCTATTATTCTGGTGTATTCCAGGACACTGTGGGACATAGTATAAATACTGTGGAATTTGAAGTCAGAACGATCTGAATGTGAATTCTAGTTCTGACTCACAGTATTGCTCAGCGACCTCCCCCAAGTACGTAGACTCTCTCAACCTGATTTTACTGTCTATCAAATGGGAATGAGCTCACCTCACTCAAGGCTGATAATCACTGAGAGTTAGTAAACACTATGTTCATGTGGACATCGGTTTTTGTTTTTTATTATAAAGTTTTCAGCTGCCTTAAATGACACAACTCAATGAGCTGTGTTTAATCCACATGAACTTGCTATAGAATCAAAAGTGCTGCAAAAGTCACTTTTGATGCAGTGTTTAAATCTCCATGTATATTGGGTCTAAAGCCTTCAGGGCAATGACACCATCTGTTTTTATAAGAACTCAAAACAAACAAATAAATGTACTTAGAAACTTTCTGAACTGTGCCCAAGATCTGACTTATTTTCCTATAATTTATATTGAGTATTTTTTCTAATTCTATTTATATAATCTATAAATAAAAGGAAGAAAAATATGAAAGAATGTAAGGGCAGTGTAACAGAAAAATGTTGGCACTACCACCAAATTCCTGAGGAAGGAGCAAGAGTCCAGCCTGAGGAAAGATACATTTACCGTCCTTCGGAGACTTGCAGGAAGATGTTCAGTGGCTGGCAGGGAGGGAGGATGGGGAAAATGGGGGGGTTCTAAAGAACCTTCAATGACCCATACAAATCAGAGTCCACTTTAAACTCTTGCCAAACCATGGCACATGCCACCCCTCACCGAAGAGCACACTGATAAAAGCAATGCTCCCTCTTCCTTCTCAGCTTGCCCCACATTCCTGACTCCATAGGGATTCAGATGGGGAAGATGTGAACCACTAGCTTAGAAAAACACAGAACCAATTCTCAGTCACAGACTTTTTTTCCTGCAACAGTCCCAAAATGGGAAAAGAAGAGACACGCCAATTTAAAATCAAATTGGTAGATTTGATAATTATGTGAGACCGTGCATTCCAATTGCTTATCCAAGTGTGTATTTTGTGTGTGGTCACTAGGAGCAACCAGAAAAGTCAAGGGACAGCCAGAGTTCTCACCCAGGGCTTCCTCAGAAAGAAAAGATTAGAATCAGTGGGAGGCAGAAACTACACCGTGTGACTCGTTCAGTAAACTCAGTTGCTTCCCAGTACAGGCTTTTACTCTGCTGCCCCAGGTCACTGCAGGTGTCCCTCCTCTCACCAAGACACTGGCCCCCAGCTGTCTCACAAGCTACAGGTGCACCTTTTAAATTCAATGCTGACCTGACATAGCTTTAGGTTTAAGAAGCCCACTGTGAGAGACACAGGGAGTGGGAAAGGTGCATTGTGTGGGGGCCCCAGGGGCAGGATGCTTGGTTTTTGTCTTAACGGTCAACACTGTAAGCAAGGCATGAAAGAATTGCCGTCTGCTGTGTCGACTGGAATTGAAAGTGTAACAGAGGGACGAATGATGGGAAATGGGATTAGGACAGGAATTCTGGGACCAGGAGCAAAGACAAGGTGTGTTACAGTGGGCATTAATGACTTGTACTACCAAGAGTCCCCACATTCCTCCCAACACCCCTCAGCGCATAATCCAAACCTCTGTCCTGCCTCTGCCAAGCACCTATTTGTTGATAAGCAGCAGTGAGATTGGTGGGAAACAGAAAAAAACCCTTTCTTTAGTTATGGCCTGAGAAGTTAAAATTTTATCTCAACGTGGTTCTCTGGAGAGCAGGAGAAAATTGTTACTGCGAAGTTTCTGAGCTCTGACAAAAAACAAAAAGGTCAAGCAACTATAGACATGTTAGCCTGTACTCACAGAGCTACTCGTTGACAGTGATTTATGGGCAGAATTCCTGGGGTGGGGGGAAGACAGCAGCTTCAGTGCTATAGACCAAAGGACACAATGCTTTATAATCTACTGAACAAATGATAAGTCAAATTACAGAAAACATGGAACTGCAGAGATAAAAGCACCCTCCCTGGGGCCAGGAAATTGTAGAGCATTTATCCAGGAAGTTTAAAATGAGAGAATTTTCCTGGGCCCACTCCCTGTATTTATCTTTCTTATTCTCATTTTTTGTCTTCATATCTCATTTCCTGTATCTTACTGAGATTTTTATAATTGATCTATGTGGAGGTAAGTCAGCATTTATATTAGTACTAACATATATATTAATTTAAATATTGAAAAGTCATATTGTCTCTAAATAGTGATGCACTTTCCATCTGAAAATAAACCCTTTAATCTCATAATCCATAAAGCCTTAATTAATCAAAATGCAGAGAGGATGGTACAACAAAAATTTTAATGATGTGGCTAAGGATAAATCATCTTGATTTTAACACTTGCTTCTGAGAAGTTTCCACTTCCCACAA
Organism: Trachops cirrhosus; assembly: GCA_028533065.1. Taxonomy (NCBI): domain Eukaryota; kingdom Metazoa; phylum Chordata; class Mammalia; order Chiroptera; family Phyllostomidae; genus Trachops; species Trachops cirrhosus. The sequence goes on from CM052541.1 coordinate 64,420,707, forward strand.
CATTTTTTATAAAGTAGGAAGCACTATTCTCTTCTTCATTAAAGTTACTATAATTAATGAAATTTAAAAAGGTCACTTTCATTTCTAAAATTCAATGTACATCAATCAACACATGATTCCTTAAATCACCTCCTACATATTCATTTTGACAGTTTTTGTATTGACAACACAGGCAGTAAGTAATAGTTATGCAACGATCTGTAGTGTTTAAAAGATTAGATTTACTTGGAATGTAAGATCCCTTAGCCTATCCTAAACAGCTACTCTTAAACAGCATTGTTTTGGTCATTTTTCCTAAGTGTTGACTGACTAAACATTTTTTGATTTTTAAAGTTCAGTCTTAGTTCGATTATTTTCATAGTTGATTATATTGAAAATTCATCTCAAACTATTGTTGAGCATTTTTTCCTTTGGCAGATGCTATATTAGCAGCATTAGATGCAACATATCATGAAATTCTCACAACCACCCCCTGAGACTGGTATGTTTGTTTATAGGGCAGATCTTCAGAACCACCCCAGAAGAACCTCAGCATCTACCATCCCACACATTCCCATGGAAAAGCCTGAAGTGTGAAGTGGCGGAGCATCCTGCAGAGCCTCCCAGAGATATCTAGCAGTACCGCACACCCTGGCTCTGGAAGGTGCTGTGCAGTTAGAGCTGCTGTGACAGCACCCAGGTGGTTCCCCCACTAGGGCACCGAGGCCGGGAAGAAAGACTAACTCACTGATTAAAAATGTCTTTCCTGTCCTCCCTGCTGTTAAGACACAGGCACTTGTGTTTCTTTGCTGTGGATCTTTCTTTCACATCCTAGAATCCCAGAGTTCAAGCTGACCTCTTTTACAGTTGATCATTCCATGACACTTAATTAGAGAGGAAAATTCCTGAGCTTAAATAAAGTGTGCTTAATGCAGTAAGCATGAACCCTTCAAAATATGTAAAAACTTAAGCTTTGGTTGATTACCTATTATGGTTTAATTATATCTCCCTCCTCCCCTCAAAAAGAAAAGATATGTTGAAGTCCTAAGCCCCAGTACCTCAGACTGTGACTTTCTTTAAAAAGAGTGTCCTTACAGAAATAACCGAGTTAATATAAGATCATGGGGTAGTGGGGGTAGTTCTGATTCAATATGACTGGAGTCCTTATGGAAAGGGGACATTTGGACACAGACAAACACAGAGGAAAGATGATGTGAAGACACACAAGGAGAAGGCCATATGAAGATGGAGATGGGAGTGATGCATCTACAAGCCAAGGACTACTGAGATGTCTGGTAAACCACCAGAAGCGAGGGAGAAGCAAGGAAGGGTCCCCTACAGGTTTCAGAAGGAGACTGGCTCTCAGACACCTGGATTTCAGGCTTCTAACTTCTAGAACTGTGAGACAAGTTTCTGTTGTTTTAAGCCTCTCAGTTTGTGTTATTTTGTTACAGAGGCCTTAGCAATCTAATAACATTCACAAAAATTTCCCCGGGTTTCCCTTCTCCCCCCATTATTATTTTGTGTGTTTGACTAGGTACAGCTAAATGGCTGTTCTGATTTTTCTCTTTTAGAAAATTATTTTTGACTTCAGAGATTGAATTTAATTTTTAGTTCCACACTGCTGCAAATGAAGCTATAAGAGTTTCACTGTTAAAGGGGGTCCTCTCTTTAGGTTGCAGGACCTAAGGAAGCTTAGTGATGAGATCGATGGACTCTGGCTCATAGAATGCCTTGGTATTATACTTTTAGCAGAAAAGGCAATTCTGCCTCCCCAATCTTCTAAATGAATTAGAGTTTAAAAGACAAAAGGTTTATCATTTTGTGCTTGACAGCTCAGCCTCTGCCCATAGCATCTTGCATCTGCAGATCTGCTTGTCATTACATCCAGAGGAGAGCAAGCAATATCTCCAAGCTTCAGGGATGCTTCCAGCAGAAATAACATCCATCTCCACAATGTAAGCCATATGCCCATAGGCATGTCACTGTCCCCAGCTACACACAAATCTAAGTGAATTAAAGGTGTGGAGCCCCGTTCCTATCCTTTCTAATAATACTGGTGAAAATGTAATCCTCTCTGGGATGGAGGATTAAGCAATCTTATAGCTTTTAATTATAGTGACGTCTTTTAAATTTTTTCTGATTATTTCAATACTTTTTCTAGGTCAGAATATTTATCATTTATCGTAAGCTCTCTCATAAAATGCTGTCAAACCATTCATCTATTCATCTGTTTATTTAATAGCATATATTAATAAATAAAATAAACATCAACCATTTATTAAGAGCTTACTATGTGCCAGGCACTGTTCTGGGCTTTACCTTATCACTTCCTACTTCTCATTACAGCCACATAATGTACACACAGTCATTACCCCATTGACAGTTAATACTAAAAGTGACATTCAGACTAACCATGGGTCCCTGTCCAAGTTTACAGAGTCAATACCTGAAACCAAATCTCTAACTACAGAGCCTACACTCTTAACTCCTCAACTATTTTGTCCCAATTGAAAGCTCATGAGGAGTCAGCTATTGTGCTAAGAACAAGAGAGAAAAAGTTTTTTCCCCTCTATGGTTATATGCTTTGTTGTCAAGAATTTATAGTTCAGGCAGGTAAAATGATAAATAAGCATCTCATTATAATTGATTTTGATAATCCCAGAAATGCAGTTAGTTGTTTATGCTGCTATATAGCTCATAAAAAAATTTCTTAATACATAATGCCAAGGGCCCTCCCTCTATAGGATTTATTTAAAACAAGGATCTTCAGAGGGAATATCCTAAATAAATGATATGAAATTCTCTCTCTATATATATATACACACACACACATATATATGAAACTTGAATGGAAATATTATAGAAGTACAGCAAATTTACCCAGTCTCAACACACCTAAGAAGTAGTCATAAAATCATACATTCATAAGAACAGTGTGGCAAGAATGGCCTTCTGCTTTCTCTCCTGGCCAGAGCTGCCCGGAAAAAGACTTGGTATCTTTGCTCTCTTGCCTTTCTCTCCTTCAGACAAACTCCAAACTCATCAGGAGTCTCCTTGCTGCTGTCATATAAGAAAGCATCTGCTGTAGCCCAGAACAGTATGCGTTCCCAACATTCAAGTTTTAATCAAATCTTGGCTTGGTTTGGGCCTGGTTTCTTCAAGCTCCCTAAGGCTGAAGGTTACTGCTAAGTGCTGCCTTATCCAATTATCAGTTGTATGCAACCTCGTGGCATTTTGTAGCTGAAATAGACCTTACAGATTATTTTCTAAAACCTGCTCATTACTCTGTCACCCCTCAGCACTTATGCAATTAGTTTGCTCTATTTAATTTGTATTTATACAGTTGTTGCTTTGCAGTTGTTACTTAAGAACTACCCCCTATGCACTTTTTTCTCTCAACTAAATTATAAGATCTTCAAGTGTTACCATGAAAGTCAGTCGGAGCACCAGAGAGTCCTCTCCATTGACCATGATGGTGGCAGGGGGAGTTTCTTAGACTGATCACAAAAAACTAGCAAGATAACTGGATAGTAAAATGTCCTCCCCCCTCCCAGGACCAGGTTGGGGGCGGGACCAAGGGAAGGCAGGTACATGAGCCATAGAAGTCAAAATGGCACAGTGGGAGGTTTTTGGACCAAGGAGCCCTGTCATTCTAGCCAGGGGAAAGAAAGGATTAGTTGGGAAGTGAGATAAAGTTGGGGAAGTTGATTGATCATCTTGAGAAAGTACCTGGTCTGTCCCATACCCAACCTAATATAACCCCAAAGGAACAAAGAAACCCTCTTTTATCCACCTGGTGATGCACTGGCTGCTGTGTTCATGTACTCTCCCAGAAGTACCTGACCTTGTGGCCTAAGCAGCCACATGGCCGATGGTCAAGTAGGCTTCACACACAGGCTGCAGGAGGGATCCTGAAATGAACAGCAGCCAGGAACAAGTTAAGCTTCCTGGATGGGGACTATGACTGCTTAGCAGTCGCTGTGAGTTCCAAAGGGACTGTACTTTAAATTGGAGCAGGAACTCCAGACACTGGCTTTTGCTTGGCCGTGCTGAAGAGATGGGCTTTGGGACAGGAGTTGCCATCCTCCCAGATCACGCAGCACCTGAATAAAACATCTTTCCTCTTACATCAGCATCTGTCTCACAAGTTTGGCTTTGGTGGCAACAGGCAGCTGAACCTCCTTTTGTTCAGTTACCTGAACCTGTTTCTGTTTGGTTACACAAGGACAGGGACTGTATGAGTATAAAGTATCTTTGTTTTTACTGCTTTTTACATATAGTGAGTACTCAGTAAAAGCTGTCAAGTGGATAATACAAAAATATAAAAAGTTGGATATATAGTACATTTAAAAGTCCATTTTCTTCATTTAGTTGCATAGTCCTAAATATATTTTGAAATTAGGTTATTTTATCTTACAGTCTTATGATATTAATTTGCATTAAACACCTATCTTTAGGTAACTTTGGGCTTTTTGGTTACCAGTAATAGAAACCCACTCACAAATAAGAAAAAAAAGATAAAAATTACTATGAGGTTAAAAGGACAGGAAATAAGCTGTGTTTTAGGACAGGGCCTCTGACACTATCAAAAAGACCTCCCACATTTCCTCCCTGCTCCCATTTACACACGTCCTTTATCCACCTCCAGCTTTATATTTCTGTCTGTCCTTGAGATAAACATATGACAGATTGCAACAGGTCCTAGTTTACATGTTGCAGGTTTAATCATCCCAAAATTGATGGAATTCTTTTATCTCAATTGCAAATTTCCTAGGCAAGGGACCCTCATAGACCCAACTTGAGTCTTCTGTCAACCTCTGAACTGTGACCAGAGAAACAGGATCATGTGAAGTCTTCCTCATTTCCACTCAAATGGGGAGAGAAGTTGATAAGAGATTTCCTGGGAGAAAAAAATCAAACCTAGATGGAAAGAAATCAGTGAGAATCTACTATAATTTCTATGCCCAGAACTCAGTTACTCAGGTTCTCTAAATTCTGACTCAGAAAATACAGCCCCAACAGCATATGTCTTACACATGAAATGGTTCAAATGTTGACTATTATTATCATTTAGTAGAAGTAACTAATCAGTAAACAAATGCAGGTGATGACAGCTGCATAATGAATGATCAAGAAATTTTTGTCTTTGACATATCTCAACATTTTATACATTTATTTCATGTCTCAACATTTTATTTATTTATTTAAATACCTCTAAATCTTGCTCCTAATTGAATGTGATTTCTTTTCTTTTGAAATTGTTTCATTGCTTAAGGGATAATTTAATTCCCTGTTAGAACCATAGAGTCTGATCTTGGAAGAATTACTAAATTTCCGGAGAATGAGATACTTTCAGTGGTATAAGTATGGCCACAGAGCAAGATACATAGATTGTTATCATGTAACACATGATATGTTATGTGATATTCTATGTGTTATGTGGTGTAACACATAGAAACAACCATTGTAATATTTCAAGACCCCATGAACAAGAGTTTTATAAAAGCCCCATGAAAATATCCCAAACCTAATGACCAATTCTAGGCAAATTCTAGGATTTTTTTCTTTGACTTAGTCCCACATGTTTAACATAATAAATTCTACAAAGTGCCACAGAGAGGAAATGATAAGCATACAAAAACCATTGTTCTTTGTGCAAAATTTCAGAATGAGGAATGAACTATTATTTGTGAGACTCAGACAACATACATATGTGGGAAACAGCTCAGGGTAACTAAGTGAATGTTCAAAAGCACAATACTGCCTGTAAATAGCATGACCAAAACCTCAGGGTTCCAAATCTTGCTTCTCTACAAAAGCTTGTATCTGTCCCGTCATTATTTGGAGCAGGAATGACTGACTGTGGGACCCTCAAATCATGAATAATATAAAGAGACTTACTTCCCTTAGGCTTCCAGATTGTCAGGCAAGGCCATCCAGGGCATGATGGCATCAAAATCCAAATAGTTGGAACAATAAAATGTGTTACAAATCGATCCAGTCCGGAGAGTCAAAGTCTCATTATACAAGCCCTCAGGGCTGGGAAGAGGCAGGAGAACAATGATGGAAATGTGCGTTGCCATGGTGTTCCTGCTGCATCCCCAGATTTCACAGGAGTGGAACTAAGTCTCTTTGAACCAATTTGGTGGCAAACATCTTCTGCTTACCTTTCACAGAAGTCGGGCCAACAGTGAACGCTCCTGCATCCCACACAGACTGTTGAAAACTCTTGCTATTCAGGTTTCCTAACTGGTCTTTTCCCACTCTTGGAGTGGAGTTGCATATTGTCACGGACAGAAAAAACAATTGCACCATGAAGTATCTGCAATTATGACATGTTATTAGTTAGAGAAAGGAGAAAGAATAACCAGGAGAATGGAGTCATGCATTGGGAGTAAGATCTCATCCTAGCTCCACTACCAGATTACAGAGTAACCTTCAGAAAATTCTTAATTTAGCTAAAGACTCAGTTTCTTCATTTTATCTAAGATATTATTGATTAAAAAGAAGCACAGCTATTTACTTACGATGGAAAAAGAAAAGCTGTGGCTATTATAACTATAATATGCCAGTGATTATAAAATGCATCCTGATTGCAGAGATGCTAAAATATAAAATATATATTTTAGAATCAGTGATAAATGGTATAATTGAGAGGTAGAGGTTTAGCAAAACTGATATTTCTGAAAGTGGACCTCCTGGTTGCATGTTCTTTTCAAGAAATGACTATTTGAATTGTTGATTTCCCTTCTGTTAGCAGTGTGCTTAAACAGTTGAAAATAGCTGCAAAAAAGGGAGAACTAGGGCTTGTAAGAAAAACACACTTCAGTCAGGCAGTTGTAGAGTGACTCTCAATCAATTAAATATTTGAAAGTTAAATTCCTTGCCTTTTCTAAATAAATCCAAAAGTCAGGAATTTGCAAAAGGTCAACTCTCACTCCCTGCTTACAAACCAGTTTTCAAAGTTCTTTTCTTCACATCAGAATCTCCTCACTTTCAGCTTCCTGAATAGTTATTTCTTCCTTCCCTTCCTCCCTCCCTCCCTTTCTCTCTTCCCTTCCTCTTTTTTTCTTTCCTTTCTCTTCCCATCCATCAATAACTATTAAGCACCTACTCTGTACTAAATAAATAGCCAGGTCTTCTGCTCAGTGCTCAAATACAAGTGAACAAAATAGGCACAGTGTGAGCCATCATCAAGAAACCAGCTCATCTTGAGTGGAAGGTGGCCACCGGAAAAGCAACTGTGACACAGTGTAATAGGAACATGCACACAACCCAGACTTGGAAGTTCATGGAAGGATTTGATATCAAAGCTGAGATTTGAAGCATAATCAGGAGCATGCCAATGTACACAGTAATTTCCCTCACACCGCAGAATTGAGTGTTCTGGTTAACTGAACTTTAGTTAACTAAAATAACTAAAGAAGGTTTGCCCTATGCATTTTCTGCTTTCTCATAATTTAACTTGATGTTGTACTCTTCTCCAGGTTACCTTTGCTCTAGACAATCAGGAGCCTCACTTCCACTCCACAGATCCTCTTCCCATGTGCTCCAAACCTTTGCTCAGCTCTTTCAGTTTGTCTAAAGTGCTTCCCATGCTCTTGCACCCAATTAAGTAGTGACTTACTCAGCACCTATTATGTGTCTCTGCCCATTTTCTCAGGAGAAAACTGAGAAGCAGAGAGGTTTAGCAACTAGTCTGAGCTCACAGTCAGGAAGTAGCCAAGCAGAATTCAAATCAGGACATTTTGTTTCCAAAGTCCCTTCTCTTTTTACTAAGCCACACTGGCCCATTGTAGCCAGAGCCCCTCCTTATTTCAGGGCCAAGTACAAATCTTACGATCACCATGATGTTTCCCTCCGATAGCTGCAGCTTGTACAGATCTTACTTCCCCTAGTCTTTCTATGTGTGTTCCCTAAAGTTTGTTATAGACTGTGACATTGTTTATAAATGTGCATACACATTTTTTCAACAAAACTTTAAACAACTTGCGAGCAGGAATTGCACTTTACATCTCTTTGAGATTTGGGGTTATCAGTACATGACAGGTAGCAGGCTTCCTTTTACTGTAGCTTGGAAGATTGGGATACTACCTATCCTAGGGAACTCCCTAGCTGGGTTCCAGGTAAGGGACACTTTTGGTGATGCTGGACTACAGAAGTTGTGAACACAAATGGGCTATGTAATAAATCTGACAAGCTCAGGGGAGCCACATGGCAGTCCTGTGGCTTCCTCAGCAAAGGTCAGTCTTTACCTTAAGTGAGCCCTGCCCATTGTTCTTATGCATCTATGACAACATACGTCAGAGTAATTTTCTTTTTCTACCCCTTGAAGGCACAAAAGCAGGCACCAGAGTATAAGAGCACCAGAGCAGGAGACCACAAAATGCCTCACTGTTATCTTGTTCTTCAAATACCATCTCTATGAGCTGCAACTAAATGTTAGTTATTAACTATCCTGTACCCACTAATGTAAAGGAAGTATGCTTCTCTATTTTGCCTTTTATCCAATTCTAGAGATTTCCTGCTTTGCTTTCTCTTGTCTCCTTAATCTATTGTCCATGGATTTCATGTACCTTCCTTGTGTCTTCTCCTTTAATTCTAATGTACTAAATAAACTGCAAAACTGCCATTCTCAGGAGCATGTGAGATCTTGAGCCCTGTATATCATCAGCTTGGCTCAAATAAACTCATAAAAATTGTCTACAGAGTTGTATGTTTCTTGCATTGACAAAGCTCTCAGAGGTACAAACCAGATTATTTTTGCTCTTAATTCAGCTCTCCTTCCAGGCAGGGCCATGACCTTAGTGAGTATTCACTGTAAAAGGGAAGTGAACAAAATTAAGGATTTAAAAGGTTTCATGAGTTTTGAACTCCCTCCCAGAACAGCCAGACCAGAAAATGATCTCTCTATGAATGCAAATCAAATGCCATTGCAGATGAGACATTAGATTTTTCCATTGAAATTTCTCAGGACATGAATTCTCAAGTGGATCAGAGCTGACATATATTATTGGTTTTTATTCTTTCCCATACTTAAGTCATTCCCTGGGTATTCACGAGGCACTTAGAGAAGTGCATTCACCCCTCCAGGCTGCCAATTGATCATTTAGTACATTATTACATAACTTATTACCACAAAGTGGCAAAAGCACAGAGCAGAATTTGATTCCTTATCGTTATTTGCATGACATATACAGCACTTTTCTCCACGCTCTGTGCGGAGAATATTTAACAAGCCACATTAATTTCTAGGCATCTAGAATTGTACAGTTGAAAACAAAAGAAGCAGAAGAGAGAACAGGAAAGGTAAAAGGTAAGATAAGGAATGATCTGACACAGAGGGAAAAAAAACAGATAAAATCAAATCCCAAAAAGTTTGGGGACAGTGTTCTAGCTACCTGGGAGTGATGGTGTCCAACAGACCACAAGAAAAAACTACCCGAAGATTTCCACTTGCCCCAAGTTCTCTAGGCCAGAGGTCAACGTGTTAAACTGAATAGGGGACTATTTAGCCTAGAAAATAAGAGCAAATGTATTTCCACTTTATCATAAGTTAAAAGTTAAAGACAGTGAGCATAAGGAAACCTTTATTTAGACCCCAAGTAGAGATCCTACCATCCAGTTGTGCTGTTGAAACCACCCAGGGAAGAGAGCACAAACCTCTGAACTGCTCTTCTTTCTTATTCTAAGAAGAAGATGCACCCAGAGTGGCTGTCCACCTATTCAGTCATCAAGGAATTTTACTTTAAAAATGTCGGGCTTTGTTGGTTTTTATTAGGACAGGCTTTTCTCTAAACTATTGCCTTATTTTCAGCATGTTAATGACCCTTTCATAGAGACAAACAGACACAAGCGTGTGCACACACACCCACATCACAAAGTGGTTTAGGGAATGAGAAGCAGAGGACTGTGATATCATACAGGGTTCTGACTTCCAGGTGACCTACCCACACACACCATATGACCTGGCATTGGATGTGTAGACCTAGTTTAGGGGTTGTACATTTTTCATTGATCATTTCATATTTAATTTTGAAATATATTTCTATATTTAAAAACTATGTCAACATACAGTATCCCCCAAACCTCTGACTGTGGCCTGGAAGGCCTGCATCAATCCATAAAGCTTGCTTTAGTCACATGAGAGTCTCATAACCAGGGCGTACTCTTTCCAAGAAAATGCCAGGAGAAAAGAGACAACTTGGAGAGAGTTGGCAAACTTTCTCTAGTCATTTGCGAGAGACAAATGTTTCCTTTACCTCATTAACTCACATCTTTTGGCGTAGAGAATGTGCCTTATTCTTGCAGTTATCACCAGCCTCAGAAACCCTGGAAATTTTGTAAAACAGTTTAATGGCTCATGCTATAAATGGCAAGTTCCCCACCCCACCCCCCAGCTGAAATCTCCAACATGCTATAGCCAATTGTGGAATATTGCTTTCCAGATGAAAATTAAGCTGGAAGATAAAATGGGAAAGCATTACAAAGTGCCTTGTAATCTCCAGACATATTTGGGAGCAGCTTAATTTCCATTTGTCTAGGCTTTCAGATGTTTGCCATAGAGCTTTCATTTGGAAAGGGGAAACCAGGCTTGCATGATAAGTAATAGGTATGTTCTCTCCAAGGGTAGCATGCATGATGTCCATTTTTAACCATCCATGTACCCTTTCAACAAATACATGTGGAATATTTATTCTGTATACTTCATATTTTAAAAGATATAAAGAATAAGTCATATCATGTCCCCAAAGAGCATACAGTCTTCTTTGGGAGACGAGATATATAGAAAAAAAATCTGATTGTGGTCAAAGACAAACAACCTATTATAACAGGTATATACCTCCCCACTCAACTTTTTTTCCTTACCTATACTGAGAGGCAGTGAGCAAGCGATATCATTTCTAGGTTCATGAATGCAACTCATATGAGTATACCCACTGGTATCCATTTTTTAAACAATTTACTATTTACCATGTTTGTGTGTCAGTTTGTTGAAATGGAGACAAGAATGTTCAGAGAATATCCATGAAACCATAGGTTGTCAGTTTCATCTATAGCATAGGAGCTCTGGGGAGTCTTTTAGAAGAATAGCCTGAGAAGGTAAGGCTTATCCACATTGTAGAACATCTTCAAAGCAAGGTTCTGGCTGGGTTTACTTTCATAGGCATATCTGTGACTGGCAGTTTTAAACAGCACCAAAATTTGACAAATAAATTTGACAAATCTATCAGTAATAAATTTATCCATACATGCATAATTATGAGGAAGAAATTTGAGAGTTGGAGTAAAGAGTTTGGAAGGTATGTTAGGCTGCATAAGCAGTGATAAAAAAATGACCTAAAGTATTAATAGAGAGAAAAAAAGTGAGTTTAGTTTTGATCAATTTGAGTTTGAGTTTGAGTCAATGGGTCATCTTTCCAGTGAAGATATGCAGCAACCAACTGGAAATGTGATCTAAGACAGTCTATTACTGTGATGCAGACACATGCATGCTTGCTTTACTGTGCTTCACAGATACTGTGTTTTTTACAAATTGAAGGTTTGTGGCAACCCTGTGTCAGTTAAGTCTATTCCCACAGACTCAGGATGGTTAGCATTTTTAGCAACATTTTTAAATTCAGCTATGTACATTGTTTTTTTTAGACATAATACTACTACATACTTAATAGACTATGGTATAGCAAAAACATAACACATCCACTGGGAAACCAGAAAAATTGTGTGACTCACTTTATTGTGATATTTGCTTTATTGCAGTGGTCTGGAACCAAACCCACAATATTTCCAAGATATGTACATATAGAGTTCAGAGGTATTTTGCAAGAAGGGTGTTTTAATTTATGTGAGTAGATGGGGTCACTCAAAGAAAGACTCTAAGCACAGAGAAAAATGAGAAAGACAGGAAGAATGAGCATCTTCATTCAGGAGGAAAGGAGAGGACAAATGGGCAAGTCAGAGTCAGAGGAGCATGCAGCGCCATGAAGTCCACCTGGAATTCTAAGGTGTGTGCCTTAGTCTGCTGGAGCTACTGTAACAGAGTGCCATAGGTGACCTAAACAAAAAACATTTCTTTCTCGCATTTCCAGAGGCAGAAGTCTAAGACCAGGGTGCGAGTATGGTTAGGTTCTTGGTGAAGGCTCTCTTCCTGGTTTGCAGATGGCTGCCTTCTTGCTGTATTCTCACAACGTGGCAGAAAGAAAGATCATCTCTCATGTCTGTTCTCACAAGAACATGAATTCTATTCTTGAGGCTCCTCTCTCATGACTTAATTATCTCCAGAGGCCCCACCTCCAACACCATCACATTGGGAATCAGGGCTTCAACGTTTTAACTGAGGGACGGGGGAAGACACAAACACTCAGCCTACAGCAGTGTGGATGGCCAAGGCGCCTCATGCTTCAGAGAGAGTAAAGAGGTTAAAAACTAGGATGAGGGCATTTCAGCCTTAGACTATGAGATGCCTTTAAGAAGAGAACAACTGAGTAGAATATTCAGTTCGGGAGCCAGATTTTAAGGAGTGTGTGAATGACGAAGGGATGAAGGTGGCAAGTGCCAAGATGTTTGTCGACCAGAGAAAAGTGAAGGGATGGTATAGGGGTCAAGGGGTCAAGGGGTCCAGGTTGGTTGTTTTTTCTTTTGACTACTGGCTTTTCCACTTTGTTTTCAATTAATAGGAACTTGAGCATGTTTGTCAAGTGGAGGGAAATGTCCTATAGCTCCAGAGAACACACTGAAGTAAAATTTAAAGAGAATAAGTGGCAGAGCAAGACCCTGAGGGAAGCAGAAGGCAGTGAGATTGAGGAGACTGCTGAAGGAGAAGAAGGATGCCTCTTTCCTGGATGTAGAACACAAGAGTGGAAAATGGGCGAGGATGCAGAGAAGTACTCAAGAAGAGAAGGTTCCCTCCCTCACAACATAAGTGGGCTCTAGAATCAGAGGATGATGGCCCAGCTCAGAAAGCATGCAGAAAGTGAGCCAGTTATAGTCGGGACTCAGTGGAATTTGAGAGGGAACTAAAACAATCTGCCACACAGTACTGATTGGTCCCATTGCAGATGAGCTAAATCCATTTCATTTAAAGTTCTGAGATTAGTTTTGTGACCCAACAGCCTGTGAATAAGAAAGGAAGAAAAAACAAAGTAACAAGGTAAATCTGTTAGCTGAGTGTGCTGCTGTTCCCCAGTGTCCTTCGTAGCTGGTGGGAATAGCAGAAGGTCTCTGAGTCAGGGTGTTGCTGAAATTCATAGCACGGGGGTCCACTCTGGACAGGGAGGTCACTGAAGCCAAAAGCACAGGAGCTGGTGAGCAGACACTGTTCTGAACATAGTAATGGGAGAGATAGGTACAAACAAGGTCAAGTCTGTTTACTTCATCCTTCCCAGAGATGAGGGTTATAGGCATGGGAAATGTTCTCATTTCTCCTGAGGTAGACCCTTCCCCCTTGACATCCAAAGTAATCAGAGGGAGCTCTGCCCCATCCTCTAACACAGCTCAGGAGGTTGTACTGAGTGGCTCCTGAGGGGTCCTGGCAGGAGTTTTACCTCACCAAGAGAGCTCAGGCACAAACACTAACTGCGGGGTTATTTAAAATGCAAAGCTCCATAGTCACTGAGAGAACAGTAGTGATCTACAGCATGAACAGAATTTTTGACCCTCCAGGAAGCTTCCCATGCTCTTTCTCTACATGTAATTTGTAGCATTTTCTACAATATCCCTTTCTTTAAGTGTGAAGGCCAAGGTACATACTCCAGTTGGACAAAGCTTCCACCAACACAGAAATATCTTGTTTCATTAATTTTGAGTATATTCAGTTGCCAATAATGTTTTGATTTGCAGTGGAATAAATAATAAGTCCAGGAAATATTTAGGTATAGGGTGCACTTGAAAAAAGCTTTTTAGGACACAAGCCAAAGATATTTACTCTAACATTAAAAAGATAATATAGCCAGTTGAGTTGAATTAACCCATTTAGGAATGCATTGCTTCACAAGGTAAACTACAAAGTCACTCTTCACAAACAGGCATCACTGCCCGCACACAATCAGACATTGGAGATCAGATAAAGTGTTACTGTATTTATCACTCCAAACTACAAAGCCTTCAGATAATTCCAATTACCCACTTAGAAAAGCCAAAGAAATGTGCTTTTTAAGGCAAATAGCCTATTTCATAGAAAAAGTTATTGCATGTAAAGAATGCTGTACAAAAGAATGAAATTCGAACAAGTCTCTCCTCTTTTCTCCCTCCTTTCCCCTCCCCTCCCTCTCACCACGGGGAGCTGGCTGTAGGCAGGACTCTCTCAGGGCAAGACCATGGCCGCCTTCCAAAGGCAACCCCCAGGGCATGCACAACGTGGATCCCAGGCTATAGCGGAAATTGTACAAAAAGCACAAGTCAGTGGGCTCCATTCTCCTGCTCCCCAGGCATGAATGTTGACTGATTCTGAGGCCAGAGGAAGTGTTTGTGGCTCAGATGAGGAAAATTGCTTGAAAATATTTCAAATACTAAACCAACAGCATCTCAGTTTGAAGGGGGATTGACTATATTAATTACAGAGTTCTAACAGTGTGACTGCTCAGTCAGGGCCCCAATAAGCACTGTTAAGTCTAACCTTCCATCCTGGTCCCAGCCACTCTGTCCACCAAAAAGGGACTTCTCCTGTTTGGGCTTTCCTCTCCCTCGTTTTCAATATTCACACAGACCTTAGCATTTCCAAAGTGCCTCCCTGGACAACTCCAGCACTCTGCATTTTCTTCCCCTCAGAAATCTCCATATCACCTATTGTCTGCTACTCATATGTCCCATGTTTATCCCACAGGCACTGTAAAGTTAGTTTTTATATGCATATCATACTGTGGTTATTCAGAATCACAGGCATTGGCTCCATCCACAGAGATGCTGAATGTTACTCTTTGAAGTCATTGAGTAGAGAACTGGGTTAAGAGGCATACTTATATGAATGTCCACAGTTCCATAAGTGCCCTCCTTGGTACACAGACAAATCAACCCAACCTCAGACTCAGTGTGGTGTAAAAACAGACAGAAGAGGAGAAGAGGAGCTACATCAGCCACTGCCCTTCAGTAAATGTTTGAGTTTTGCTGCCCTAGAGGACCAAATCAAACATAGTTCTGAACATAACAGGACATGGAAAGGCAGGGGTTTGCTGGAGATATGCATGAGGTCAGCCACAGAGGCCTGAGGATACCTAGGGTCATCTTTGAATAGCATTCACACTTGCAAAAGGTTTTCTTGGTTTCTACCTCACTCTCACAATGACAAAAAAGAAGCATAGAGAATTGGCTTGGCCACAGAAGTGTGGTAACCAGGTCAGTTACTGGCCTGAAAACTTGGTGAGAAACAGATTATGGAAGTGGATCCAACCAGAGTTTCTTTACTAGAAATAGGATAGATTCTTGAGAGCTCATGTGGTATAAACTGCAGCTAACCCTTTGTTCTGGGCTTTTCTCATATGGAAGATTATTTTATATTGACTACTGAATCCTGAACATGTCCTCATTCATACATACACACTTTTTACACTGTCTCTGCACTGGTTCCATAGTAAACAGATGCAAAAGTAACCCTAACCATGTCCTGGTCATCATCCACAACAATATTTGAAACTGGATCCATGGTCCCCCGGATAAGGGGGACATGCCCACTCTTGAGACCAGGTAGGTACACTTTGGCCCTCCATGGCTTTCAGCCTTGATCCTGGAAATGTGACGATCTGGTTTTCAGTCTCTAGGTGCGGCCTCATGACCAGGGAAACTCAAGACCAGAGAACTTGAGACATCAGTCTGGATAGCACCAAATTTTATTCTGAGTCAAAGTCCTTCACATGTGAACCTCCTGTAAGTTATCTGACCCTGTGTTTGAAGAGCACCTAAACATTCCTAACATAATAAAACCACCAGAACTCTTGTCAAACAGAAATATCTTAAAAACTGGGAGGAAAATTTATTTTATCTCAGTTTGCTTAAAGCTTTCAAACACAAGTAAGCACTATTCTCTTAGGTATTCCTTCTTAGATTTTATTTCTACTGAAACATTTTGTCTCAAAACATACTTTAAAAGTCTAATACCCTGCATCAGCAATTACTATTTTAAAAGGCAAAGTCTTTCCCTCAAAAACGTAAAAAATTCAAACCTCATATGGAATTAACCAGCTCTTCAAAGCTTCCTAAAATAAATCTTATGGGATTTTTATGTATTATTTTGAACTTTCTGTTGACTTGGAAACAGCCAGAGGATTTTTGCCCTTCTTGTATCTCCTCCTCAGGATTGCTTCTCAAGAGGAAGTGACTCTCTATCAGCAAGAACAAAAAGAGGGGAAACAGTACCCCATACCCCATAGCTTTCCAAATGAACCAGTTTCTTTTCCAGTGGGATTTCTTAGGTGCTGTCCTCTTCCTTTAACCCTGCAAATGAAGCCCCACCAGTCAGGCATTGCTACCTTTGGCCTATGATTGAGGAGGTCCCATTCTGACCCTCCTGCAGTCGCATCCCTCCTCACAGAGCAAATGAGGCATCAGAGCTTCCTTATACTTACCCCCGCCAAGTTCTGCAAAATTCCCCAAGGACTCAAGACTCCAGAATTCCCTGTCCAAAGAGCCCAAGCCTGTGCCCATATGATAGAGACGTGTCTTGAGAGTCACCCAATGAGAGAGGCACAATTAGAAGAATCAGTATTGAAGTATGCTTATAATTTTTATTTTTTTATTCTTGTAATTTTTAGGAGAAAAGATTTACTTAAAATCATCTCTGCTCATTGAATGAAATTGTAAAGGTTGGGAGGACCTTGGAGACCATTCACTTCATCCCCTAGTTTTACAGTCTGGAACTGTGGGTAAGTGGAGGGGGCAGGCCTTGGCAGGAATCTCATCTCCAACTATTAGAGGTCCGCAACCCCTTTTTTGAAACTTTTAAGAGGCAAGATGTATTTTGAAGTTCAGAATTCAAGGCATGTTAGAAAGGTGATAGTGTATATATAACATAAAACATCAAACCCCCATTGGGGGTTGGGACAGCACCCATAATCAAACACAAAAATATCTCTACAAGAATTGAACTTCACAATATTACAGGCTGCATTGTGCCCACCTCCCATTCATATGTTGACTTCCTAACCCACAATAGCTCGGAATGTGACTCTTTAGAGAGTTAAGTTAAAATGAGGTCATTGGGGTGGGTCCTAATCCAATGCAACTGGTATCTTTACAAGAAGAGAAAGTTAGGACAGAGACACAGGGCAAGACCATGTGAAGACAAGGAAAGATGACCATCTACAAGCAAAGAGGAGAGGCTTCAGAAGAAACTAGTCCTTTCAACACCTTGATCTCAGACTTCTAGCCTCCTGAATTATGAGTAAAAAATTTTCCATTGTTGAAGCCACCCAAGCCTGCAGTGTTTTGTTATGGCCACACTAGCAAACTAATAAACACCAAGGTGATAAATAACCTCATGTCAGTTCAGGTCAGGCTCTACTCCAAAATGAGTTATGACAAAACTTCTTGTTGTCAGAGCTTTTTTGGCTTTCAGAAGAGAACAGAGTGTGGCCTGTCCTGTCTGTGGGCCAGTGGACAAGTTGCTTAACCAAGCCAAGAGCCTGGAGTTGCCAGCCATTCCAAGAGCAGTCCGTGAGTCCCTTCCATACTGTGGAATCTCCTTTCAGCCTAGGCTGCCCATGTTTCCAGGCTGTCCTATGAACAGAGCCAGCCAATGAAATAACTTCTATTATACAAGCTCCCTCTGCAGGAAAACCCTAAATGAGCCTCCCACCAGGTCCTCCTAAATTGGCAGAATGCTTCAGATTCTTTGAATTCTGTAACATTATTACTCCTTCCATTTTTGCACCATTTGGGTAACTGACTTTTTTCCCTTCTGCATTCTGTTAACATTTTTATTTGATTTCTACACTGAATCATGAAGAGAGGGAATCACCTCAGATCTTCTGTCAGATAATAAGCACATATGCGTGTATGTAAGAGAAAAATAAAGCATTTGTAAACAGTTTTATTTAACAACCAACTGTCCTTTACCTACTTTTCCAAATCCTGGATTAAGGCAAGCAGCCAGTTGCAAAATTGAACAGTTTATTATTCAGCAGTGAAAAACAAGATCAGTTACTAAATTCTTTAAAAAATCTGTTAAGTCCTATTTTCATTCCCAAAATTTCTTCTTTAGCCCCCTCTGGCATTGTTTATAAATATTTTGGTTTTTACTAACTGAATCATCATCCCTTAAAATTCCACCTTGCATGTTTCTCCCTGAGTCATTAAAAAGCTTACTTTGAAAGATCACCCTATTCCCTGTTCCATATTCATATATAACAACAACAATACCAACAGTAATGATGATGATAATAATAATAGAAGCTAGCACTTATGCTTCCCCATGCCAGGCTCTATTCTCACCACTTTTGATTATAATTCATTTAATAATCAGAAACCTGTTGTTGTTGTTGTTGCTGCTGCTGCTAGTAAGCTCATTTTAGAGATTTAAAAAGCTGAGATACAGAAAAGTCAGATAACTTGTTCAAGATTATACCCTACTAAGTAAGAAAATAGGCTTGAATGCAAGAGGTCTGGCCAGAGAGTTCAGGCTCAGAGGCAGTAACCCTGCATCCATCCAGTTGTTGACTATTTCCGTAGGCGAATGTGGATTGCCACACATACAATCCCAGGGAAGAATATTACTCTCTGTATATATGTGCAAGCCTTTCAAGTGTCCTTTTTAAAAACACATTTTTAGAGAAGTTTTAAGCTTGTAACAGTTGAGAGGTCCAGAGATGTTCCATGTACACCTTGCCTCCACATGCATATATGTCCCTATTATTGTCATCACTCACCAGAATGGCACTTTTTTTTAACCAAGGATGAACCTACACTGACACATCATAATCACCTGAAGTCCACTTTACTTTAGGGTTTACTTTTGGCATTGTTCTCCGGGTTTAGACAGATATGTAATGACATACACCCATCATTATAATATCATACAAAGTACAGTGGAACCTCAGTTCTTGAACTTACTTCATTCTGGAAAACTGTTCAAGACGTGATCTGTTTGAACACTCAATCCCCTTTGTCACCTGTGAGACATGTAACTGATCTTACAGGTACCAGCATGAAGGGGCTGTTGAATAGAGAATCAAGACCTGAAGTTTTGTTAGACAACTGAGACATTTTTTTCTGTGAACAACTTGGTCAAACACAGAATTGTTCAAGAACCAAGATAGCCAAGAACTGAGGTTTGACTGTATTTTCACTGCCTTAGAAATCCTCTGTGCTCTACCTATTCATCTCTTCCCCCTTCCCCGTCCCTGGCAGTCCCTGATCTCTTTATTGTCTGCACAGTTTTGCTTTCCAGAATATCATATGTTTTGGGATCAGGTAGTATGCAGCCTTTTCAGATTAGCTTCTTTCACTTAGTATTAATCATTTAAGGTTCATCATTGTCTTTTCATGGCATAACTCATTTCTTTTTAGCACTGAATGATATTCCCTTGTCTGGGTATACTACAATTTATTTACCCACTGAATTCACCTACTGGATTACATTTTGGTTGCATCCATGTTTTAGCAATTATAAATAAACCTTCTATAAACATCCACATGCACGTTTTTGTGTGGACATAATTGTTCAACTCCTTTAGGTAAATACCAAGGAGCATGATTGCTGGATCATGTGTAAAAGTACATTTAGTTTTATAAGAAACTGAAAAGGTGTCTTCCAAAGTGGCTGTACCATTTTACATTCCCATCGGCAATGTGCAGGAGTTCCTGTTGTTCCACATCCTCGTCATCATTTGAGGTTGTAACCGTGCTGGATTTTGGCCATTCCAGCAGATGTGCAATGCTATCTCACTGTTATTTGAATTTGCATTTCCCTGATGACAATGATGTGGAGCATCTCTTCATATGCTTATTTGTCATCTCTACATCTCTTTCAGTGAGGTGCTTGTTAAGAACTTCAGTCCATTTTTTAATTGGGTTGTTTGTTTTCTTATTATTGAGTCCCATTTTGACATTAGAGTAAAATGTGCTAATAATATAGTTCTTAGGAAAGGCATTGAACTGAAAAATTAAAACACCAAGGATCTGTTTCCCCTGATTTGTGATCTTAGAAAATTATTTACATACACCAAGGAAGTTAAGCAAGCATTAAGTCAGAAAAATTAGGGGCATGGTTTGGGGGTGGAGGGACACTGTTAAAGATGCCAAGATCTGCTGAGTGTAGACTATGAATCAGACACCTGTTGAAGTACATAATCTCAACTCAAAACTCTGAAGTCTGTGTGGTGCGGAGCTGAAAAATGCTTCTAATCCCTGGAACCGGTGAGTGTGACCTTATTTGGAGAAAGGGTCTTTGTATATGTAATTAAGTTAAGGATCTCCAGATAAGAAAATCATCCTAACGGCATGCAAACAGTAGAAGAGGATGAAATGTGGCCATAGAGGGAAATATTGAGGTGATGCAACCATAGCCAACTAATGCCAACAGCCGCCAGAAGCTGGAAGAGGCAAGGGACAAAATCTCTCTGGGAGGCTCTGAAGGGAGCACAACCCTGCCAACACCTGGATTTCAGACTTCTAGCCTCCAGAACTGGAAGAGAATAATTTTGTTACTTTAAGCCACCTGTCCATAGAAAATTGGTACAGCAACCACAGGACACAAACAAAATAGGTATTATGAAAACTGAGCATCAAAGGATTGGCAGGTGCTGTGTGCAGTTCACCTTAACAGCCACATGAGTATGCATTATGTCTGCTTTACTGGGGAAAGAAAACTAAGTCTCAGAGAATTCATCCTCCTGTTTACCTCAGAAAAATAGTATGAAATTCAAAGTATGTATTTGTACAAGACAGGTCTTTGAGAGCTATAAAACATCACATCATAAAACTGTGATGATGATAATTTTGATTAGATAGGACAGAGAAAGGCATAGTTTCATGAATCAAATATTAAAGGTATCCCAGTTAGAAAATTCCTTAAAAATGTATTTCTAGCTCTCAAAAAATACAATATGATATTCATAATAAAAATATAATTAAATATTTTTGATGATTCAGAAGAGCCAGGCAATTCCTTGGTCTTAGCATTGCATTGGTAAAGCAATAAAAAAGATTTCCATTTGTAACTGGAAAAACTAACATTTATGGGATTCTGACAATGTGTCACACATTGCACCAGTGCTTTCATAAGCATTACATGACACAAACCACTTCTAATTCTTTTTCTTTTAACTCTCCCAATATATGGTCAACAGTTCAAATGAGTAATGCTTCTTTTAGATGGTATTGGTATTCTTCTATAATCTAACTGAAAAAAATCTGTCACTGAAGCACAAATAGACATGCAACTCTAACAGGCCCTCAAAAGACATCATTTAGGCACTTCATCCAGTACCTCTCAGGCTGTGGCAAGTGATGAGTCAAGTCTCTTCTCCTGAAATTTCCTTTTATTAATGGGTATGTTTCCATTTGCATGTTGCTAAGAATATTTTTATGGTGACTTAGACCTTCTTAAATAGTCTCACTCTAATTGGTATTGACACAGTGAAATCAGCCTAAAGCTTCTTTTCAATGTATCCTTTGAAATCTCCATCTAAGTTTTATTTCTCTCCTTAAGATCTTCACATGTGAACAAAGAAAAAGCAAGCATGTAAATAAGCAAAACATTTTAATAGACCTGTTCAAGAAGGCATTATATGAAATCCAAAGGGAATGGGGGAGAAAAGTTCAGATAAAATGGTAAAACCAACCACTGGGGAAGAAAAAAAGCTTTGTCACAAAAAGAAAATTGGTGGGCTTGAGAAGATGGTGGAGTGGTAGGAGGGAGTGGATTCTGTTTCTCCCACACCCAGGGATAAATAGTCGCCATTCTGGGTAGGAACAGAGCAAAGAGCCAACATTATCACGACATAAATCAAAATGGGAGATCGCAAATTGTAGCGGACATTGGAAGACCTGTGGGTAAGGAGACTGCGTGGATCAGCGGGGGTACCAGGGGGGTTGCAGCTCCAGGCCCGGTGCTCTGGGGTCTGCCACGGAGCTCACGGGAGAGAGCTGGGTCAACCACTCCCTCCCTGGCCAAACGGGGACTGAGTGGCACAGAGACAGGAGTGATAGAGGAGTGAGGATGACGAGCCACCCACACAGGGGCTGTAAGCACCTACGCAAAGTCCTGGTGAAAGTGTGCACCCCACCCTGTGCATCCAGAGGCACCCGCCTCTGCGCCTGTGCCCCCGCCCCCAACCTGGAGAGAGTGAGGTTTGGTGAAAGTCTCGGAAACCACAGTGTTGAAAAAGGAAAAGGCGCTGGCACTCCCCAGGACATACGATGCCCAGGCTGTGAATCTGGGGGAAGTGGGCACCCCTCAGGATCCAGAGAGCGCGCACTGAGAACCCAGAAAAGGGGCGGGCGCTCCGTGGGACATTGGAACACACAGCGGTGAA
Organism: Trachops cirrhosus; assembly: GCA_028533065.1. Classification (NCBI taxonomy): domain Eukaryota; kingdom Metazoa; phylum Chordata; class Mammalia; order Chiroptera; family Phyllostomidae; genus Trachops; species Trachops cirrhosus. The sequence continues at coordinate 64,443,152 of CM052541.1, forward strand.
CTCCCAAGGACACACATAGTTGCACCAAGCCCCCGACACACAGGTCCCTTCCCGGAGGCACCAGATGGGCTGGGGGAGAACGCGTGCATACACTGTGAACAGTATGCCAGTGGCTAACTGAGTCCTGAATGGGAACAGAGAAAACCTGTCTCCAGCAGCCCTTCAGTGGGCTGAAGCCAGCTAGACAAACCGGTTTGGCCAGTCTGAATCCAACAATAGGTGTTTTTTTGTTTGTTTTTCTTTTTGTTTTTGTTTTCTTTTAATTATTTTTAAGTAACCTTTTATCTTTTAACTCATATTATTTTTTGACCTATCAATTATTTTTGCTTCTCTGTCACCCTAGTGTTGACCCTTCTCCCTTGCTTTACAAATTCATCTCTTCTTCCTTCCAACTTCTGCTTGGTTCCTTTTTTTTTTTTTGAACCTGCATTAATTGCATAATTGTATAATCATTATTTCATTATTTTTACACCTTTTACTTTTATAGTATTTTGGTATTCCTCTTCTTTTTGTATAGACTTCTGTGCTTGGCTGATTATATTGTATCATTTGATAGGTTTCCCCTGTTGTCTCATATAGTGTATTGCTAATATACTGTCCTCCATTTGTATTCCATTAGTACAATACTCTCTATTCCTGAGTACAAGGCTCAATACTCTCTATACTTGTTATCTTGATTTCATAGATTCTGTCATATGATTGTTGCTCTAATATTACTGTAAATAATAGCTATTACATACAATAGTTAATATTTCACGGCACCCATTCCAGATCTTAGCCCACTTCACAGTTTCCTGAACTCTGTTACTATAGTGGTTAACTCTATTCTCTCACACACTTCACATATTTACTACTCTTTACTCTCACCCTACCTCAGAATCTGACTTCCCACATCCTCACTGCTTTCTAGAGCCAATTCACAATCCTTTCCTTCCCAACAAGAGTCTTAGCTTCTTTCCATCCTTTCTAAAAAGTGGCTAGTGGGGTGAAAGATCACAATTAACACTGTACATAGCCAAAGGATCTCCTGTCTCCTCTATACTGGCTGCTACTGTAAATATCATAGAATACTCTCTTGCTGTCGTAAACCATTTTCCCTTACCCCTTCAACTGATCACAAAAAAGAGTAGGTGGAAACTGTGAACATCTGGATACCAGAAGGAGACTGCACCACAGAATCTCACAGGTATTCTACCACAGAAGTTCACACCATAAACCTCGGGAACCAGAACAAATCAATTTAAGAAGCTGAGGCTAACAAGAACAGTCTCACAAACACCTGGAAGACAAAGAAACAATCCCCAAATGAAAGGAAAGGAAGAAGCCTCAGAAAGAATGCTAAATGAAATAGAGGCAACTAAACTATCAGATATTGAGTTCAAAGCAATGATTATCAGGAAGTTCCATGAACTCTCAATGAGTTACCAGAAACTACAGGGAAGCTACAATGAACTCACTGCAAACTATATCAACATGAAAAAGGAAATAGAAACTATCAACAAGGGCCAAGTGGAAATGAAGAATACAATTTCTGAACTGAAGAACACAGTCGAAGGAATGAAAAGCAGGATCGATGAAGCAGAAGATCAGATCAGCAAGCTGAAGGACAAAGTAGAAAGAAGCACCCAGAAAGAGCATGAACAAGAAAAGAGGCTCAGAAAGAATGAAGAGGGATTAAGAGAAATGCAAGACAATATGAAATGTAATAATATCCATATAATAGGGATACCTGAAGGAGAAGAAGAAGAGCAAGGGATAGAAAACCTATTTGAAAAAGTTATGACGGAAAACTTCCCTAATTTGATGAGAGAAAAAGTCACACAAATCCAGGAAACACAGAGAGTCCCGATCAAGAGGAACCCAAAGAGGCCCACCTCAAGACACATCATAATTAAAATGGCAAAATTCCAAGACAAAGAGAGAATCTTAAAGGCAGCAAGGGAGAAACAGGAAGTAACATACAAGGGAGCCCCAATAAGGCTAGCAGCTGACTTCTCCACAGAAACGCTCCAAGCCAGAAG
>CM052541.1:64445672-64532606 GCA_028533065.1 Trachops cirrhosus
TTACAGGAACAAATATAGAGGACACATGGACAAAACTAGGGGGGTTGGAAATGGGAGGGAGGAGGAGAGGGATGGGTGGGTGGGCTGGAATGGGAATAAAGGATAGAAACTGTACTGAATAATCTCAAATTAAAAAAATTTAAAAAAAGAAAAGAAAAAAAAAGAAAATTGGTGATGGAAAAGGAAACTATTTATTGTCTGGAGGAAACAATAGGGAAGAGAATCCAGAATAATGGACATGACATTCAGTGCTCATAAATCAATGCACACAGTGTGAGGCATGAAAGGGACTGCATGTGTTGAGCAAGAAGGAAACAGCGCCACATGATATAAAGTATTAGCCTCATGAAAATAGGACTAGATCATGATATCAAGAATCAACTGGGTATTACTTCCCATAGATTCAGAGGAATAAGGTCCTGAGGGTCCCACCTTAGTGGCAATAGAAGAATACAACTCGTTCAAGAAAACACATTAGTTGAGGAGGAGAAAGATCATTATGTGTGTTAAGAAACCATTCACTAAAGCAATTGTAAACTAAGTGTATAATTAAATGAATGTTAATGGTAATATGCTATTGTCATTACACAAGGGAATGTCTTTTTATTAATAGATGCATTCTGAGCTACCTAGGCATGGGTGTCAAAATTTCTGTAACTCATTTCAAATCGTTCATTACAAACTTATATCCAGGAAATGTCTGTAAGGAAGAGGGAGTAAAACATGTGCAAATAGGTGATAAATGTAAATACACATACTTGTATAAAGTATATTCATTATACAAATCTTTCAGTGTTTTTGTAGGTTTGAAATTTTTCAAAATAAAAATTTGTGGTAAAAAAAAAATATTTTCCTGAACTTACCAACTAAAATCCCTAAAGATTTCATTCGTATGTGGAATGTAATGAACAAACTGAACTAACAAACCAAACAGAGACAGACTCATAGATGGAGAGCAGATGACAGCTAGTGGGGGGTGGAGGGATTGAGAGAAAAAAGGAAAAAGGACTCATGAATATGGACAACAGTGTGGTGATTGCTGAAGGAGGAGGTATAAAGGGACTAAATGGTAATGGAAAAAATACAATAAAGATTAAATCAAAAATAAAAAAATTGCCCTGGCTGGTGTAGCTTAGTGGATTAAGCGCGGGCCTGTGAACCAAGAGATCACGGTTCGATTCCCAGTCAGGACACATGCCTGGGTTGCAGGCCAGTTCCCAACAGGGAATGCACAGGAAGCAACCATACATTGATATGTCTCTCCCTCTCTCTTTCCCTTCCCCTCTAAAGATAAATAAATAAAATTAAAAAAAAAATAAAAATAAAAAATTAAAAAATTAAAAATAATAATAAAATAATTCAAAAGCAAAACTTTTTTAAAAAAGACAGTTTCCAGCTCATAAACTTGTTTTCTTTAACTCATACAACATTTTTTGTTTTATTTTATGAATTAATTTTATTTCAAAAACCAGAAGCTTTCACATAAAAATCTGAATTCTGGGTTATTTTTGAAATATTGAATGATTTATCTGCCTTTCCTCACAGTGACAACTGGCTTAAAGGGGTTCACTTTCTCTTCCTGTTCATTAGACATGAACATGACCCACTGTCCCCACTACACCTGCTCACCTCATTTCCAGTACCTTATTCACCCATATGTATTTGAGTTTCTGACCACTCTGTATATCACATGACCTTGATGGAGAAGGAAAAGGTAAATACCATTGGTGAAACTAAAAGGAGAGTGAAACCTAAACGGATTGCTTGGAAAAGTACAGCCAGACTGCAAAGGAAAAACCTTTTCCTAATTCCCATTGTCAGACCAAAGACAGGCAAAATACAGTAGTGATGGGAACTTTGGTGTTTATTTGTAACTAATAGTTCTTATCACTTACATTTCTGGGCCTGCTTTTTATCACTGGACCTAAGCACTTCTATCACTGGATTACTTTTATTCCATCAATGGATTGGTCTTCTTAACCAGACTGGGACTTCCTTGAAGGTAGCCTTATTTGTGTCCCCATTTCTACCAGGGGGCATGGACTCTGGTAGATGCTTTATAAATGATTATTGAGCGAATAAATAAATGAATGAATGAAGTGGGTGCTATATAAAGCCTCAAGAAGGGCATCCAACAACAATTCAGCTTTAGAAGGGCAGTAGGAAGAGGTGACAAAACCTGAACCAAGTCGTAAAGATTAATTATAAGAGTAACTGTGCTAATTGATAACTTATGATCCTCAAGCATACGCTGGGATTTTGTATGTATTATCTCATTGAATCTTCATAACAACCATGAGGTAGGGACTATTACTATCTCCTTTTATGTCCTTAGTAAAATAAGACAAAGATGTTAAGTGGCTTCTGTAGCATTCTACATACAGGTTGTTTGGCTTCAGGGCCTGCCCCTTTAACTACTTTCCGAGAACCAACAGCTACTGAACAGGTATGTTATGCCAGCTCTCTATTCTTTCCTGACACTGTAGTTATTGATATTTCTATAACATTTTATATCAGGTCAAGAAGGTATGTTTTCTCAACTAATTAATATATAATTATATATATTTAATTTAATATATAATTACATGTGTTTAGTTTAATGTATAATTATTGTATGTAATAACTGAGAGAATATTGTCAGAACTATATTTTTAAATACTAAATGATAAAACAAAGAGAGTCACCCTGGCTGGTGTGGCTCAGTGGATTGATTGAGCACCAGTCTGCGAACCAGAGGGTCACTGGTTTCATTTCCAGTCAGGGAACATGCCTAAGTTGCAGGCCAGGTCAGGTCCCCAGCAGGGGGCATGCTAGAGGCAGCCATACATTGATGTTTCTCTCCTCTTTCTCCCTCCCCTCCCCTCTGACTAAAATAAATAATAAAATCTTTAAAATAAATAAATTAATAAATAATAAATAACTTGTTTATTATTTAGTAGTGATTTATTTAAAAACTTAAATAAATAATAAATAGATAAATAAAACAAGGAGAGTAAATATTCATTTCTAGATTTAGAATCCACAAATTAATGGAAACCAACTTGACAATGGTATGTGAAAAATGTATGAGAAACTGCCAATCTGCGCATATGCATTGCTTATTACTTTAACAACTAAGTTTAGCCCAATCCTTTAAATACTTATTAAGTCTATATGAGTGCCAAATACCATGCTAACCAGTGACAGATGAATGAAGTATGGTCACTGCTTTCAAAGAACTTTCAATCTATTTACAAATACATTAGTAGATATATTTTCTATAATGTAGAAATTTCTGGAGATGGAGGAAGAGCAGCTACTTTAATCCAAGGGTTCAGGGGGAATTTCCTGTGGAAATGACACTTGAGCTTCATCTTAAAGGCCATCCATGGCCATGTAAAAAAAGGTGTGGAAATTCCAGGCAGAGGGAACAGAATGGGCAAAGACAGCGTGTACACAACTTAAATATACTACTGCAACACAATATTTCCAGAGCATTGAGTTAGGAATGGTGGGGAAGCAAAAAATACAGTTAGGAACTATATTCCTTATTAAGAAATATGAACTCTTTCTGGTAAGCACTGGGGAGCTATTGAAAGGCCTTGAACAAGGCAAGGCAATGCCCCTGGCTGATATTTTTAAGGGGGACAAACTGAAGTCAGAGAGCCTTCAGGAGTCAATGGCAATAATCTAGAAAGGTGAAGCTAAAGGTCTAAATTAACACAATGGGAATAGGGACTAAGTGGAGAACACATAAGTAACTTTCATGCCTAGAGTTCATTTATCATGGGTAGGGAACAGTCCAGTTTAATTCCAGGCTTCCAATAAATGATGAGTTGCTAATACATCCAATACCATCCTCAACAGTGCTCTATTTACTTTTTAAAAAATAGAGTTTAAATCCATAATATATAACATTTCTAATTATGTATGCCATTAGTAAAATAATTTTGAGTATATATAGTATGGCTTAACTGATATATTTTGGATCATAGTAATAACACAAAAATTAGAAATGTGAGATAAAAGTATAGAAAAGTAAATAAATAAATGTAGCTAAAAGTTTTAATATCTTTTTCTACCACACTAATGGCCTAGAATAAGGAAAAGAATAGTCTCATTTGATCTGCACTAATCGGACCATGTCCAGAGACCACTCTGGAGCCACTGACAAAGGAAGCACATCCCGCAGAGGAGGGCCAAGATGCTGAAAGTCACAGAGGTCATGTCGGATAACTGTGAACATGGAGGCCAGGGAAGCAAAGCTTAGGGAAGACAATAACAGCCACCTTCCAAATGGAAGCAGAGGATGTTCTCAGTTCCTTTGTAACATTTCTCTGTCCTCCTCACTCACAGGAGGTAATACTAAAAGAATTAGAAAGATGATGCAACACTGATCGAGGCATATTTGCTACAAGGCAGTAATGCTTTAGTTTTAAAGATTACTACTCAAATGTGAGTGTTTGCTCCCCATGCCTCCATGCTATCAAAGCTGTAAGTTCTGCAGCAGCAGATGCAAGAAGACCAGCATGGGCTCATTTCTCTGTATCCTGACAGTCTCCCAGCAGCCTGAGTGATAGAACCACCAGCACCATCCCTCCACACACATGGCCCCACCCCATCCTCCCTCCCAGCTTGAGTTCTGGCACTCAACTCCTCTATCAATTGTTCACTACTTGTAAGATTTGGATTTGGGGCTTGGGAGACAGTAAGGTTGCCTTTATGCCTTTGGACTGCATTATTAGGCCTTTTCACTGATGTTTTGGCAAGAAGCCATGCTAGTAATAAAGTAGTTTTCTGTTCTCTTTTTCTGTGTGTGTATCTTCTCAGAGACTCCACAGTGAGGGGAGCTGACTGGTCCAAGGCTGCATTTGGGTATTCCTGAAATCCTCAGCCAACACTTGTCCAATAATACCCCAATCTTGCCATTACTTTCAACATAAATATCTGAATGGCAGTTGTGTAAAGTGGGGAGAACACAGACTTTAATGCTTTAACAGATAGAAAGGGAATATTTGAGTTCTTATAGGCAGGTAAAAATTACTAACAATGAAACAAAGCTTTCCAAAAGTCACAACTTGTTCCAAAAATGACCATTCCAAAAACGGCTTCCTGCCATTTTCAACACAATGGGAATAGGGTCTGAAAAGCTAAAATGGAAGTTGGAAAGCAAGGACCAACAGAACATTAGGTTAACGGTTGGAAGGCATAAATATTAGACTCAGCTTTGCCAATAGTTAGTTATATGAATTGTATTATATTTCTGGGTTTAGTGGTACTTACACTCAATGACCACCAAGAACCCTTTGGCTCTGCACTGTTTCACTGAGCATCTAACGAGTGCCCCACACAAAGCTTAGTCAGAGGCTTCCAACCACTGAGGTATGAATGTATGTGTGCTTTTTTTTGGGAAAAATCTGCCTCCTAAATAATTCTACCCCCTGAAACCAATGTCCATTTGATCATTTTTCCATTGTCTAAACTAAAAAAAAAAGGAAATGCTTGCTTCTTTGTTTCTGGGAGCTAAAGGCCTAGAGCTTCCCTTGGCCCTCCCATATCTGCATTTTAAACAAATGCAAAAATAAGTTTTTAAATAGTATTTTCTATAGTTTCTATGGGTCATAGACCTTGTTTCAGTGGTTTTAATTTTTCCCTTAACATTCGAATATGCTTTAATCATCTAGGAATGAATATTAACTGGTGAATATTCTTTTCCCTATGTGGCTAGAAACCAAGATCCATGGGTTTTATATGCTGCTAATGTTATGCATAAGATATATATTTATAGTATTCTTGTCAATGAATGCTGGACTCTCATTTCCAGAATTTTTTTTAATTCTATGTGTTTCTTCAGTAAAGAGGAATAAACAGTCTTGTAAAACATGATGGTTCAATACAGTTAAAAGAGCTCTAGGCTATTTATAGCAATTAGACCATAAAGAAAGAAACAAACCATATGTACATTAATGTGTCCATAAAATGTAACATGTGGAAATAAATTCTGACAGTGATGGTGGAACTATTTGCATGTTACATGTCAGCATTCACCACTGGAATTAATGAAAAGGATTTGTCACAATTCTTTCTTTTTGGATCTGGAAGAGTCAAATCGCCATAATAAATATTAGCCATGGCTGAAACTGAAACATTTTAGGACACTTTTCTAGTCTTGAGTTCCTTCACGATGTTCCCAGGAGATGCAGAGTGTCACATCTCAATCAAGCCTTGTTTCACAATCCAAGACTCCAGAAGCTTCTGCTTCTGAGTGTCTCCTAAGTCAAGAGAAGGAAACCTTATTTCTGGAGACTGAGGCCTCAACTATTAACATTAGTGGCAGAAACATCACTTAATTGCAGCTGCTGGTTCACTCTGCAGAGTGGTGCCTGAGTGCCATGACCCTGCCAGTGAAGGAGGACACTTCGCTTCTACTTCACAGTCTCCTGTGCAGAAGGCAACACAATAGACACCAGGAAAGAAGAAAGTCAGGGCAGCCAGAGAACTGGAAGATATGGTCCACCCCCTAAGGGAGTTAGAATGCAATTGAGAGATGGGACGTGCATGAGTTTAATAATTATAGGATGACCCAAAATGTTGTTATTTATAACCTCTCACTGATTTCAAAGGAGGGTGGATGCCGATAACAGATGAAAGCAGTAAAATCCTGACTGTCATAATAATGGCTTTTGACAAATTTAGCACTAAGCAGTGGGTGGGAGCATTCAAAGGGGATCAATGGTCCTTCACGAGGAGGCAGAACAAGGGAAAGTAGCAGGGGAAAGCACCCAGCAGATGCAGGGATGGGAGGCCAGAGCCAGTAAGGCTCTCACATTGGAGAAGAGCAAATCTGGAGAAGGGACCGCCTGCCTCCAGGCCAAGAAGACAGAAAAGGGAAACAGATAAATGGAGAGAGGGTGGCATGGATGGGTTGAAAAACTATCCAAATGTGTAATGTAAAATTCACTTTCTTTTTCCTTATATGACTGTTGGTATAATCTTCATTTCTCAGAAGTGCTCTGTGGAGTGGGTTTTCTTGGTGGGGAGGGAACTACAAGGATTTGCTGATTCCTCACTGAAGACTTGACAGAGGAAAAAGCTGATGCTGTTCATGTAGATCTGATATGTAGTCTACAACAGAAATATCACAAAGCAGTAAGTGCAATAAGTGTTTGAATTCTACCTTCCCATTAAGACTCCATTCAAATTATAATCTATTCCAGGAGGCCTCAGATTAAAGGAGGTTCTCACTCCTCTGAACTCCTGTATTTTTTCATCTGCACCTCTTCTGTGGTACTCCTCAGTGCTCCCCCATGTCTATAATCTCTCCTTCTAAACTGTACATGTTTTGATGTGTCTGAAATATTTTTGACACTTCACATTGCCCAATACAGAACTTCACTGTAGTAACTGTTTAATAAATGAATAAGTAAATTTATGAATGTTGAAATGTTTTTTAAAAGATTTTCTTTACTTATTTTTAGACAGTGGGGAGGGAAGGGAGAAAGAGAGGGAGAGAAACATCAATGTGTGTTTGCCTCTTGTGTGTCCCCTACAGGGGACCTGGCCCACTACCCAGGCATGTGCCCTAGACTGGGAATCAAAGTGGTGACCCTGTGGCAGGCCAGCACTCAATCCCCTGAGCCACACCAGCCAGGGCTCTGAATGTTAAAATAATGTTATATATAACACACAGAAATACTGGCGCTTTCAGTCCATAGGTAAACAGGCTAATGTGAAATTGGTCAGGTAGGCATTTACACAGAGGGAACTTTGAGCTGGTTCATAAATAAAACGGTGGACTTGGATCGACGTGGATCATGAACAGCATTCTCAGAGTAGAAGAATAGCATTCTTGAGAAAGCACTGACCACCATGACCCAAGGACATGGCTCTGTATTTGTAACAACCCCCACTCTTTCCCACGGAGAGGGAAAACTAGGCTGTAGTCCCCTTGGGTTGAAGCGGAGTAGAGTGGGATGAAGATAAGGAATAATAAAAGTGACTAATCTACCCTGGGGAAAAAACCCCACCCAGACACATATATAATCCTTTTAGGATACAAGTGAAATTTATACTGATAATATAAGACACAAACATTATTAAGTAATCCCAAAACTACTACATAATATCCTTTCAAAAGCATAGCAACCCATTTCCCAAGTTAATTCATTCCATTAATAGCTGGCATAATCCTAAAGCATTTATAGAAGCTATTCAGTTGTGAACAAATGATCTGCTGGATTAGACCAGTTTGTTAGAATCCCACTCATTTATATGTTCAAAGTTCATTTACTCAAATATTCACTGAATCCCTAATGCATATAAAGCACTGTGATAAGCAGTATGGGAAATGCAAACAGTTTAAGGCAAGCTCCTTGTCCTCACAGAAATTACAGTTTGAAAGATCAGAATTGTGTGAGATACAACAAATAAAAGATTTATGTAATTTTTGTTACATGGGAATGTATGCAAACCACTTAGAAAGGACTTCCAGAGAAGGGGCCAATCGATCTACAGCACTTCATGGAAGGGGTAGCCTTTGGTCTAGAACTTGACAGAGGGTGTAGCTACATGAAGTTTTACAAAGGCATTACAGACACCAGCAAGGCATTTTATTTTACTAAAATACAAAGGGGTATATAGTTTACTTCTGGAGCACTAACTATCCAAAATTCTGGACTCATTTGAATGGAAGGTAATTATGGAAAATAGAAGAAAAATTTAAAAAGTAACATGGGTTAGGCATAGATCACATAAGGGATTTTTCTAATAGTCCCAAGGCCTGTTTAATGCACAAGGCGTTTCCAACAGTTCAAGCACTCATGCAGATTTTCCCACAGCTAGAATTTACCTGTGTTATTGAAAACAGCTGTTCAGTTTTTCTTGGGTGACTTTCCAATTTATTACCTTGAATTAGAGACTGCTTTCATTTTCAAAAAATTCAAAACCATTCAACATTATACATCATGATATATTCCTTGAAGATTTTGATTGTATCTTTTAGACATTCAGACGCAAGGAAGTTCCATGTAACCACACTAAGTTAATTCATTCTGCAAATAGTTAGCATAATCAGACAGCCTTTACAGCATCAAAACCGGAACCTCTGAAGTTGATACATAAAGCCTAGAGTATCAGCCATAATTTACATTCCAGATTATAACCACAGTAATGAAACCCTGTAGGATTATTAAAATGCATTTTGTGTAGTGTATTTATTACTTGGAATTTCTTATTTATGACTCATAGAAAGATGAAGCTAAGTAACATAAAACACAAACTAAGCTTTCACTAAAATAATGAGATCCTATTCACTCTCTTACCCAAATACACTTTTATTAAGTTTTAAATAGTTGTGTTGGTTCGATTCTTGGGAGAAATGCTTTTCACTTTACCTGTCTTGGAGGCCTTTCTTAAGTAAACTAATTTAGCATAAAGAAAACATTGTATGTAGGTCTTAGCACTAAACTATATTATTTTAAACACCTGGTGGGTAAAGGTTTATTTCATGTGAAATCATAAGGAGCAAATGATTTCACGTTTCTCTGATAGAACCCATGGTGACCATGCGAGGGCTGGCTAGTCTGGCATCGTCTTAATACTTAGCAACTACTCGCATTTAAGTCAGTAGGAAGCCCCAGAGAAAAGATACTGTGGACCTGCAGCCACATCACTGAATTATTGCCCTTTCCACCTACAAAGGATAGTAGAACTCCTGTTAAGATTTTTCTGCTCAGAACAACAAGATTTTTCTCCTCGTACAAACTGTAGAACAAATTAGTAAACATGCCTTCCTCCAAGTGCTTCACTTACTGATGGCTGATGGCATGGCCTTCTTGGCCACACAGAGAAACGAAAGTGTGATCCTCGATGCAGATAGAGCCTCTGACTCGATCACTTCTCACCACACCGCACTGAAGCCATGATATACTCTAGAAAGACTTCTGGAAAATAGTGTCAGGTCACAGAATGGGATGCACATAGTAATTGAGCGCACTACATAGCAGTGCCTAAGATTAAGTTCACCACTGCCACCAGAGATTTTGAGCAAGATTTTAATCTCTCTGGCCTCAGTTTCTCCATCTTCAAATGTGGATAATGCCAATCATTTTAACCTATGTCAAAGGATTGACATGACTGTAAAGGAGGTTAATACATATAAGCACTTAAAATAGTACGCAACAAGTATTTTTAAAACTCAATATAAAATGTAAGCCTTGATGTACCTCTTACCTTTGTTATAAAATATGATCATTCGTGAACTTGAAAGTTAAGTCTGGGTTTGAACCCCAGGTGTCCATTTTCAAATTCTATAATCTTGAAGGATGAGGAGAATGAGTCATATTTATTAATTACTTACCAGGCATTTTATGTATATTATTTCATTTGTATTTCACAACCACCTATAAGGTAAGGATTGTTATCAAACTCTTCTTACAGATGAGGCATCTAAACGGGGTTTGCTATTACCAAAGGTACAGAGTTGGCTAGTGGCAGATTAAGGAGTATTTTCCTGTGCCATTTGCTGCTAGACCATACTGGCTCTACACATTACATACTGTCCCACCTTGCAGCAGCAGGAAAATCGAAAATAAGCTCAGTGGTCAAAAAAGGTAGTGATCACAGTAATGTGTTTCATAAGAAGCATGAGAATTTATGGTGAACAGTGAGCACTTGAAGCGTGGAAATTAAAGAGCTACAGCATGCCACAGGTGTCAAGGAGAGAACATTCATAGCTCTCTGCCAGTTCTTTATAGACTGAGCTAAGGCAGGCCTAAAGTAGCATGGCCTCTACGTGCTAACCAAGGCGTTAACAATAGTTCAGCGCAGACCTCTGAAACAGTAAGTGCGTCCAAGGGCCCTGTAAACACAATCCAAAACGTCTTTTTCACACTTGATATTGTTTGCTGACACCACTCTGAAGGAAATGGAATGCAGACTCAAATATGCTCTGGAAACACTTCCTCTCCCTGGGAGACACCCACTGCACTACATGTTTGTCTTGTTCTGTTTCAGCGCTGCTAAACGTTGCCCGAAGATGTATGGAGACAAGATGAGTGTGCAGGGGTGGGTCAGGCAGCCACGAAGCCGCATTCTGAGGAAAAGAGGCCCTGGGTGAGGAATGGGCCTCCTTCTGAGAATTTTGCCTGAGGGTTTATAAATGGAATGGATCCAGCCTCCTGCACCATAACAAGAAAACCTCTATAGTGCCAAGGCGCATATATGAGTAACAATTTTGTTTTGCTGTAAGGGCGTGGGTCAGATATAAATGGGATTTTAGAAGCCTTATAAAAGTGAGGAAATGCAAAGAAAAGAAACATTAAGTGAAAAACCTGAGGGTGGGGGAAGAGAGATGAGACCGGAAAGAGGGACAAAGAAGTTTAAAGAAAAGTTTTCTTAAGTTTGTGTGATTCGGTAACTTCCTCATCTACTTCCCAAAAAACTGTAGTAATATTTGCACTACCTGCCATTCTTTTTAGTGTGGGCTTTTAATTTTGGAAAAGGTAGGGTCGTGGGCTAAGTTTTCTTACAAACCTCAATTCATCCCAGAAACTGCCCAAGGGGACCCAGCAGTTACAAGTCACTGAAAGTCTCCTGCCTGACCTTTTTTATAAAATGAGGGGAAAAGTGCCCTCTAAGTCATTCCTAGTCTTGTGAACTGGCCTGCACAACCAGCAGATTCTTTCTGGTGGACATCTGGAAGACTACAGGCTTTCCCCCAACAATCCTCTTCCAGGTTACTGTGTACTACAAAGAAAGCAAGTCCAAATTCAGCAATACTTCCAAACAATTATTATCAAGTACGTACAGAAACCATTGTAAAAATCTGTCTTTGGAAGCTCAGTCCTGTCCCAGTTCTATGCCCCTTAGACTGAAGAGAACTTTGCAGGAAAGAGCCACTTGGGGGAGGTACTAAGGTAATCCCATAGCAGTTGAGCTTCTGCTTGAATCCGGTACACCAGGTTTGAACAATATAGCAGGCACAGAGAAAAATAGGAGCCAGCGTGCCTCTAATTTTGCATCGAGGGTGGAAATGCTAGTGGCCTATGCAGTATTTCTAACCACCACACACAGCTGGTACACCACACATCTCACCAAGGAAATACAGTCTCCAGGAGATCTTATGGTAATTGAAAAACCTCTAATGTAGATTGAGAGATTTATACCCAAGACCTTCAGAAAGTGAAATTCTGATGACACTCTTCCAAAAGTTAACTAAGTACCTTTCTGGTATATACTCTAGATTAATATACTTCAAATATTACTAGGCATAGATCAAAATAATTTATGCTCACACATGCTATCATCCATGCTAAAGTATTTTAAAGATATATTATAGAAGGGGAAGTATAGTCAAGGAACATGTATAAAGAACCCATGGACAAAGACAGTGGTGGTGGGGGAGGGGGGAGATTGAACGTGGGAGGGGGATGGGTAAAGCAAGGGAGAGCAATGGGGGAAAATGAGGACAACTGTAACTGAACAATTAAAAAAAGAAAAAAGAAATGCAAAAAAGAATAAAAAGATAAAACATATTTGAAAATAAAAGTATGAAGGAATTAGAAATTTATCTCCATATAATGAAATTTAATAAATGAAAAGTAAATATGTATTTTAATTGAAAAAATTATAGCTAGTGAGTAGTAGCCCAGCTGCGACAGGAGCTTGATGTGGCCCAAAGCAAACGTTTCTATTACTAAAAGGAGTTTCCAGTCCGGTAAGAGAAATCGACATGTACTCAGAGAAAACAAAGTGAGAAAAACTAGCCTTAAGTTTGCAAGTAGTAAAATTGGTGTTTCTGTTGCTTTAAAATCCCATTCAGTTTTTTTCAGTGAATAAGACAACTGGCTATTCATTTAAGAAAAACAATTCTGAATCTTCTTCCATGTTTGTCCAAAGAAAATTCCAGATAATTGACAATATACATAAAATTATAAAATGTACAAATTCTTTAATCCAGAATTTTCCCTTTTCAACATTTGCTTTAGTGAGACAATCACACACATGAAGTATACCTATGTTCAAGGATACCCCAGCACACCATTATATCAGCAAAGAATTGGAAAGAGCTAGAAGTCATCAATAGGGGATTACGCCAATTAGTGTAATTGACTACAATGGACAACTAATCATCTATCAACCATATTGATGCTCATCACTGTTGCCATGAAAAGATGACCAAGCATGTTGTTGAGTGTATATTAAGGTCACTGGAGAAGAAAACAATATTGTTTGAACTCATGATTATAAAACTGCAAGCAAGTTCGATAACCTGGGAAAGTTCTCTGAATGATAGGATTTACAAAGAATTTTGCTGTCCTTTGTGCACTCTTGTAAATTGTTTCAGTGTCTACAATAAATATCTATATTCTCATAAGAGTCATCAAGCTACTGAAAAGGGTATTACGGCCATGGCTGATTATATGGCTTATTCTTTTAAGGGTACATTCTTTAAAACATAAATTGGCTCATGCTGCTCACTAGCCCCAAACGCTTTAATGGCTTCCAACCAAATCTGCCACAAGACCCAAATCTTTAATATGGTCTAGCCCATGCCTGCCTGTCCAGCCTTACCCTTTGTCATTCAGTCCCCACCATCCCCAGTTCACTACACTTGAACCACACTGGCCATCACTCAGTTCCTTCAGCCCACTAGACTTGGTTTGCACCTCTGAGTAGCAGCACGTGCTGTCCCCTCTACTGGGAAGGCATGTTGAACTCCTTTCCGCCTGCCCAGCTTTTCCCTATAATCCAACATCAAATGAGTATCAATTCCTCAAACAAGGCATCTCTGATCTACAATTCAAATTAAATCTCCATTACACCTTCTCTTAGAAGCAAGTATTCTTCCACTTCAGCTTTTATCTCCAGGCATGATTACATACTTATTAATGTATTTTCTCAGTCAGATTTCCCACTGGACTATTAGCTCCAGTTCTTACTAGGCATCTGACACTTAGTAGAGATTCAGTATATCTCTGCTGAATGAATAAGAACTGAAGAAAAGGGCAAGTAGAATACGTGACTTTAAATTTCAAAACAAAAATAACATCTAGCATCTCTTGAGAACTTGATAAGAAAAGTTTTGCAACTTTTTTTTCATTTATTCCTGATAAATATACAGTAGATTGTCATTGCCCATGGTTTATAGAAAGAAAGCAACTAAATGGCAAAAATAGACGAGTATTCTAAAATATGCAAATAATTAAACATTGATGCAATTCTCCAAACCAAGTCTTCCGCTCTAAATCCAAGCCCTACAGCACTGCCCCCTCCAGGAAGCTGATTGAAATGACAATGCTACCTGAATCTGAGGGCAAGAGACTGCCAGGTGGAGGGACACGTTTCACATTCTGGCCCATGAGTAGGGTTTTTTATAGATGACCTTTCTGACTAGATTTTCAAATAACTAATCAGCTAAGCAGAAAACCTGCATAATGGAGCATTTGATAAAAAGCTTTATAATCTTAGATAAATATTTTAATTTACATACAAAAAGTTTATAACTTAGATTTGGCCATCCATCTGGAAGACATCAAATATCAATAAATGAAAATTAAATTTTCCACTTCTGGGTTTAGCCTAAGGAACTTGCACACACATGCAACATACAAATTACATACATGTACAGTTACACACAACATAGGGCATATCAGAATTATTTTCTATGATTTATCTTCTTAACAGCCATGAATAACGTCATTTACTAAGAATAGTTATAGCAAACAAATCCTAAAATGACCTAAGTAACAAAATTTGTAAGTAAGAGTAAAACCATGCAATGCATACCTCCAAAAAAAGAGAAGTCATTCAAGAAACCAGGGAGGAGTCAATTCTGCTAAAGAAAATTTTAAGAATAGAAAACAATAACAAGACATCTGTCTCCCTCTATTTCTTTCTTTATGTCTCTATTGATGAGGATGATGATGATCTAACAATCTGAGAAAATTCAATTTCAGAGCCCCAGGAATATTGGAATATGTTTTACTACTCTATGTTTTGACGAGAATAGCAACTATATTTACTCCAAGTAACATTTAGTCTCTTTAATCTCATAAAGGCTTTATCTAAACTTTACTTTAAATTTAAAAAAAGACTGCTCTTCACAAACAGAAAATAGAGAATCCCTTCTGTCAACAACAACAAAAAATTCCAATGGGAAAGTTTTTATCATTTAATTTCTGACAGAAATAGTTGCAAGTTGGCAATCATTATATTATTCCATTATGAAACAATTTATCATGTTGATTGATTTTCCCCCAAATACCTAAGAAATACCTAAGAATTTAAAATTTTTTATTGAAAACATCTTTTAAACCCCCCAAGTACTGAATTTTCCATTTCCATCCCTTACATAAAAATAGTATGTATATGTGTGTACCCATAAATGTAATAATAAAAGTGAACTTCAACTCTAGAAGCTACAGAAAGAAATTATTTCTTTGGAGATGAGATATATCTCTAAAATGTTTCAATTAATGCCAGATGTAGCCTTATCATCTTTAATATTCCATAGACAGTCTATCTCATTCCTTATGGACTGGTGTCTTTTATAAATATCTCCCATATGTTAGAGAGGAAAGCTTATGATGAAATGTTAATAGAGTTTCAATCATTTCTGGCTTCTTTTCTGGAAAAAGGTAGGAGGCACCATGCTGAGGTCATTTGTACAGAGACATTTCTTCTAAGATTTGGTTATTTTGTTTGGACTCTGTCAGCTGTGAGCATCAGCAAAGTTTGGGGCACTGAATTCTTAATATTCAAGAAACATTCAAGTTCTTTAAAAATTTCCTGATGGTTACAATTGTACATACAGAGATCAAAGGCCCTTGGGTTTATTTTTCTTCTTAAAGGATTACTGTAAATTTATATTCTCATTTAGTCCTTGAGAGAAGATTCTGTAGCAATCTCCATAAATTTCAGTTTTGCCCCCAGGCTGCTGGGACATCCAAGGAGATCAAGTAGAATCAAATGAGACCTGCAACTCTTAAGTTAATTTTGAAGTTTACATTATAGCCTCCCTCAAGCTCACACCCAATGCTCTCAGCACTGGGAGCCAGGCCACATTCAGGAAGAGTCTGTGAGAAATGTCAACTTTTCCTCAATAACATAGTTACATAAGGATGCCTTCTCATATCTGTGCATCTCCAAAAATAAAGGGCATGAGATACTTGAATCATTAGGACATTCCCAAACTTGTGCATCTCGCTGGCCTTATATAGTCCTCCCTGTTCTGATAGTGAAATCATGTAGTATAGTCACAGGCTATGAAAAAATGACCTTGAATGGCTTCTCATCCTGGAGCATTCCTTAGGAAGGTCTCTCCTAAAGAGGTTGTGGCTCTGATTGTGTCAGCTCAGCCACCCGAGGTTTCTGACAGCCTGTCCTGGTGAGAGGCCAATGCGCCCATTCCCAGATAGGCTTTGTTCTCACCACTTGTCTGCCAGAACCTATATTAGGCTATTTCAGTAGTTAGAGTTATTCACCACTTAAAGTAGTTTTGGGGGAGGAAAAGCCCAAATTGAAAAATAGAATCATTTTTTAGACCTTCATGGTAAGAATTTGAAAAACAATGAAATAAAAGAATCTCCTTTTCAAAACACTTATTGAAAGGTATACAATTATGGAATTGGTTCAAATCCAACTCTGAATAAAGACAGCCCTCTATTTCTACTGTCTCTAGGGAATTACAACTATCCAAGATGTGCAAATGTATAAAAGTATATAAAATTAAATAACTAAGAAATTATTGAGACATGACAAAGACAAATGAAGGGAAACTGGGTAAACGTTCTTTATGTGGCATCGTACTACCCAGAACTATTACAAAAGTACATCTAGATATTTTAAATACCACATTAGCCCTGGCTGGTGTGACTCAGTGGATTGAACACTGGCCTGTGAATCAAAGTGTCACTGGTTCAATTCCCAGTCAGAGCACATGCCTGGGTTGCAGGCCAGGTCCCCAGTGGAGGACATGTGAGAGGAAACCACACATTGATGTTTCTCTCTCTTTTTCTCTCCTTAACCCTCTCTCTAAAAATAAGTAAATAAAATCTTTTAAAATGAAAAAATTCACATTAATTAGTGTGTCTCTGCCACTGAACTGTTACCTTGATAAATTCAGAGACTCTGTCTATCTGGCTCACCACTACACTACCAGCATCTAGCAAAGTGGCACACGATGGGCACTCAATAAATAGTTTTTACACCCACTGTACAGCACTGCACTCACACACCTGCTTTGATATCTATATAGAACTATCAAGACCTTTTTCTTTTCTTTCAAAGTTTGTCCTATAATAGCAAATATTTAATGAGCCCAAAGTTTGCATACGTGACTCACATGCCACTCCTAAATTCCAAGCACCATGCAAAACGGTTAAACTGGTTCCTTAAAACTGTGCTTACTCCAGCACCTTCCTTAACTTTCCTTACAGCTTTTCACACTATAACCTAACTGAGCTAAGAAATAAAAATTATACAGTTATAGAATTTTGGACATAAAATGAGGATTTCTATAACATTGCACAAATTATTACTTATCTTCTGTTTTCCTATCATTATGGGTTGATGATGTAAGAAAGAAAATATACATGAACCCAGGTTTTGAAAACTTTTTGGCTAAAAAGATTGAGTTTGGCTGTATTTACTTAGCCCCTTGGCACTATTCTCCTCATAAGGTAATCACCCTTCTCCTTTTCCCTGTGGGAAACTAGGTCTATAGTTCAGAAGCCAAAAACATCGGTCTGAAGGCCCACATAATAAACTACTTCCCACACACAATACTGTGAGGAAATTTTTAAAAAAAGAAATAAAGTTATTTTTGAAAAGGGAAATAAAGTTATCACTTTGGGGAGGAGGCTATAGTTCAATTTCACTACGTATAATCATCTAATTTCATTTTATTCTGGTCATGTGGCCAAGTATGTATTATCACAGGAATTGTATGCTACAATTTAGAAGATATTCTTAAATATTGAAAAGAAAAGATTAACCAGTAATGGGCATATTCTATTAATAAAGTGATTATTATGGCCTAAAGTTATACTTGGATTTAGAAAAACTTGAAAGATAAAATAAATTTAAAGCTGAAAAATAAGTTGGATTTGCATAAATGTCAAAATAATTAAAGTCAACTAACAGAATATAACTCAAGTTGAGAATATTCTTACATACTCTCCTATTTTGCTGATAATTCAATAGCACCAAATTCCTACCACTTTGGGGCAAAAAAAAAAAGTATTACCTGATAGACTAACAAAATAACCATAATGTTTTCTCCCTAAATAAGCTTCCTATTTCAATCTCCATGCACAGTGTGCTCTGCTTTGGACCAGTGGCCTTAAAAGGAAGAAATATCTGCCTAAATTTCCATTGCAGCTTCATTTCATGGGTAACTCACTCCAAGAATGGCATGAATATGTAGAGAATTCCTGGCATCTAACATTCTGTATAAACTTTTAAAACTTTTAGATGGCTGAACCAAGGAGGCATAGAAAATGGCCTGAGAGCAGTGTTATATTTGATGTGGCTTACAATTTACTCAAAATTTTATCATTATTTAGACACCATGAAAACTATGGTTAGACGAAACTAGCATAGATATTGCCATTTTCCCTTGGAGAACAAGCCATCCTCACTCCACTCCCTGCACACCCACCCCACCTTGAAAACACTCCTGGGGACAAATTCCTCAGGCACTTAGATCAGGTTTCATTTCCTCCAGCTAAAGAGACTACCATTGGAGAATTGCATTCTCACCTTGGGCTGGTTTTACTTGAAGTAGCGGAAAGTTAGAGCAATTTTCACAGTATTAAAGCTACTGAAGCCTTCACATGTGTTTGTTTGTTTGTTTGTTTGTTTGTTTTTTCCCTAAAAGATTTAATAGGGACTACCTGTTCAGCCACTGCTTATGTTGTGGTATAAGTGTGAAGGGAATTTTTTTCCTTGTTGAGTAAATTCTCTGTGGAACAGGAAGGCCCTGCATGAGTAGAAACGTAAGGGGCCCCCGAGTCTCCACCTGCAGTGCCAGCACCCACGCTTGTCTCTATCCCATAACTGGAGCGATCCCATGATACCTACTGCCTCCCAGCTAATCCGACCTGAGCAAAGGGGCCTTGAGCAGCTCCAGCCCTACACTCCACATTCCTGTCCACAATGTGAGTCAACTCACTCTGACACAGTGAGGGTGAAAACACCCTCATTTAAAATATGCTACCTAACAAGATGTTAACAGGATATGTTAAGTGAACAAAGCATGCCATAAAGTAATGTGTCACGATATAATCCCGTATTCACAAAGCATGTGTATTAGTTTGCTAGGGCAGCAGTAGCAGAGTACCACAAACCAAGTGGCTTAAACCACAGAATGTATTGTCTCATAGCTCTGGAGGCAGGAAGCCCAAACCAAGGGGTTTGAAGGATTGGTTCCTTCCGAGAACTGTGTGAGAGAGAATCTGTTCCACGCGCTTTGCCTAGCTTCTCATTGTTTGTTGGCTGTCTTTGGCTTGCCAGGTCCGTAGTAGCATTGCCCTGATCTCTGTCTTCATCTTAATGTAGCATTCTCCTTGTGTGCATGTCTCTGTTCAGATTTTCCCTTTTTACAAGGACACCAGTCATGTTGGATTAGGCCCAACATAATGATCTCATCTTAACTAATTACATCTGCAATAACTCTATTTCCAAATAAGATCCCTCTCTAAGCTACTAGATTAGGACTTCAACATACAAATTTTGGAGGGATACAATTCAACCCATTACAGCAAATGAAAATAAAAAGGTCCTATGTATTTGTATATGGTTATATGAGCATAAAGAAACAGGTGCAAAGATGCACAGCGAACACAAACTGTTAACTTTAATTAACCAGGTGTGGTATTAGCTGGAGTTAAGGGGTAGTTATTACTTATTTTATTATACACTTAATATTGCATTAATTGTTAGAATGAGTGGGTATTAATATTATTAAAAATCTAATAAAGATTTAAATTAAAACTTCATAAAATATATTGTTGAAAAGCAAAGTGTTTCTTATATTATTTCATTTCTCCTCTTTTAATCCACTTCTATAAAGCCTTAAAATAATGATACTCTCTAAGAACCCAGGATGAAAATAGAGAAAATGTGAATGGTAATACAATCAACTGATAGACAATAGGGACAAAATATAAATATAACAGATATGAGAATGATAGCTATCATAACAGATGGGATAAGGGTGAAAATCATTGGTTTGAAGGAAATGGAAAGAACACATTGAAATAAAGGAAATGTATTCACTCATGAATAGAGGAGTGTGCTATAAAGATTTTTGCATGAAAGCAAAGATCTGTTATAATGTTGGTTGTGCTAGGATAGAAAATGAAACAGAATGAGAACTCCGATTTTTAAAAAATGTTGAAAGGCCTGATCATAAAGTGCTTTGCTTAACTGAAAAGGTAAGTGTGGGAGGCCAAATAATTCATTCCCTGACCCCTCAGTATCTCACCCCCTTGTGCCAAGAAATCCAGTCACTGATCACTCAGGACCTTTGTTCTTATCTGGGTCCAATGTAATCTCAACAGTCCTCAAAAGCAGAAAACTTTACTAGGCTGAGTTAGAGAGATGAGAGAGCAAGAAAGAAATTCCAAACAAGATAAGGACTTGACCCACTATTGCTGGCTTTGAAGGTGGAGAAAGGCAGCCAAAAGCTAAGGCTCGTGGGTGTCCTCTAGAAGCCTAAAACATCCTCATCTGAGAACCCACAAGGAAAAATGGATTTCACCCTCATAACTGCAAGAGTCTGGATTCTGCCACTAACTAGGATGAACAGAAGACAGATCTTCCTCTAGAGTCTCCAGAAAGGAACACAGCAGCTCTGTCGACTGTGATTTCAGCCTGGTGAGACCTATATTAGATGTCTGATCTACAGAAATAGAAAATAAATTTGAGTTCTTTAAGGCCACCAAGTTTATGGTAATTCGATATGGCAGCAATAGCAAACTAATGTAGAAGGTGTGGAATGAGGTTCAGAATGGGGTGTTTGAACTAGGGGTCTCCCCAAACCGAAGAAGCCCCTCTCCAGGCAGGAAAATAAAAAAAGAGGGGAAAAAATCCCAAAGTCTCTACAGCTATGGCTGGGGGAGGGAGAAGCAGAGCAGGGCCATTGAGAGTTACTTTGCATATCAGTAAGAGTTGGTCAGTGTTATAGTTATGTTAAATAGCTGTGCTGCAAGGGCGAAGGGCTTGACTTTGACTCAGATGTAGCCAGAGGGACTTGCTGCTGGAGGGAGCAGCTTACTGTGGCTTTCCTAGAGGCTTGGAGGTGGTTCCTCCAAGTCCTGGGGCTACACCTGCCTGGACTAACATGGCATCCAGAGAAAGGCAGAAGATACCAGAGGACTGGCAGATGTAGCCAGTTGTGGGAGGAGTCAGAAATGAGGCTATGGAGGAGGAGCAGGGTGAGGACTTAAACTCAAATGCAGCTGCCAGTCTGGCTCTGGGCCATGCAGCTTGAGAAGAAGGGCTCTTGGCCATGTGGGGAGCAGTAGTGAGGGAAGAGACAAGCTGTCTGCAGTAAGGGATTATTGCCATGCAGTTTGAAAGAGAGCAGTGAACAGGAAGAAGTAAGCAGTTATTCAGTTTATAGGCCAAGCAGCTACTATTTTACAGTGAAGAAGGAAGGTATGTGTCCTGGACAAATAAGGAAGGAGGTGCTGCTGCTGTGATCCTGCCTGCTCTAGCTGACGCAGGAGCTGCAAAGGATTTCCTTGTAAGATCCTGTCCTGCTGCACGTGGATTTTACCTGGACTAATAAGACCTGTGCCTTTCCTGAGTTTCACCAGGATCCAGAGTAACACAGCACGTGCTTTTTGGATTGGTACGGAGGCCGATGGGAACATATTCCAGATCCTGCACAGATAAGGACATGGGAAACTTTTGGGGATACTTTTGGCTTATAGCCTGGTGGGGGGAACATGGTAAGTGCTGGGTCTTGTGGGAAAGAGGGCTCTGAGCTGAGGTGCTCTAAGTTCTCCCAAGGTTGGAATGATATAAATAAAGACCTGCCTCTTCCAGCATTAATTGTTGGGTCATTCACCAAGGCACCATGTGGACAGTCCCAGTCTGCTCGATAACATCAATGAAATAAGAATTGCAGAACCTATGCTTATAAATATTTAAATGAGTGTCCTCTCTGTTCAAAATGCTGTGCTCCGTATGTTATGTGACACATCCCATTTAGCCCTCACCATAGCATCTCCTATGTAAATTTTGTAATTCAACTGTCCATGTATCAGTGAACCAAGGTCCTGGAAACAAAAATATCTGTTCCATGTCACATGGCTTTTTGAGATCACAGAATTTTGATCTGACACTATCAGTGAAGCAATCTACGAGGAGAACAAGTGGTATTTTGCTAGTAGTGCGGATGGTTTACCCAGTCTGGTTCCCATCTCTTCTCCGTGACCAAAGGCCTGCTTTCAAGGATTACCTGCTTGGAGTCAATAGAGTTATCAGAGAATAAAGGAAAGTTATCCAGCCCTCATCAGATGGAGTCTGCTGCCAGAAAACTAAAAGACTCCAACTGAAGGTTAACTAAAACAGAAAAAAAAAAAAAAATTTTAAGGCAAGGATGAGATAACCCAGGTCAAATGGCATCTCTTGCTTGAAGTGGCTTCCCATCATCATCCTGGAGATCCTGAATTCATGCGGCATTTTTGCTCTACTTCTTATAGCCTTACTGCTTGATAGTTTGCATGGTAGTTGCTTATGCACATGCCTGATCTCTGAGTGTGGTTACTATCTACTGTATAATACCATGTGCTACACACTTACCTAAATGCTTTACCTGCATTGTCTTACTTAATACCCATAAACACCCATGTGATGGCTACAATAATAATTGACAATTTTAAATACAAAGAGGTTGAAGCCAAAGAGCTTTTGCAACTTACTCATGGCCTCAGAATTAATAAGTGGCAGAGCCAGTACTCAAGACCTGCTGTCCATCTTCCCAGTATGGACTCTTAATTTATAATAAAGCTCTTCAAGGATGAAATGGAGACTCCCATGCTTTTTCCCTGGCTTATTCATTGCATCCCTGGGGCATACATAGCAAGGGCTCGACAAATATTAGCACACTGGAAGAAAAGAGGCCAAGAGTGGAAAATTTTCAGAAATAAAAGTTTGACTGATGAAGGACATCTAAAAATCTAGCTCACAGTCTCTGCTAAATACTAATTAGAACTAATTAGAGGTAAATATCTCTGTACTTGACATACTATTTTCCTGAGAACTCCATTAATACTTATTGAAATACTCTAATTTTTATTTTACTAACAATGAACCAAGCCGGAGGGCAAGAAAGGAACATAATGCAAAGTTCTGTGACTTAGTAAAATGGTCCAGAGAAAGTCCATGACCCGCAGTGCCTGCTGGTCAATCTCCTATCCCCTTGCAGCTGTATCTGCAAGCCCAGCAACCACTGCAGCTGACCCCAGGAAGACCAGGTCGCATGGACTCCACTGTGGCTGTAAGTGCCATGGCTGAACACATCCTGAAATGTAGATGTTGACAGTGTGCGTAAATTCATCATTGAATCCACATATTTAACTGCCCATGCTCAACATTCTCTATTTCATGCTAGATTATAAATTCTATGAAAGTAGGAGCAATATTGATTTGGTTTATGGCTCCACCCTCAGTGTTTGTCTCATAGTAAAGGCTCAATAAACATTTATTGAATGCATCCATGAATGAGAAAATATCTCTTCACCAGTGTCCAATGGATTAATTAGCAATAAAACAGACCGGTGATGACATGTGGGTTTGTGGTTTGATTCTAACAATAGAACATATCATTTATCTACATATGACTGTATCAGTTTTTACTAAGATGAAAAAAAAGAGGTAACAGTCAGATTTAAAAATTAGGAAATATATTATGTGATGTCACAAGAAGCTGGGAAGTAGAGTAGTTAGGGAGCCGGTTATTTTGGCTCTTACGTGAAATCCTCACAGTATTAACTTCTGTTTGTCCATCTGGTTATCTTCAACATGCTGCCTGGTCCTCTGACTAGCTCCTCTCATAACTTCAAGGTAGATTGAGATCATCCAGCATTGCCTCTTTACCCAGCTTTACTAGAGACAACTCAACTTGTTCTGTCTCTATTTTAAAGATCCAAAAAATCTTCCACCCCACCCCAAGATCCTTCAACAGAATTATGCTTATTGGCCAGAACTACATCACATATCTCCTTCCAAAACTACCCCCTGGCAAGGTGATGGAATTATTATGATAGGGTTGGATTTATCAAGGTCCACAGCTTGGGGATTAGACAGGGCTCAGTTACCCCTGGTGGCCATTGCCATTTGACTCCTAAAACAAATTAACTTACTGTGGCAAAAAAGAGGTAAAGGAAGTGGCTATTGAACTCTTCATAGCAGAGTTCCAGACTAAGGCAAGGACTAGTCTACTTTTCTGCATAGATTTATTAATTGCCAGGCAGATTCCCCAAACGTTCCCCCACCGTTTGAAAGTCAGCAGCCATGTTTGTGGTAGATACCTTCTTTATCTGGCTTAAATTTAGTCATCAACAGATCTAGAAAACTATGATTTCCATTATTATTGGCTCAACTCCTTTTTTAAAAATCAGATTCCAGCCCTTTCTGGGCTCTATATTCCTGATCATTTATGATTCAGTCTGGGATTCTGACCCATCGTACAGTCTATCCAGAAAGTATCCAGCCATGTAATATGAAAAAATAGAGATATTTATTGAAGAAGATACGAGAAACATTGTACATAGGACAGTGACACCTCAGTCCCCTTCAAAAAAGGCACCTTAGGACCTCACACAGTTCTCCCAGTCACATCAGCTATCCTTTGGTATTTTCCTGAATCTCATCAATTGTCTGAAATCTCTCCCCTTTCAAAGGTGATTTTAGTTTTGGGAAAAGTGAGAACTTGCAGGGCACCAAATCTGGGCTGTAGTAAGGATAAGTCAACTGGGTGATTTGATGTTTTGTCACAAAACTGCATAAGACCTGATGGATGAGTGGGCATGTGGTCATAATGAAGCTGCTAATCACCACTTGTCCATTGCTGTGGCCTTCTGAATCATCTGA
Source organism: Trachops cirrhosus (assembly GCA_028533065.1). Lineage (NCBI taxonomy): Eukaryota > Metazoa > Chordata > Mammalia > Chiroptera > Phyllostomidae > Trachops > Trachops cirrhosus. The sequence goes on from CM052541.1 coordinate 64,470,759, forward strand.
ATAGTTTCCATGGATGAATGTTCAAGTTTGGCACAAAATTGGATGTAGATTCATTGTTCTTGGTCAATCATTTTGAATGCAATGGCCACACAGTACACATGCTGTCTCAACAACATCACTGCCCCCACTGACTAGTACCGTCGTCATTGTTCACACATGCACATTCCAGGCCCCTCTGCTTTGCTCCCAGGTTACATCATGCCATGCAAACCATTCTCATTATATTAACAATGGCTGAACTTTTTCCAAACAGATGTTATATGTGTTGATGAGTAAAAATAAGCCTTACCTTACAAACTAACTAAAAAAAAAACCCTATGTGAACCAGGAAACCTGTTCAAATGGACTGAATGCTTATGTCACCTAAAAATTCATATGTGGTAATCCTAACCCCCAAAGTGATTCTATTAGTTATCAGGCAGAGCCCTCACAAGTGAAATTTGTGCCCTTATAAAAGTGACCCTTCCACCAAGTGAAGTCACACAGAAAAGACACCATCTAAGCAGTGGGCTCTCACCAAATACAATCTGCCAGCACCTTGATCTTGGACTTTGAGCCTCCAGAACTGTGAAAAGTAAATTTCTTTTGCTTACAAGCCACGTAGTCTGTGGTATTTTTATTATAGGAGCCCATATGGACTAATACACCCATTTTTCTGGAAATTTACTGAATTCCAAACTACCTCTACAGAGTGGGACTTTGCAGGGAAGACAAAGAGGGTTAATCTTGTATGACCTGCCCCCCTACTACTGGTACAAAGAGCATTACTCTTTACTGAGACTATTCCCTCTGAAAAATCATTCTTACCATTTATTTTTGAAATCTGATATCCTCATCTTTGGGTAGATTATATGACCCCAGTTATCTCCCAAATTTCAAAGAACCTGAACCAAAGTTTGAAGTCTTCCCTTCTCATTTATAGATACAAGAATAATGGAAGCTAAAAACATTAATTGTAAATGACCCCTCAAAGATACCCAATAGTACATTCATCTCCTCTGCTCTAGTTGAGTTTGGATTTCCGCTTGTGTTCCTGCCTTCACAGTTCATGATCAGGTATAACACAAGAAGAAAAACCCATTGTGATTTCCATGCCACACATCAGGTCACAAATCCACAGAAGGAGTAGATTGAGAAACCTCTACCAAAAAATAAAATAACAACAACAACAATAATAATAATAATGGAATTTCAAAATTTCAACAGAGACAGAGCAAAACCGTGTGTGCTCAGACTCACAGGATATTTTAAATTTGCTGCTAGGTGCAGAGGAGTCTGGGTTAGACAAACATTCTGTCAGTCCCAATTACCTTGCTGGGCCTATTTTTGTTACTTCAGGCCCTCTGCTGTCTGGCATCAGTCCCCTCCATTAGCTAAGATGCTGGCTACCTGAAGAAGATTGAGAAGCAGGCCTTGCACTTGAGCCTGGGAACTGTCACTCTGTGTCTCTTCGGACTTGTGACAGGTTATGCTTTTTAAAGGGCTGACAGTTTGATTCCTGACTCTCCAAAGCCACTGTGTACACAAAGGTCTTCAAAATATCATAGAGGAGAACCTGATCTACTCCAGCAAGTGATGATAATACACAGCCATTGTGACTGCCTTTAAAAAAAGAAGGAAAAGTATAGTGACAATGAAGTGACAAAATTAATTAACTCACTTTGTGACCAATAACTGTGATGCAAAAAAAAAGTCACCATCCAAACACAAATCAACACTGTGAATGATCTATTCAGAAAGAAACTTGAAATTAATTCTACTGACTGAGGTAACATGTTGAAAAAACACAATGAGTTAGTAAGTTCCTTTGCCTTCCATTACGTTCCATACTATTGGAGGGGGGGACAAAAAGTTACAATTGGAACCACTCATCCTGTGAGCTGCAAAGCCAAAACTGTTTTGTTGTCCATGACACTTTTCCTAGGGTTAATGGCCTTCTTACTTCAGTTAGAGAGACATTTCAAACACCAATCCAAGGGTTAGCACCTGAACACATTATTCTTTACTGTTTTCATGTCAGGGTTGAAGAGTAAAAAGCCTGTTTCATGGTAACTATGAAACTTTTTAAAACTCTGAAAGAAAAGGAGATAATTCCCTTCTTTGGACAGGGCAATGGTGAAGGGGTGGCCACACACTCAAACAACATCAAGTGCATGGCCAGACCTTCATCTTGCTTTGTTTCTCTGACCCGCACACCAAAGGAGTCATTTCTTCAGTCTCCTCTCCATAAATGGATGTCAAGACTCCCAGACCTCAGCCCTAAGTAATTCTCCACTCCACATTATGGGACCAATCTGAAAATGCACAGAGACAGGCCATCCCATAACAACTTGACAGTGACCTATGCAGGTATGTCTGGGAAGACGGCCCCAAACTACCAGGAAAGAAAGAGTAAGGCTGGAGACTATGCAGCTTCGGGATTCTCCAGAGGAGGTCGTCTGTCAACATTATGGTATGGGAACACAGGAAAACCAAGAACGCTCATTGAGAGATTTGTATGCTGTTTTGACTTTTGAGATGATTTCCATTAACAACAATTTGTATTCTTGCTGTATGACTTCAGGTTCAATATTTTTAACCTCTCTCTGACTCAGTTTCTTCATCTATAAAATGAAAATAAATAATAATATCTACATGAAAAGATTGTAAAAATTAAATGAATTAGTATTTGTAAACTACTTATAATGGAGGCAGACGAGCACTATATAGGTCTTAGCTCTTTTTCAAAAATCTGACAACACAGAACTACCTTAAACTTCTATTTATTTAATAAATATTTCCTCCTTGCTGTAAATGAAGAAATTACTATTACTCTATTTCCTTGTAACTGCCTTCTTTTATCTTTGATCTTCATTATGTTATTTTATTCTTTTTAAACAATATACTTTCATAGCACTATTTAACATATTTACATCACCATTTGACTTACCAACTTTAAACAATACACATTTACCTCTGACACAGAAGAAATGGACAACAGTGTGGTGATTCCTGGGAGTTAGGAAGTATACAGGGACTAAATGGTAATTGGAAAAAATATAATAAAGATTTAAAAAATAAAATAAAAAATAAGAAGTAAAGAAATTTGTATTTCAGAAACACTGGTATAACAGGCAGACTTTGGTCAACACTTCACTTACTGCCCACTGTGCAGATGGTCTCACTTTGAGCAAGGTACCACACTGGCATTCTGGGTCCTTCACAGAATAGTATTACCTCACAGCTGGCATCTAATAATCTCTTAATGATTTGGGTACCTACTCATATTTATCCTGTTGATGATAGATGTTTTCTTTGGGGGAAAGCTCAGGGAGCAAATTTTCACAATAGCTATTTGCAATAGGTAGGTATGGCTGCCTAACAAACAATCCCAAGTTCAGAGCCTTAAAAGGACAAGTAGTTATCATCACTCACATTTATGTAGTTTGTATGGACTCTAGTGGGTAGTTTTTGCTTAGAATCTCTCATACGTGATAGTCAGAGAGAGCTAGGTCAGAGTCATCTAAAAGCTTGACTAAGTGGACATCCACTACAGGTTTTCATTCACAGTCCTGACACCTCAATGCTCCTTACTCTTTTTCTCTCTTTGTATTATGTGTGTTTCATAACATAGTGGCCTCAGGGTAATCACATTTTTACACAGCAGCTGGCTTCCAAGAGGCAAGAAACTGCAGCTGCTAAGCCAGTTAAGAGCTAAACCTGGAAATGACACAGGGATACGTTTGCCATATTTTATTGATCAAAGCAGTCATAGAACCTATCCAAAGCAGTCATAGATTCAAGGGAGCCAAGCAATATGCTCCATTTCTTAATAGTGGAATGTTCCCTTGGTGGGGGAGCATTCTCCTGATGGGGACAGGTCACATTGCAGGAGAGCATGTGAGTTGGGAGACTGGCCACACTGTGATGTTTGTATGAGTAGTATCAAGCTTCTCCTTCATTTGTGGGGCTATTCTTTTGTGAACTTCATCAGGCGTGTGAATAGGCAAAGATGCTACAATTCTTTTGGAGACAAAAGTCAAGTCTCAGCTCAACATATCTAAGGAGTTTTTGATTATACAAATAGATTCTTAGCGGGTTGCCATTTCTAACAATAATAAAGAAAACAGACAATTCTTTGGAAAGATTAAGAATAAAAGATAAAAGACACATCAATGTTAGGAATAAAAGAGGGAGAATAATGACAGAGTAAAGACTTTCCAAATCACAAAGGGAATGCTATGAAAAATTTTCTGCCAGTAAATTTGAAAAGTCAGACAATTAGAAAGTTAATTAGAAAATTATAACTTACCATTGCTAACTCAGTAGTAAACAGAGAAACTTAATAGTACTATAACCAATTGCCAAACAGAATCAGTAATTAAAAATCTCCTCTACTACCTCCCTTAAACCTTTCCTCTTAGAAGGATGTTCTACCACAACATCAAAGAACAGATAATTTTACTACAATGCAAGCTTCTCCAAAGAAATGGAAAAACAATAAGGAAAGTGCCAACTCATTCCATAAAGCTAAAAACCTTGATATCAGCAATGTATAAAATAATTCAATAAAATAAAATTATGGGCAAATCTCATGTTTAAATATAGTGTAGAGATCTTGAGAGAAATATTAGAAAGCAATACAAATAATGTCATAAAAGCAATATATCATGACTAAATATTGTTCATGAATACATAATTAAACTTTAGCAATTCACATAATTTAGAGTTATACTAATGTAAGTTTCCACATTAATGGATTAAAAGAGAAAACCATATGATTCAAAAGGTACAGAAAGGCATTCAATAAAATCTTACTAGAATTAGTGAAGTGATCACATTATAAAGTATAGAAATCTCAAATCACTATATTATACACCTGAAACTAAGATAATATGATATACCAACTATGCTTAAATTTAAAAAATGAGAAAAATAAATAAAATAGAACAACAGTTCAAAATTTTAAATAAATAAGTGGATCTAACCTAATTCTGACCTTTGACAAGTTATTTAACCTCTCTGTGACTCTTTCTAAGGTTAATGTGTATAGTATGCTTTAGAACAGGGTTCTAGAAGACAAGAAGTACTTAATCAGTGTTCACCAGGATGGTGATGATGACAATAATTAGGATTATAACAAATATATACTTTTTAAGCATAAAACAATTCTATATGTTGTTTATGGATAATATACAGTAAAATTACAAAATGGAAATTTCATAATAATAGTTATTTCTGGAAAAAAGGAGAGAGGAGAAAGAGATAGAATATATGAATCTGTATTTGTAATATATTTATTTGTGAATTGGAGAGATCATAACTAAATATAGCAAAAAATTAACATTTAAATCTAGAAGGTGAATGTGTATGGTTTCATTATCTCTTTTTCTGTATTGCTATATATTGAACTATTTAACGAAAAAATCAAAGGAAAGGACTATAACAAGATATTTCAACATTTTAATAGTAAATACATCTGGGTTATAGGATAGTGAGTGTTCTTTGTTTTTTTGATTAGAGTTCTTTAAATCTTCCAGATTTTGCCCTGGCTGGTGTAGCTCAGTGGATTGAGTGCAGGCCTGTAAACCAAAGGATCAAGGTTTGATTCCCAGTCAGGGCATATGCCTGGGTTGCAGGCCAGTTCCTAGCAGGGGACGCATGAGAAGCAACCACACATTGATATTTCTCTCCCTCTCTTCTTCCCTTCACCTCTAAAGATAAATAAATAAATAAAAATTTCCAGATTTTCCACAATGAGAGTATATTTCATTCATAAGACAAGAATAATTTTAAAGTGAGGATAAAATTCTTTTAATGTTGAAGTCACTGAAGGTTTGCTTCATCTAAATTAAACTTCATTTAGACATCCTCTAATTCAAATCAAATCTCTATATATTAAAAACTGCATAACTTTAATTGTAGGGCACTTGATTTACACATGAAAATTTATATTTTTAAAATAAGCATCCTTTTTTTACTTTATCTTTAATTCAAGAATAATTTTTGAATGTCTGTCACCATCTTCATTGTTAAGTAAAAGTCACTTTCTATAAATTTCATATTCTTGACACAGTGCTAGAAGAAGTACAGAGGGTATCTGGATGTACTTCTGAGAAAACACATGTAAATGACACCACGACAGATCTCCAAGCTCCCCCATTTGGTGTTTATGTCTCAGAGCACAGCTAACCTAGAAACAGAACTGATCTGCAGAGCCCTTGTGATTTGTCTTTTACCATGATTACAATTTCTAATCTAACCAGCAGCAGTTCAGACTGAGCTCTGATCCAAATGATCAATAGCCGTGTGTGACCCATTAGATGTGTGAATATCAAACCGTTGTTGGATAAGGACTGTCCAAATGAAAAGCATATAATTTACATCTATTAACATATGTTGAAGGAAATAACGCAAAAATGCAAAATATGTCACATACATCTATCAGAATTCCAGTGACTATGACATTAAGGTTAATTCTAATATTTTCATATGGCTTAGTACCAAACTATGATTTATGTCTTTAAGCATTTATTATTAATAATGTTGGCCTTAGGCTACAAAATATATAAATTTGTGAATGAAATACATTTAATTTCTGATTCCATCCCTTTTGAGGATGGGTGGTTGTGGTGGGGGCAGGGCTTCATTAACAGAAAATTTTCTCTACCTACTTGCTGGAAGTAGACCTGGCCACTGAGTAAAAAAATTATTAAATCAATTTGCTAGGAAAATAATTCCAAATATCTCTCTTACTTTTCATGTTTTCCTTGCAAGTAAAGAAACTATAGGAAGTAAAATCATAAAATCATATACAGAGTAGAAATGAGTCCAATCTTCTACCCTGACATTCAGAGAAAACAGCAAAAATGAACTTATCCAATCAACCTATGCTAACTCATCTAATATTAAACAACGCATTCTTTGGATACTTTTCTTTTTGAAAACCTAAATCCGTAGTGTTCTAAGGCAAACCTAGATGAGTAATCTTTTATGGTATATTTCCCAGTCTCCCTTGCAATTAGTTGAAGGTTATGTGACTACACCTGTAACAGGGTACGGCCCGGGGGCCCCCAATAGGGATTGTAATGGGGTCCAGAACTCAGGGTGTCCAGGAAATATTAAAAAATATATATAATGTCCACCCCATAAGTCTGAACTGGGGGATGGGACACAGGGAGCTGGGACACAGGGCCATTGAGAGTTGTTTTGCATAACAACAGTTTTGCAACTAACCTCAGGCATGGTCATTTAACATACCTATAACTTTTAACTGGTTTCATGGATATGTTAAATAGCTGTGGCTGTGCTTTGAGCCAGGGAGATGGAAGTGACTTCAACCCATGACTTAACTGGGAAGCAACTCCCCCTGGTTACAGTGCCTGCGTGAGAGCTTGGAGATGATTGGTTCCATGCCACGAGACCACGCCTGCCCGGACTTATTATGGTAGCCCAGCAAAGCTGGAAAAACTTGGGAATGCTGGCAGGTGTAGATGATTGTGGGAGGAGTTGGAAATGGGGCTGCGGAGGAAGATTGGCACTTGGATTCAAACCTAGGCACTGCATCCATGCTAGGAGGGACCATGCCACTTTGGAGTAAAGGGAGAACCAAGAGGCTTTGAGAAGAAGGGACCATGTGGCTTTTGGCAAGAAAAGTTTGGAACCACGACGCTCCCTTTTCCACGCAGTTTAGGAAGCTGGAAAGTGAGATGTAGCAGCGATGCACAGCTCTCTTAGTAGTTTGGAAGAATGCAGGACAGGTGCCTTGGGAAGGAAAGGGGTATAAGGACTCTTGCTGGTGGGCCATGAGAAGGTGCCATGTGGGTTTTGGATTAAGAATTGAAGATTGCAGCGACTCAGCTGATGGTACTGGAAACCACAGGAGGCCTGCCAGCTGAGCACAGATTACTGGAAAGAACCAAGGGGCTACCTGAACCACAGACTTCTATTTCATTTCCTGAGATATGATACCCCAGACTGGGCAAAGGGGGGAAAGAAGGACTGTGTGCATTTGTGGGTGTTTTAAGGGACTTTGGGATTTCAGTGAAAACACAAGTCATTACTCTTAAGTCTGTATAACTTTTGAGCAAACAATTCCTTTCCTTTTCACCAATCTCTGACATTGAGAGCTATAATTTCCTGATAGCAGGAAAGGCGAACCTAGTATATGGGGACCCCAGGAGAAGGGAGGGTCCATTCAGTAATAGTATATCATCCCGCCCATAGGTCCATTCTGTAACACACCCAGGACAGTAGGGTATAGAAAGATGATGTAATCTACTTCCAGATGTGTCCTTCGAAAAACATCTCATGAGATCTGCCAGGCATCTCCTACTTGCTGCAGTGAGGCCATACCTATAAGATGCTGGAGTATCACCCAGTTGCATGGACTTTGCATGAGCCAAAAATAAACTTTAATTATAGTGAGCCTTTGAAGTTTCTGGGTTTACTTGTGACTACAGCTTAGCCTAGCCTATGCAGGTTCATTTTGGGTAAGAGCGTACAGAGAAAAAATTTCCTATGATCATTCCCAACTCTTTTCACCCCCTCCCTCCCACTCTAAACCCACTCTAACTGCTCAGGCTCTTCTTTTCATTAAGTACTGCTGTAATTCAGGATTAGCATCCTGTCCTCCTGGTCCCTAGATGGTTTTGCTCCCTCTACACTTAAACAGATTTATCCCCTAGTCCTTACCTGATTGTATTTGTATCTTCGTTTTCTCAGTATCCTAAACTTTAGCTCTCAAACCCCATTATCTCTCTTGGGCCAGAAGAAGTGGACAGCTGTTCTTAGATGTCTGTGCATCTCCCTGGTAAAAGGAAGAATTCCCTCTTCCCACCACTCCCTGAGGATACCATCCTGTGAGAGGTGTTATGTGTCTGTTTTTAACCTGGGCAGGACCTGAGGGTCAGACGTTATGTCTTCTGCATCTATCAGTCTTTTTGGGAAAAGGAGTATGGAGCTCACTCTTCTCATCTTGTTGAGACAGGGTTAAGGCTATTTAGACACTGCCTTGGCCTCCCCTATGATTATTTCATTGGTGACAGTGATTCCAATAAAGCCTATTAAAAATACATGGAAATTTAAATGACATCTGCCCTCCAGTCCCCACTTCAGTGCTTTTCCCATTCTCTTTACATTAGGGCTCCTTCCACTAATGGAAGATCATTTGGATGATCATTTGGTGAGATTTCCCCCACTTGCTTTTCATTAAGTCTCCACATTTTTTTTGTTTGCGTTTGTTTGTTTGTTTTTTGTTTTTTAAATCTTTTTACATGGACATTATTCTAACAAACCTGTCATATAGAACTAGAGTCTTTGCAACAAGATAAAGATTAGCCTGACCTTTCTTACATCAATTAATCAATACGGTTACACCACAGATTTACCTTTTAACCTTGGTGTTTCTACAGTGCAAGAGTAAAGCATGATTCATGTCGTTGCTCCATTTATGGTTAAGAATAACCCTCTGTGCACTTTGATAGTGTCAGAGCAGTAACACAACACAGTGGAAAGGAGGTTTTTACTGTCTTCATCGAAAATGGCTTTGTAACACTAGCATTGCAGCCCCAATACTAGCAAAGTCAGCTGATTGAAATTAATGGCTGGGCTCTGTTTGCAGATTCACGCAGCTGGAAAGGCCATTGTTGGTGAATGCTCTGTAGGATAAGATCGTATGATCTGAATTTCAGATAGTGACACTATAGCACACTGTATCGTCTGTTGCCAGTATTAATACTTTCTTCCTCATCACTGAAGTTTATTCACAAGGGAAACAAGAAGGGTTTAGTCCACTCTATCCTCAACCTCTAGCTGCCACTTTTCTTTCTGCTTTATCCTGTTTCGCAGATGAAGAATTCAGAGAGGCAAAGGTGCTGAAGAATCTCAAATATGCTCAAGTTCTTTCACTGAACCCACTTTCAACGACAATGGCAGAGAACAGCACCACTGTGTCCTCTGTGACATCTTTATAGACAAGAATGTCCCCACAAGACCGAAATGTCATTAAGTGTCTGTCTCCTGAAAGAATTGTAGAATCTCTTTTTGAACATGTCAGCCACACCTTTTGGTTTACAAAAGAGGGAAACTAAGCCCCAGAAAGTGACATGGTGACCCAGATTCTGCAGATATTTAGTGATATATTCAGACCTTAGAAACCGGTGCAGTTTCTCCCCTAAATTCCAAGCTGTCACAGTTCTTAAAAATGCATTTAATTCCATAATAATATTTGCAAACTTACCACTTCCTCAGAAGCCATAATAAAATTTCCTGTGGAGTTTGTACATTTCCTTGGGCAATGTACTCTGTTGCCCCAAGGTCATGCTCTGTTGTCACCTGGCCATCAAATGTACCATCCTGAATCAGAAGAAAATTCAAATTATAGTTCTGCCACTTATCAGCTCTGTGAAGTTTGGCAAAGATATTCAACCTCTCTTTGCCTTAATGTTTTCTTTAACAAATATAATAGCCATCTCATGGATGTGTTTGAAGGACTGAAAGAACCAATACATGTAAAGCACTTAAGATAGTATCTGGCACATAATAGGCACTATGTAAGTGTTAGCTCATTATTCCTTCTACTCCTTTCTTGGATTCTTCAGTGAATCTGGGGCATCACTCTGCAGCCTTATATTTTGTTCCTTCATAAATACTAAGTGTTTTATAATTCTTGACTCCCTCCCTAACAGTAAACATGCTGTATATTGTAGAATTCCTCCAGTTTATTTTGAACATTGACATGGGGGCATTTGGAAGAGGTGCCTTTGTATATATCAAAAGAAACCACCAACATCTATCAGTGAACTCATATCCTGATTCTTTTTGGGTGATTCACAAAGACTCAAGCTCTCTCTTCCCCAGGACTTGGTGCCAAAAGTTGCTGAATGAATTTCACTTTGCTTTCAACTTCTAAAGTACATCAAGTGCTACAGAATGATCAAGTACTCCATGATCAGTGCACAAAGAAATGTATTATGGATTCTGTGATGTTCCCAATAGCAACTCTGTCATAAGTTTCCTTTTCATAACAGAGCAGTACCTTGAACCTGGCTTGACCAATCAGCAAAATGTGTCTGGTTTGCTCAAAGACACTCTCAGAAAATATGAGATCCCAGGGTACAATCAGAGATTTGAGTTGACTATCTTTCCTTCTTTGCAATTAGCTAAATGAAACTTCCTATGTTAAGAGAAGTCTCTTTAAATAGTATGTGTGTACCTCTTAATAAATAAAGTGCTATTGATTTAAATATGTTAATTTTGCTACTAAATTTGAAATTATATGATGCTTTAAATAATACAGAGTAAGGGTAAAATTAAGTGGAAAGTCATAGGAAGCCAAACATAGTTTAGACTTTCTCAGTTTCCAAATTGAGGGTAATTGTTTAAGGAAGTAGTAAACCCTAAATACATTATCTTCTTCCTGGTGTCTGGTTGCCCTTATTTTTCAGCATCTACTAAGATGTGTGTGTGTGTGTGTGTGTGTGTGTGTGTGTGTGTGTGTGTAAATGGTGTAACCCAGACTGCATAGCATAATCATGTGATAAACTAGTTTAGAGCATATGGAAAGACAATATTACTCTAGTGCTTTTCTTGTGAAAAAATATGATAAGAATTTTGTTCAAAACAAAGCAGTAGCTGTGTTTTGTTTAGGGTTATATATACATGAACCCCCCAAACCCAGAATTTATTAAAAATAAATTTATTTATTTATTCTTAAATGTTTAAACTGTAGTCTCCTTCAAAGTACTCTCCATTTGATGCAATACACCTATCATGATGATTTTTCCACTTTCAAAACAGTTTTTGAACTTGTCAATTTTGATGCCTTTAATGCTTCTGCCATTTTTTTGTTTCACCTCTTCCACCTCCACAAAATGTTTCCCTTTGAGGACTTTTTTCATCCAGGGAAACAAAAAAAAATGTTGTTCAGGGTGAGATCAGGTGAATAGGGCAGGTGGGGCATGGGGCATGTTCATGCTGTTTTTAGTCAAAAACTGCTGAATACTTAGCATGGTGTGGGCAGGTGTGCTCATAAATCACCCATGATGAGATGGGTAAATGTGTTGAAAGAGTCTCAAAAAATTTCACTGAAGCAAAATGCAGCCTCTCACAACAACACCAGTTGGTACACTGATACAGATGGGTTCCTAGAACACTCAGTGGGGGAAGCCTATACTACAAGGGGCCTGCCCTCGAGAAGAATATTCTGGGTTTTTTGGGTTCCCCCTCATATATATGAACATGTATTTATGAAGGGTCAGGCTATCAATTCTGTTCAGTATCCCCCAAAACAAACCTATTAAGCATATTATACATAGTTTTCCTCATTTTTCCACTGAGGCCTGAGGAGACATCAGCATTACATCTGCCTAGTCTGGCACTGACCACAGAGGAACAAAGACTGAATGAGATCGAAGTCTAAGCTACATACAAAAGTCAAGTGATGCCGAAGCTGAACTGTCTTAACCTCCTGTTCTCAGTGTTCTGATTCTAGGGGAATGCTGGTCACTCTCAGGATGAGGTTATCTTTAGCAGATGAGTTCTGAGAACAATGAGCCTGAGCTTTAAAATAAAATCCAAGGATACACTTATACTGTTAATCTATGGTTTTCTGCCATGGAGTGTCTCAAATGTCTCCTTGGGGATTTATTCTGCTTTAGAAGGATGGCAGAAATAAATATTTAAGAATGTGGACCTGAGGGAGTTTACATTTTGTTTAGATAGTAGTCTTAGAAATGTTATTATTTTATAGAATAGACAGACACAGGAATGCAAAAAAAAAAAGAAAAAGCAATAAAGTCACTTCTTTCATCTAATGGAGTTCTCAATGATTAAAAAGCACGCTAACTATTAATGTGGGAGGATGGAAATGGGCGTTCTCAGAGGGCATGTAAATTGGTCCTTTCTGTAAAGGAGGGAATTTGGCAATGTATATTAAGAGCCAGAGAAGTGTATAAACACCAGCCCATACTTTTCACTTCTAGGAAACTATCCTAGGGATATAATTCGCCAAGGGCACAAAGATGTATATGTAAGAGTCTATAATTTGTAAAAAAAAAAAAAAAATCAGAAACAATGTAACTATCCAATAATAAGGGTTATTTTAATGCTACTTTTATACAATGGGATGTTATGTAGCTGACAGAAATGATCATGTGGATGTACACTTACCAATTTAGAAAGATGTTTTTAAATTACCATTAATTTAAAATAGCACATTATAAACTAAATTGCAATATGATACTGCTATAAGAGAAAAAATAGCATATGGATAGATATGAATTGAAGATATATACCAAAATGTTACCTGTAATTGTCTTTGACTACTGAGTATTCAGGCAATTCACATTTATTTATGTGTCCTAATGTTTCTACAATTAATGTGTGTTACTTGAATGTATACTTCTAAAAAATAAAGAATGGATTATATTTTTGAAGGGAATCAATGTTGTTTGGAGATATAATAATGTCATTATATATGCTTTGATTTGCTGAAAATGTTTCAATCTCTGATTTGTTCATCATCGTTATGAACTTAAAGAATCTACATCAGAAGGTAAAACTTCAAGGAGAAGAAAATGACGATAGCGAAAAGAGAGGGGAAAGTGATCGAATTTAATGCAATAAATTTGCATTAAATTCAGGCTTCAAACTGTGAGGTCTAAGATGAACTCCTGGCTATTACTCTTGGGCTTGCTTAAACTTGTAAAATCTACTTTTCTTCCTTAAGTTTCAAGATTTTTACCTGTAAATTGAGAGTCATAATAATAGTCACAGGATTTTTATAAGGATTAAATAAGTGGCATAAGTCTACGTGCCTTGCTCATAAACGGTGTGCACTAAATGCCTACAGTGAGCAGGTATCGTGTACCAGACACAGAGCCACAAGCTGTAGGTACAGTGTCACCCTTGTCCCAACAACCCCACAACACAGGCATTTTGTCTCCATTTTGAAGATAAGGAAATAGAGTTGTGGGGTAAAATTTAAGTAATTTTCCCAAGACCAGAAAGAGGCTTGCAAAGAGGTTGTTGAAAATAGAAATGAAACTACCCCAAAATGAATGCTCCATATTAGACAGTGACAAACCAACCCCTCCCTCCTTCCCTCCCTCCTCGTTCTACATTTTCACCTCTGTCTGCAGAAAAGAGAAAATCAGGTCACTCAAAAAAATTCTGTTTTTACAATTTTTCTTCTTTTTTAATTTTTTATTTACATTATAAATGGTATGTAAATATGTATGTGTATAATCATAATTCAGTACTTCAAAAGGACTGTTACACATCAGAAAAATTATCAAGAACAATCACAACTACAATGTACTATAAAATATGGTTGTGACATTATTGTGATAGTCCATTAGGATAAAAACCATTGAGTAAGAATTACAGCAATCTATCTGGTCAGCATGGCGCTATCAAACAGTTCTTCCCAGCCTACAACGCCCACCATCACATGAGGAACTGCAATGTGTGTGATTTCAAAAATGATTTTAAAAAATCAATCAATTAATAAAAAGAAGATCAATTGAAATCCTTTTAGGATATTCTGTATTTAGGTTGCTTTTGATATTTAAGCTTCTAGAGAAATGTATTCTATCCTTCCATTATATTACTCATGCTTTTCTTGCCATTAATAGAGCCCATTCTACATTCTGCTCATCAAAATTATGCTGTCTCTTTTCACTTGACATTTCTTTCATGGAACCTGTCCTATTGTCTCATGAACCAGATTTCTTCCTCCTCTGCACACATGTACCAGTTTTTGTCTCACATGTCATTTGTCATATTCAACTTGCCCTATGATCCACAATCCCATAGCCAGAAATTTGGGGACTTTAGAAAAGTAAAACCATAATATGAACTGTATATTACATAGCACATCCAGGGGCCAGTACTTGGTGATTTATAAGATGTGATTTATCAATAACAGTCTTATTAATTGTGCCCTTAGGAGGTTCCATTTTGACCAGATGGATATGGATTTATTACTGGGCTCTTTTTCCTGTTCCATTGATCTATATGTGTGTTTTTATGCCAGTACCAGACTGTTTTGGTTACTATGACTTTGTAGTATAGTTTGCTATTAGGTAGCATGATATACCTCCAATATTGTTCTTCTATCTCAAGATTCTTTTGGCTCCTCAATAAATTCTATATAAATTTTAGAATTATCACAACTAGTTCCATGAAAAATTGGTATTTTGATAGAAATTGCATTGAATATATAGATTGCTTTGGAAAGTATGGACATTTTAATGACATTCATTCTTCTTATCCATGAGCACAGTATATGCCTTCCATTTATTTGCATCTTCTCTGATGTCTTTCTTCAATGCTTTATCATTTTTCAAGTACATGTCTTTTACCTCTATGGTTAAATTTATTTCTAAGTATTTATTTTTAATTGAATTGTTTTCTTAACTTCTCTTTCTAGTAGTTTATT
Organism: Trachops cirrhosus; assembly: GCA_028533065.1. Classification (NCBI taxonomy): domain Eukaryota; kingdom Metazoa; phylum Chordata; class Mammalia; order Chiroptera; family Phyllostomidae; genus Trachops; species Trachops cirrhosus. The sequence goes on from CM052541.1 coordinate 64,486,180, forward strand.
ATGGTATATAAAATGCAACTGATACCTAAATATTAATTTTGTATCCTACTACTTTATTGAATTCATTGATCAGTGCTAGTAGTTTTTTGGTGAACTCTTTAGGGTACTCTATATGTAGTATCATGTCATCTGCAAATAATGCAACTTTACTTCTTCCTTTCAAATTTAGATCTTTTTCTTTCTTTTTCTTTTTTTGTCTGATTGCTGTGACTAGAACTTCCCACACAATGCTGATTAATTTATGACAAAGGAGGCAAGAATATACAATGAGGTAAAGACAATCTCTTCAATAAGTGGTGTTGGGAAAACTGGACAGATACATGTAAAAAATAAAACTAAACCACTTTCTTACACCAAATGCAAGGATAAATTCAAAATGGATTACAGACTTAAATGTAAGAACTGAAACTGTAGAACTGCTAGAAGAAAACAGAGGCAGTAAACTCTCTGACATTGCTCTTAGTAATATTTTTTATTATGTCTCCTCTGGTAAAGGAAAAAAATATGCAAATAAGATTACATCAAACTAAAAAGATTTTACACAGCAAAGGAAACCATCAATACAATAAAAAAACAACTTACTGAATGGGAGAATATATTTACCAATGATACATCCAATCAATCAGGGATTAATATCCAAAGGATATAAGGAATTCACACAACGTTGAAAGACAGATAATCCAATTTAAACATGGGCAGAGGACCTGAACACAATTACTCCAAAAGGAAAAAAAGGAAATAAATGGACAATTAACAAATGAAAATATGTTCAATGTCACTAATCATCAGAGAAATGCAAATTAAAACCACAATGAGATATCACCTCTCACCTGTAAGAATGGCTATCATCAATAAATCGACAAACAACAAATATTGGTAAGGACGTGGAGAAAAGGGAACCTTTGTGAAATGTTGGGATTGCAAATTGGTGCAGCCACTATGCAAAACAGTATGAAGTTTCCTCAACAAAGTTAAAAATAGAACTTTCATATGATCCAGTATTCCCACTTCTGGGTATTTGGCCTAAAAAATCCAAAATACTAATTTGAAAAATATATACATCCCTATGTTTATTACACCATTATTTACAATAGCCAAGCTATGAAAGCAACTTAAACATCCACTGATGATTGGATAAAGAAGAGTTGGTACATATATACAATGAAATATTACTCCACCATAAAAAAGAATGAAATCTTACTATTTGGGACAACATAAATAGACCTAGTAAGAATTATGCTAAGTGAAATAAGTCAGACAGAGAGAGACAAATAACATATGATTTCACTTATATAAGGAATCTAAAAAGCCAATAGACAAGACAGAAGCAAGCTCATGGGCACAGAGAACAGGTAGATGATTGCTAGAGGGAAGGGAGCTGGAGAGCTGGGTGGAAAAGGTGGAGGGATTAGGAAGTACAATGTGGCAGTTACAAAATAGTCATGAGGATGTAAAGTACAGAATAGGGAACCTAGTCAATAATATTGTAATAACTGTGTATATTATGTCAGGTCGGTACTAGACTCATGGGGGTACTAGACTCACTTTTTAAGTTATGTGATTGTCTAATCTCTATGCTATAAACCTGTAACTGAAAAATAAAAGAAATTTAAATAAAAAGAAAATGACCAATGAAACACTAAAAAATAAAGATATAAATAAAATAAAATAAAAGTTGCCTTTTCACCTATGAAAGAAAAGAATCTACACACAAAACTCAAAGAGAAAACCCTTCTTTGCCTCAAGCCAAAATCTCCACTGAGGACAAAAGGCTTCTCCAGGGAAACCTCACTTTGCCTAGATGCCTGGGACCAGGTGTCAATTGCTTCTTCCAGCCTAATCATTTGAGAAGAGATTGTCTAAGTTGAGCATCAGGGGGCTATGGAATCCCTTAGATCATACAACTACATACAACAAAATAAACATGAGGCAAAGTGTTCTGTAAGGACCTAGATTAAGTCTTGCAACAATTGACAAATCACTAATAACAGGCCTTTTGTTCCTTTTGCAAGTGGTCAAAAACAATGAATAATAAATAAGACGCTATGCTAAGTCGACTAACAGCAAGTTCACATGAGATCATTTAAATCCAGAGAAAATGATTCTTGAAAAGGTCCCAATGAGATTTAGCTTCTTTTCCTAAGAGACTCTAGATAGCATTCTACTGCAGCATTTTAAAAACCACTTTCCAAAATTGGGCCCCCTCATTATCATGCATTACATTTGCACTTTCCACTTAGGTTACTTTGAAAATGAATGGTACTCCAGTTGTGTTTTTCACATTAAGTGCACCTTCTCTCACATTTGAGCTCTCCCTTTGTGACAGTCATTTTATTCCATAGCAACTATATTTCTTTGTCTCTATTTCACTGAATATATAGTTTTCATATTATGCAAAGACAGCCAATTTGGGTGTTATGGATAGAGAGAAACTGAGAGGCTGGCTTGACTGCAGAGCCCAGCCTCACTCATGCCCGCCACTAGCGTTGAGGTCAGTAAGTAATCACAGGGGCTTTCATTGGGTCATCTCCATTCAGGACAGAACGAAGATGACAGCAAGTAAAGCCTGCTGTTGTTTTTATTTATGTTCTTCTTCTTTGTTTTTTGTTTTACTGGAGATATGTTGCAGACAGCAGGTTAATTTTGCCAGAGCTAAAAGAAATGAGATCATTCTATGAGCCCTTGGGTGCCTCACCTCTAGTCGACAGACAGTGGTGCCTACGGGTCAGTCAACTTCAGAAGTCTAAAACTAGACAGGAATCAGTAGATAAACACTCTGCTCTGAGGAACCATGATTGTGACTAAAACATTCAATTCATAGTAATGTGGAGTTATCTTAAAGTTTCATCCTCCTCTATAATTAGCTTTATCCTGGGCCCCCAAAAATGGCCTATTTCATTTGCTCATCTAAAGCAAAAATTCATAGAAGACATAGGAAAATCCATATGGAAGTTTCACATAAAAATCTGTACATTCAAATATATGTTATACAGATATATTAAATATAAACATCAAAAGGACTGCTATAATGCCATAGTGCTTTACATTCATCAGTAATATAATGTTCTCAATATATTTAATAAACAAACACAAATAGTTGGCATTATGTTGATGTGCAAACAATCAAATTATTTACCACTTATAGATTAACTCATTCTAGAATGTAAACAACAGTGGCACTCCTACTCTACTCATGTCACCTAATAACTAAAATCTAACAACATAAAGTAACAAAAAATTGTGATTATTAATGTATTTGGACAATTCATCTATTTGCATTAACAGGCTCTTTGGAATTTGCTATGTTCTATAACAGTACAGTAGTTGATTTATAAATAATCAAGAATAGTTTAAATTATCCACTTTATATAAATGCATCTAAGAAGTCAAAAGAATGTCAAATGTAATTTATGACCATTTCTATAAAATTATTAAAGCAAAACACAGCAAGGGGCCAATTTCACCTGGAAAATCCATTAGTATAGAGCATCTCATTCTTCAGTGATGTGTCATCACACATTATTTTACATATTTAAGATAAGTCAGGGGAATTCCGAGAGGCTCAGAAAATGATCAGTCTAAGAAATAGTTGAAGAGAAATGGGGTTTCAGGGTTTCAAATCAGGAAAGGAGAATCCTGAGTGCCCCTGAAGAGGGCACTTGGGTGTCATTCACAGGTCTCTGAACTGATAGGAGTCAACTGGATCTTCTGTTTGAGGGACAGGCACCTGGGACAGTGCATGAGCCCTCCACCCTTGGTCAGGAGCTGGAGACGGGTGAGTTGTCTCAAAACCAGACACAGCTGACTGCCCCCCACCAGTGCTACACAGTGCTCCGCCTGCAGCAGAGCTCCAGACCAGAGAACCAGTAGGAAGAGAACCAGGAGCCCCAGGACCATGTCCTGCTTTCTCCACTAGTTACTGCAGGAAAGCAGCAATTCCATCATGAATTCACTAATTCATCCAGGAATTAGAAAATAGGTCTCTATTCCCAAGTAGGAAGAAGAAAAAAGAAGGAATTATTAATGATATATTGAGTGTATATGAACTATAATAACATTTATAATAATGGTTTTGACTGTTATCAGTTACTTTACATGTTTCTTTCACCTCATCATCAAATCTTTACAATAACCCTCCAAGGTAGGTATTATTATACCCACTTGACTTATTAAAAAATTGAAACAGAGAGATAGAGAACTTTTGTCCAAGATCACTTTTGGTTAGTAAACTGGAAATTAAGAATCCAAACTACTATACAAGGCAGGACTCCCCCAAAATGGAACTTATTTATAAAAAATGTGTATTTATTCTTACATGTTTAAAGCTTCAGTCACCTTCAAAGTACTCTCCATTTGATGCAGCACACCTATTGAGAAGTTTTTTTCCACTGCTCAAAACAATTTTTGAACTTGTCAATTTTGATGCCTTTTAATGCCTCAGCTGTTTTTTGTTTCACTCTTTCCATATCAGCAAAGCATTTCCCTTTGAAGATTTTTTCATCTGGGGAAACAAAAAAAAGTTGCTCAGAGTGAGATCAGGTAAATAAGGAGGGTGGGGCACAGGAGTCATGACGCTTTTGGTCAAAAACTGCTGAACACTTAGCATGGTGTGGGCCGGTGCACTAGTAAGTCACCCATGAAAAGGGCAAACATGTTGAAAGAGTCTTAAAAAAAAGTCACCAAAACCAAATGCAGCCTCTCACAACAACACCAGCTGGCACACTGATAGAGATGGACTCCTAGAACACTCACCTAGCAGTGGAAGCCTGTACTACAGGGGGCCCACACTCCAGGAGATAATTCCAGTTTTGGGGGTTCCTCCCTCATAATTCTCACTATGAAAGGCAGTAATGGTGAAATTAGCCATAAATGGCAAGGTGAAGATGTGAGTCTTTGGTTTGGGAGTCTCTGTGCTACTCTCTTCCTTTAACACCTCAATGTAGCACACTTGCTCCAGTTCTTATGTGGCAAGCAGGCAGGCATAGGAGTCCAAGAACATTAAATTGGAAAGGGCTCAAGAGAAACAATGGTTCTTACCCTTTGATGGGGATCAAAGTCCCCATTAAGAATCTGATGAGTTTTATGGTCCCTTGCTTCAGAAAACTATATGTACATCAGTTCTCATTGTTCACCGTAGTTGTGCTCTATAAAGTCATGGTTAACACTGAAATGGTGAATACTAAACCATTATTCCTAAGGAAAATACAGAGTGAGGTTCCCGTCAACCTCTGGATACATTTCCATTAGCCAACCAATACATAACCTTGTTTCCTGTGTGTTTCTGTTTAAAGACACCTTGTTTAATATTTATTGTTGCTTCATTAAACATTGAACTCACAGCCAGCAGCACTATACCTCTTACCAAATAGAAGCTTATCTGACTGCGGAGAGCAGGACCCGAAGCCCCATTTAGAGCACCCGCGGCAGAGCAATGCCTGAAGGAGATGACGCAGCCCCTCGGCAGGCACAGCACAGCGTGGCGGACAACACGGGCTTATCTGAAAGGTAACCACCCTCTCAGAGCACGTGCGGTAGAGCCACGTAAACCACAAGTGCCAGTGAAGGTTGCACAAAACAACGTGTGCCTCTCAGAACTAATGTAAACATGCGCCTACCTGGCTAATGTACACAACACATACATATCGGGATTGAGAAAAGCAACATGTGCTAACCCAAATTAGGAAAAACATGTTGACGAGAAATTGTCCAAGATCAACATGACTTTGCAACCAACAGAATCACAAAGGCAGAGGACTTCAGACTGTGGGCAATGCATTCAATGAGTCACTTTTTTTTAGTATTCCAGAAAGTTCATTGTGTAAATTTATGTTTTTATTTTAAATTTTAATTGCATTTTTTCTATTACTATTTAGTCCCACCCTAATCACCACACTGTTGTCCATGTCCGTGACTCCGTTTTCCTTTTTGTTCAATCTCTCCACCCCCTCACCTCTCTCCCCTTAAGATGTCCCACACAGTCAGCTCACATGGCCCCCCTGGGGAGAGAAAGCTCTGCTGCGCCTCTGTCCCCTGTCTCTGCCCTGTAAAACTTTGACCGCCCCCTGTTGCCTCCCTGACTGGACCTGATCTGCGGTCTTGGGACTCAGGTTCTTTATCCCCCAGTTTTCTTGTGCATTGTTATTACTGATTGTTTCTGAGTGATTATTATAGTTATTAGGTTAATATGGATTTAAATTGAATCTGGAGTAATAAAAGCTGTGTGAATAGCCTAGTCACCTGTGTTGATTTGCTGTTATCCCTTGGTTCCAGGGTCACCTGTAAGGCTGGGAGACATATAGGCGGACTGGCGCTTTTGGTTCCTGAGACCCAGGTCAGACGACCTGAGCAGGAACCAAAGGGTGACTCACAGGAAAGACGGCATCGTGAAACATAGGCTCATGACACTGACAAATACATTTTCTCCTTAAGGCATAACACTGCATTCTTGCACCTAGAAACACTAGACAAAACTTCAGCACTATGCTTACAGGCCATTTCAAACAGTGAAATCACCAACAAAAAGCACACAAAGGTGGAAAAACACGGCGCCCAAAAAGACGGTGAAAAGGACACTTGCTTACAGAGGACGTGGTAGAACAAGAAGGCAGAGCATTGCACCGATGACCATACCGGGGACTGTATGTTGGGCAGCCTCAAGTTTCTTCCTGCTCTGTGCATATCTGCCAATGGTTGTGAAAGCGCTGTGACTATTGATTTGCAGGTTACAGAAAATTTTACTGAGTAGGCAAATTCATGCATACAGAATCGATGAATAATGCAAATTAATTGCATGTAAGTAATGTTTCATACAATTCCGTGTGACAGTTGCACCAGGTCCACCTATCATCCCTTTTTAAATGGCTGATCTAGATCGATCCATTTTTCATATAGGTTTCTAAATGTTGGGAGAATACTTGAGCATGAAAATAAAGTTTAGTTTTCAATAATAAAGAACATGTCAACAAGATTCCTAAAACACGTGACTAATAAATACATATTAGTAAAAATAATGTAAAAATAATTGAATTGACAAATAAATTAAATTTTACTTTTAGATTGAAAGTTCAGGGAATATATGATATTTGCTTGTTACTGTATTAACTCTTAAAAATCACAAACATAATCTTCTGCTAATCTCTGTCTGCTCTGTGCTTTAAAAGATACTTTTCTGTTCTAAGAAAATAATGTCCACAAATAATCCCCAGGTGTAACATTCTTTCTTCAAGAAACTAAAGTACGTTCTGATTAATAGTTGATTTTGGTGATATGAAAAAGCAGAAACAACCGAGTGCCTTTACTCTTGCTCCCCCAAACAATGCCTTATTATACCTGCTAGCTGCACCCTCAACCTGAACAAGTTTGCCATTGTAAGTTCCAGAAACCTGACCTTGAACACATGCTAACAAAGGGCAATGGAGAATGCAAAGATGAAATCACTCACTCCAGGGGTCTCTAATCTCAACACGTAAAGGAATAGAGTAATAGAGAATGCAGACATAGGTAAAAAATAATTTTTTAATAATTTTATTTTTTTAAGATTTTATTTATTTATTTTTGGAGAGAAGGAAAGGGAAGGAGAGAGGGAGAGGAACATTAGTGTGTGGTTGCCTCTTGCACATCTCCTACTGGGGACCTGGCCTGCAACCCAGGCATATGCTCTGACAGGGAATTAAACTGGCAACCCTTTGGTTTGCAGGCCCGCACTCAACCCACTGAGCTACACCAGCCAGGGTGGTAAAAATAACTTTTAAATTTCTCTTGAGTCACATTTCTCCCCCTACCATTCCTCTTCTCTCTAGTCAAGTATACAAGGTCTGTCTAGAAGGTATCCAGCCATGTAATATTAACAATAGAGACATTTATTGAAGAAGATACAAGATACAAGAAACACTGTACATAGGACAATGACATTTTAGTCCCCTTCAGAGTAGGTACCTTGGGACTTCACACAGTTCGCCCAATCGCCATCAGCTGCCCAGCTGTATTCTCCTGAATCTCGTTGATGATCTGAAATCCTTACCCTGTCAAAGGGGATTTTAGTTTTAGAAAAAGGCAGAAATTACAGGGCACCAAATCTGGGCTGTATCAAGGCTGAGTCACCTGGTGATTTGATGTTTCACCCCAAAACTGTGCATGAGACGTGATGCATGAGTGGTCGTGTTATTGTGATGAAGCTGCCAATCACCAGTTGCCTATAGCTGCTGCCTTGTGAATCATCCAAATAGTTTCTGTGGAGAAATATTCAAGATTAACACAAAATTGGATGCAGATTCGTTGCTCTACCTGCTCAGTCACTTTGAATGCAATGGCCACACAGTACACATGCTGACTACGGCATCTACCACCTCCCCCACACACACACCACTGACTAGCACAGTGAAATCATCATTGTTCACACTTGTGCATTCCAGTCCATTCTCCTTGGCTGCCATGTTACATGAATGTCACACAAACTGTTCTCATTATATTAGCAATGGCTGGACATTTTCCAGACAGGCCTCTTATGCATGTGTGTGCACTTGACCCCTACCGCACACGCGCACACACACACACACACACACTACTCTTGTAGCACTGGGAGGCTCACTGTCACCTGTTTTACCTTCTGAAATCCAACCAATCATTCAGACCTAGCTGTCCCTGTAAAGTCTCTTTTATTACTTAGCAACACATAATTTCTCCTTATTCTGATCATTTTAGTCTCCACATTATTTACCTTACTTTGTAAATATTTGTGTACTTGCATCAAACCAAATACAGAATGGAAAGACCAAGGAAGTCAGGGCTAGTATTTCTCATGCATCCTGATATTGCTCAGAGGCCTGATACATCTCACTGCACTATGTTATCTCCTGGCATAATGCCAATCACGGAAAAAGTAGTCAGTAAAGATCTTTTGTATAACAGTATGAGCCAACGGACAAGAATGAGCATAGTATGGCTATTCAGAAGACATAAACATGGCCAATTATAAAGACCAACTTAGTCATCTGATATAATTTGGCTATATTTACAGCATCCTGGCTGGACTTACATTTATAATCAAGGTTTAATTGATGTGAACCTGAGTTTATTCAGTCAACTTGTATTCAATTAATATTTACTGAGCAATTGGTCTGGACAAGGCTCTGTGCTAGGAATCAGGATATAGCAGTGAACAAAATAGGTATCAAGGTTCCTGCTTAAAATATGGAGATGAGCATGAAAATGGGCTTCAATCAATGAGTGCCCATGAATTCAAAATAATGTTCTTCAGGCTTTTCAAGAAACATTTTGATAAAACAGCCAGGAAATAAGTATCATGAAATAAAGTTATTTCAAGCTGGCTGTCCTTCAAGACTTATCTGTAAGACTGTAATACAATTCAGGCCAGAAGGGAAGTTAGAACAATTTCACCTGAGAAATCTTCTATGCCATTCTTTCAGTCTGAGCACTGTTTATCTTGAAACCATACTGCTCCTGGCCATGCTCCAAGGCAAGCAATCCAATGATTCATTTAAGCTTTACTCTTTGGGGATCAGTTTTAAGCAGCAATGGCAGACAGGCTGTCCCAATAAAAACATATCTCAAGGAAAGAAAATTCCATATTTTTCTCCTAGTAGACAGAAGCCTCATAAATTTTGGAGTTAAGAAATTCCTCTATTCAAGTGGCACTGCCCTGATTTCTTATAAACACGATGTCTGAGATGGAAAATGCAGACACAGTCTTTAAAACTAAGAAATCATCTCAAATCTAGATTTGGATTTATGTTTAAAATCTAATTTTGGAGTGAACAGGGAAAAAAGCATTAGTATTCCCACATACTGAAGGAGAATGAACTAAAGGACAAGTGCTAATTCCAGCTTCCCTCGTCTTCCTCCAGTGAGGATCTTTACCACCCTCCTCTGCCTTTATGCTCCCTCAGTGGAGGTGAAATGACTGCTTAAGCTATAGGGTAAAACTCAGATAAATGAGCTGTCATAACCCAGTCTTCAAAAAATTAACAAATTAGATAGATTGACTCTTTTTATAGCAAGATAAAACATCAGACATAGACCTCCTCGTAGTAAAGAGAGAAACGCACTGTATTTCCTGTTACTCTCCAGCCGTGTCCAACCTGTGGCCCACAGGGCACATGCAACTCAGCATGGCTATGAATGTGGCTCAACACAAAATCGTAAATTTACTTAAAACATTATGAGACCTTTTTTTGTGATTATATGTCACAATGTATTTAATGTATAGCCCAAGACAACTCTTCTTCCAGTGTGGCCCAGAGATGCCAAAAGGTTGGACACCCCTCAAAGTACCAGTCTAAACAACCCCATTTTATGGAAGAATGTTATCTACACTTCTCTTTTATAAAAGTGAAATAAACACAATCCTATTAGATGTAGGAAACAATATAACACAATTATTTTTAAAATTTGATCCCTTTATATGACATCAAGTATATTTTTTGCCTCAACTAGGTAAATTCAAATATTTTCAAGATTAAATTCTTTAGCACCATTTACATTGCAAAACTGAATAAAAAATAGATGAAATAAAAATTTTCTGCTTACTTATTTACTGTTGCAAAACATAATCTATTTATATATTAAAGAGCAATATTCTTGCATTTAATCACTTGAATCTATGAATCTACAAATACATGTAGTTCAGACAGTTCTTTATGGATAAATATCAAAGTATTTTTACTCATATTGATAATATATATTATTCTTACATGTTTGTAACTATACACATATTATATAGTCATAGAAAATATTAAGAAAGATCAAGTTATTTGGCTAAGAAAAGTGGAGGATATAAGTATCACTGGCAACTTTCAAGAACTCAAAGTACTACACATAAAACAATGGTTCCAGACTCAAATATAAAACATCCTACAAGAGGTCAGCCTACCTCACTGTCCTCATATTCCCAGATCCAACCAAGATTAATGCATTTACTTAAAGAAAAATAAGAAGCCGGATGACACTTACTGCTTTTAACAGAAAGGAAGAAAAAACAATAAAACAAAATCTCCTAAATGAATGTAGATGTTAAAATGGTCACAGATAGTCAAGGCTCTCAAAAATAATCGGACCAGCTATCATTTACTTCTGCAGAGGACAGAACCAAAAAATGGGACTGATTGAAAGTGGAGTTATTCATGAAGGTTTTTCTGACATTGAGATTTACTCACCTCTCTAGAAGTAGGATAAGAAAAGGAAGAAAAAATTCAAAATTGGGTAATACCTCACTGACGTAAACTAACTTATATGTGACTTTGCTTGAAGGATGGCGAATTGATGAGATAGTCATTCAAGTTTCCTTTTAACTCTTAAAGTACATAATAATATTGTTTAGGATTGTACAAAACAGCTGGTAATTCAGCTCTTTCAAGAATAGATATACATAGGAACTGAGAATTCATTGACTTGAGTTCAAGATCTCCTTGATACTATTATGCAAATTATTCACTTAAGTTTTCTAGATACTACCTTTTCTACCATCCATTTACATTAAAGAGAAGAAACCTGCCATTTAGATCTGAAAATTTACTTTCCACATTACATGGCCCGATTCTGGAACATTTAAGGTAATTTACTACTTTGTGTGGCATAGATATGCTGAAAGATTGTAACTCCCTTTAGTAACATTGTTTAATGTCACATTTAATGCAATGGGACCCTGCTTTCTTGTATTTTTGCCATTATGTCCACTATTATGGCAACTGGTCATCTAAGATACTCACTTGGACTGGTTTTTAGTTGAACTGGTTATACTTTAGGACTGAAGCAAATGAAAGATTATTGCTCACTACATAATGTTTGTTCTTAATAACATTCAATAATGTTTCATGCTTCCTCTGTAAACCTTCTTCCATTTTTCATCAAATAATTTATTTTGAAAAAATATAGAAAACTGTCCCAATGATTCATGTTACTCATTATTTTTATAAATTATTTGACAGAGAAATAATAAAAACTCTATGAAGTATAATCTAGATTGAACAAAACACATCAAAATTAATGAACAGTTCATCCTTTATTTTTATTGTTTTTATTCAATTGCTGTTTAATTAGAAAAATGTCATTATTCAGACTATAGTTCCCTATCACTGTAAAAATCCATGAGACTCTATTATAAAACTATTATTAACTTTAGACCCAATGATTGCTTTCTTCAAGCCAACAATAATGGAAACTAAATTGGTATTTCAATAAAATTGAAAGTTGGGTTGCCCAAGATACAAACTTCAATGGGGGTGCCAATAAATATGCAAATGGTTTCCAAAATTTTCAGCATTTACTTAAATCCTTTCAGAACTGCTCTTATTTTACTTTGATGGTTATTTGAAGACAGATGAGGGAAATTCAATTTAGTTAGATATAAATTCCAAAGAGAAGAAAATATATTAGCACTGAGTTCATTTCTACTTGGGACTATGGAGAAAAATAAATAATGCAGGATCAAATCACTCAACCATCATTATTTTGTGCAGACCACTTTAAAATTGCTTGGGTCATAAAACCCATGAGAACTTCAAAGAATAGAGCCATAGAAAAGATGAGTATCATAGTAAATTAAGTTCATTTTTATACAGATTGATTCATTAGCTCAGTCATATCAGCATGACTTTTGCCCATTAAGCTCAACAAATTAATTTGGTTCAGTTCACCCCATAACTTTGTAATGTTAGCAAAATTATAAAGTGTCATCTTAATAAGTGGTCTCAATAGGAGCAGGTCAAAATCCCCATATTCCTGTACTTATTCATATGATTATAACCTAATCCTAACAGAATAAGTAAGTTCTTCTTTCTTGAAGTTCAGCAAATATGCAGAAGCACAAGAAACTGGAAAATTAGTATGAAATATACCAAGTGAAGTGTAAATCATTTGTGGAAAAGTCAAATGCAGTCCAATCCATGTGTAGTGGCCAACTGTATACGCAACAGAGCAGTACCGGTCCCTTGATCTCTGAAGTTTGTTATTCAGCTATAACACATTCGGCTGCACCCTGAGCAGAACCTAACATTCTCAGTCTCATAAATTTTAACTAAAGTCAGCTAGAAGTTGTAAGCTATTATTACCTCTAGGGCCAAATAGAGGCAAAATCAAACCAAGATTTATCCAACCACGGTCTCGCTAAAATACATATTAACAGTGTACAATGACCTGTAATTCTATAGGTAAGAATCTACCCACGAATGATCTCCCCTTCTAGAAGGCTTGAGTGTCATTGACCAAAAAAAAAATGTAATTTCATTATTTCCCTTGTTTAGCTTTTGTTTGTTTTTCCTCTGTCATGGAGGCAGCAAAAACAAATTATCTGGGAGAGCCAGTTTGGCTTCCATAGCAGCTGCACCAGTCAGACACATCATGGTGTGTGATGAGATTGCCAAATGTTCATTGTTTAAAGATGGCCCAGTTTACTGGGGTCCAAGCTATAATTAGGTTTCTTCTTTGAATTTTGAAAGGAAAAAAGTGAAGACACAAACTCCTAATACATATAATTAAGACTAGCTGCCTTAACCTAACATGTTTTTAGAGACGCTCTTACTGTCACTCTAAATACAGGTTCCCTGCTGAGAGCATAATTGCAGTTTTTGTTGCACTTCATACTGTCTGCCTCCTAGAGAGCTAACACTGTTTGTTATTAAAAGAAGACCTTGTCATACCGTGTTCACCTCTGCACAAACATCTCTCACTGTTGATCCTCACCTTTTATCTACTCTTTTGGTGTGAAGAAGGGGGAAAAAAGCTAATGAACTACAGAGACTTGGTAAATTTTAACAGGTTGGAGTTAATGGGGTGCTTTTTCCCCTCTCCTTCCACCAAAAAGAGGCCTGTCTCCTCAATTTGACACACTTGCATTCTGAACCCAAAGCTGCCTTTTCTTTATTATGCCTATAAACCAGGCTGGAATGAAAAGTAAACCCACAAAATCCTAACGACCTAAGCTAGGAGGGTGGGAAATTCCATTTCAAATTAAACAGCACAGTTTTAATCCATTAAACCTTCAGACTACATTTATATTTAACACCAAGGTGGTAGCCAATTTCTTTTCTGCTGATTGACAGCAAGTGCTTTGAGGAGATCTTGGGTAGCAAAGTACATTCCGTTTCCAAAGAGATTCTATAAAACTGTAATATTTTTTTCTAAAGAACTTGACCTACAGGGGACATTTATTGGCACTCTGATAACGACATATTTCCAGTCATTTAAATAGAATGGCAGCAAATGGAATTCTTCTTCTACATATTTACCATTCTCAATATTAAAGGCACTATTCAGTACTGGCAGCATTTAAAACCTGCTTTGCATGTCTCACCGGGCTGTGACATCTCATTACGTGCTGTAACCTGCTGTCTGACAAGTCTGCATCAGAAAAGACTACTTTGCAAGGTGGGACACTTTTTCACTATCATTTCTTAATCTGTTAAAGCCATAATCTGAGAACAAAACACACAGTTGCATGGTTGTTCACAACATTGTAAGACTTAAAAAGAAAAAAATCACAAATTAGAATCTTGGATCAGACAGAATTTATTAACATCACTTTGCTGAAGGCACATTCAGCTATAATCTTTCACTTGAGAGAAAAAAGTATCTCCAGTGATGATCATATATAGTTAAATGTGAGGGTTATGTTAATATCCTAAAACAGAAACATGACTATGCTTTTCAACCAGCTATGTTTCCTCTTGATATGCCAGAAAAGTAAATGTTATCATTTTTATATATAAAATAATTTAATGAAATAGTAATACAAACTATGAAAGAGCCATTGAATGGAAAAATCAGAGAGTAGTTGAAGGGAAGTAAGCACATTTATATATACTAATAAAAAAGAGTTCCAAGACACAATGATAAGTGAAAAAAGCAAATCAAAAAATAATATTTGCAGTGAAACTTGTAAAAACACTCAAAACCATACTATTCACACATGCACAGTTATGGATATTTTCACATATATAAAAGAAGATCTGGAAGAATACACACCGTATTGAAACACTGGGTACCTCTGTAGAGGGAGTGAGATTAAAAGTCTGCATTAGTTTCCTATGGTCACAATAACAAATTACCACAAATTTAATGGTTTAAACAATCGTAAACTTCTTGTTTTACAGGGCTAGAGGTCAGAAGTCCAAAATCAGTCTCACTGGAATAAAGTCAAGGTGTTGGCAGGGCTGGTTCCTCTGGGCTTCTGAGGGGAGAATCTATTTCCTTGCCTTTTCCAGCTTCGAGAGGCCACCTGCACTCCTTTGCTTGTGGCCCCTTCCTTAATTACTCCAATCTCTTGCTTCCATCATCACATCTATTACTGACTTGATCATCCTGCCTTCCTCCCATAAGGACCCCTGTCATTACATTATGTTTGGGCCTACCTGGATAATCCAAGGTTATCTCCCTATTCCAAAATCTTTACCAAAGCACCAGGAATCAGGACATGGACATCTCTGGGGAGGCTATTATTCAGCCTACCACAGAGGCAAAGAAGGATTTTTTTCATATTGGATTTAAAATGCACACTTAGAATGCATTTATATATTATATAATTTATAAACTTTAAAATAAAAACAAGAAAAATAATTTTATTTCTCACTTTTAAAAATGTCTGAGGTAGTTAGGAACACTTTCTCCAGATATTTAGTTCTTCTCTTTTTATTTTTTCTCCCCCTCCAAATTCCTATTCTTTCCTCTTCTATGGTCCTATTCCCTGTTCTGAACCTGCATTACAAGATTCCACACTCATATTAAAGGTTCCTGATGATATTTCATATCCTCTCCTGAAAATATTACCTGATTGGAATCGTGGCAAAACTAAGCCAATATAAGAGCACATAAGAGGATAAAGAATATGTCTTAATGCATTAAGTGAATGTTAATTGAACTCTTACTATGTAGAAGAAATATGTAGAGAACTAGGGATATTGATATTAAAAGCCCCACCTCCTGGTGAGTTCACAATCTAGTGAAATAGAGAGATATACAAACAAATACTCACAGTATCATATCAGGTAGCATAACAGAAGTATGCACAGTGGGCTACTGGAACTCTACAGAGAGAGAAATTAATTACACTTGAAGTTCCAGGTGATCATGGGGTCAGAGAAAAATTTGTGGAGGAGGGCCTATCTGACCTGGACCCCTCTGAATATCTCCACACTTTCCATCCTGTCTCATGGCCTCAGTTGTTAGCCCTCTGCTCTGCTAAAGGTCACTCATCCTTATACTGGTCAGCATGGCATGTCTGCCAATAGTCACCTCACCTACCTTCCATGCCCTCTCCACTCAGAGTGACACAGGACTTTCTGGTTCTCAAACAAAACAGAAACTCAGTGTCTTAGAAATGCCTAATTCTAGCAGTACCTTTGTTTATCTACCATGCCTCACTGAGTTTACTGGATAACAGAGAAACCTACCAGGGAACTGAATCTCAGATTTCTACTCAAGAGGAGGGCAAAGACCCCTTCTGTCCCTAGGCTTCCTTCTATTATCTGGGTGGATCTCACAGTGGAGGGAAAAAAAAACAATTCTAACATCTGCCTTCCTCTACCTCTCTACGTCAAACTCCTTCTCTTTCCACGTCTATCCACTATACGTACATACCTTCTATACTGAGCAAAGCATTTTGGCCAAGCTTCAGTAGGCTTTAATCCTCTCCAGACTTTCAGAGAAACTGTGTCATCTGTTTCTTGTCTTGGTTCTTCAAGCCTATTGCTTTGCTAAACACATTAAGTGCCTGCTCCTCATGTCCCATCTGTAGTATTGAGCTCCTGTATTCTTCTGATGCAGAAGTCTGTAAGAAAACATGATTTGCTGGATGATGGAATCAATTCATGTAACCCTCATTCCAATGGCCTCCTAATGTTAGGTGTTGAAGAACTAAAATCAGCATTTCCCAGACTCCCTTGTAGCTAGGGTCTGGGTGAGATCTAGGTTCTCCCCACCTGATGCACTCACTGGTGCACAACTTTCTCTCACATTGAGCTACAGGGTACACAGGGGTCAAGAGAAAGGCTGACATGAACCATGGCAAAGAAATCATATTCTGGAGCTAGCAGTTGTCAAAGTACTGCTCAGATTGGGCATCTTCTTAATGATAAATTACCAGAAGGATAAAGTTCTAGACCTGGCAGTCACGCTGGTGGTAACTTCCTAACCAAGCACAGCAGCACCTCCTGGAGCAGCCCAGTGGTTTTGAAATTCATTCTTAGGAGCTGATTCGCCCTTGCCAACAATTCTGTAAGTAATCTTCACACTTACACATTTATGTTTAAACGTCATAGACTGGATTCTGGATTCTGCAACTAAGAATCCTCACAAGTTTGTGTGTGAACAGAGAGGGGCATGGCACCAAATGCTTCAGTTTAATATTGAAAATATTGTCCCCATAATGTCTAATTTGAGAGACTAGTGTGAGCCTATCATTCACTGTGTGACTGACTTTCCACTTCTATGTAAGGTACAGCAGAATTTCTTTTTTTCTGGCTCTTTCTTCTACCTGTTTCTACTCAAGTTTTATAGACTTTGTATTCACATTCCCCATGCAGGGCCTCCTCACATTGTCACTTTTAGCCTATTTTGTGTGTGGGGGGGGGTGCGGGGAAAAGGTAGGGATTAAGTCTATAAGAGAATGGTTCTTGAGGTTTTTGTTAGGAAGGAGAGGAAGAAAGTCCTTCAGTGCTCTCCAATCTAGCCATTATCAAAGAGTTCTGAATAAACTGATATTTTATTTCCACTTGACTATTCGTGACCCTACTTTATGACAGGCAACTCAATAGGATGAAGGGTTGGAGTAACTGGTATCCACAAATTTCAGTCACAAAACCGGAACTCACCTTAGAGATTATTTTCAACCCCATTTTGTTGATGAAGATACTGATGCCCAAGGTTATAGAAGCAATAAGTGGAAGAGCCCACACACTGCATGTCAAATTTACAGACTTTGAGTCCATTATTGTTGCTACCACACAAGCTAAAGACTTGAGTGAATAAATTAAGAGACTAGAGCTAACCTGGATTGAGCTCTCTAGTTCTCCACCCAGGCCACTTTACTTTTTCACATGTCCTGCCTGACCCCATGTAAGCACATGGGTTTTGGAGTCTTTATTTAAAAGAATCCTACATAAACTATGTCAATGAACAAAAAACTCCTTTGGTAAAGCAAATCACTCATTCTCTATATCTAAATTTTGTAGTTGATATTCCTAAAAGCAGAACCCACCTTAGAAAGGGTCTTGGAACAATGTAGAAAGAGTCTAAAATGATCTGTTAACATAAGCTTGTATATTTAGCTATCACAGCTTACATTTAAAAATGTGCTGAGCTTGTTCTTATGGGTAGACCATCACAAGAGCTCTCCACAACTGAGCAGCTTTTCCTACTGAACTAGTCTGGTAATGCCCCCCACTGGCAGAACTTGCTTGTCTTCCATCTGGAATAGCACCACTGATTTTGTCATCCCCACAGGCACTATTCTGACACATCTCATTAATTTTTACAGGGTCTTGACCCATAAGAATAAATGGTCTATGCTTCAATGTCTAAGTATGCATATAAAGAGAATAGAGTTTAACTTAAGTGCTATGCACGTAATCTCGGGTCCAAGAAAAAATATATAAGCTGAAAAGATAAATTTCTTGGAGTTATTTATTAAGCATCCAAGAAAATATAGTATAGCATAGGACATTCCGAATTTATTTGAAAGGAAAGTATAAAAAACTCCCAAGTATTACCACCAGTTTCTTATACCCAGTGTCATTATTCTAGCCCCTTTCATGCTGGTATACTCCTAATTTATTTGAACTGTACCCATCTGTGCAAGGGAAGTGCAAAAAGAAAGTAGATAAATAATTCAAAATCCTCTCCCTAGCAAGAACATCAAATCCTACAAAATTCCAAAAGTCAGAATATAATAAAGTTGATTCTGTGGCTATAACTAAATACTGTTCCTAAAATAATATATGGTCAAACCACAAAACTCACTAAAAATAGACACCAAAATTGAAGAACAAAATGCACATATATTTATAAATAAAATCCTAGCTCTACAATATGGACTATGTTATTCCAAATAACCTCATTTAATGAACTCTAGCAATTAAACCAACAAATTAGCATCTTAGAATACCCTACCCTCACAGCATTTCACCTCTGGTAGTAGTGCTTAAGACAAAAATGAAATAATAATAGCTAACATTTATTGAGTTTTTGTGAAAAGCCAAGTGATCTAATTTCATCCTTATGATAGATATTATCATACCTGTATAAGCTGTTCATGACTGAAAGGCTTTAGATATTTAAGCAACCTGTCTAAGTCTACCTTCTCCAGAGCCCAGGCTCAGAATCATTACCCTTGACTTCTACCCTTGGGAGCAGCTTCATTCTATAGTATTCTGCCAGAACAACAGTTTTTTTTTTTTCCTACTATATTCCCTATCCTTTATTTCTCATCTCCATGACTATTTTGTAACTACCAAGTTAGAACAACAGCTATTTTGAGAAACACTCTGGTTTGAGGATTATAAGATTTATCAGAAGATATCTCATTAAGTCTGAGTATTTTCACATAGATAAACGCCCATTGGGCATGCAAAATTCTTGTTATTCATCTTCACTTGAAAAAGCACATAATAAGAGGCCCACATGAGTGGAAGATGCTATGGGAAGCCTGAATAACTCCTCATACATCCATTATTTATGAACCTCCAGACAAACAAACTGAAAAGACGAAAGCAGGTATTTTTTCTGCTAAAATTTTACTTAAGTTATCCATTTCTGTTTACTTGAAAAATAATGGACTAATAAACATCATCAAAAATAGACTGCATTGTAGTCTATCTAGACATAAGTACATTTCCTCTTACAGGTGAAAATGATGTAAGACAGGCCGTGAGTCATGAAAACGTGTTGAATTATAAAACAACTACCTTCATATCAAGCAGTTCTTCAGTAGAATAAATAAACCACCACATCAGTCTTCTTTAATTTAAGATGACAGAAAACCAGAAGTGAAGTGAACGAGATAAAGAAGTGATGGTGAGAATTAGACAACAGCCTTTGTCAGAGCCACCAGTCCTTCAGAAATCTTCAGAAAGCATATGGCATTCCCCACCAGAAAGCTTCCCAGGTGTGGGAAACTGGTCTGCCTGGAAAATATCTGGAAGACAAACTATAATTAGATCAGAATCCTTTCCTAAAATTCTCCTTGTTCTTTCCTAATAATTGTGGAATTAAACCTGAGTTCCTTATGGGTAAATTAAAGTAACAGACTCTCTGGGTTTCAGTTTATGTAGCTGCAAAATGGTAAGACTGTCACAGGCTCTGTGAAAGACTAAATGAGAAAATGTATTTAGAAGATGGAGTATAGTCCTAGACACATGTCAGGTTCCCCTGTACATAAATAGAAGCTCATATAATTCACTAGTATCAAGTGTGCAGCAGCATGGGTTTGGGGGGAATAAATAAGATTTTTTTGCCTTCAAAGATTTTAGGTAATAAAACAATGAGATTAGGTAATAAAACTAGCAGATAGGAGAAAACTACCAGTGAGCACAGTAGTATTTGGAAGAAGGGATAGACTGCTGTGGGGGAGAAGAGTTGGAAAGGATCCGTGGGGACACATATGTTGCCTGGGCCCAGGAGCTGAGGAAGATCAAGGATGTAAGAACTGAATGCTCTGCTTTCATTTTTAAAGAAACTTTAAGAGGTAGTGGTGACTCCAATCTTCAAAACAAAAAAAATCAGTGAATACAATGCTTGACACAGTGGGATTCTACACATGATGTTTTCTAAACTTTTGCTATTTGTTCACAGATGAATTGCATGGCATTTCAGAGTTTGGTATATGTGCAGTCTCAACTCCACTCTACTGAATGGGAATATATATTTTAACAAGATACTAGGATGATTTGTGTGCACATTAAAGTTTCAGAAACATAACTATAAACAAAAGAAAGTCTCCAAAACAATGAGGCTTACATATTTCATATTTAGAAAACATCTAGGGTTTTAAGATACTTTGAAATGATAACTGTTCTTGAATGTCCTCATCTATAAGATGGAGATGATAATACCTGCCATTCAGGACTGTCATGAGGGTTAATTGACATAAATGTGTATAAAACTTCAGGAGTCAAAACAGAGTAACACTTGATGGCACAAAAGTACAGACCCAAAACTATAATGACAAGATCCCAGGTGAAACAGGAACATATAAACAACACTTGAATCCACAATTCCTTTACTGTAAATAAGTGATCACAAGCAAGTTTTAGTATCTTATTTTCTGCAAAATGGTACTGCAAATAGTGGCCCCAAAACTTGAATGGCCCTCACCAGACCCCAGAACTCAGGTGGTCTCCACTAGACCCCAGTTTGACTCACCCAATCTTAGAGCCTGTCTCCTTCCCAGATCTGTTTCCTTCCACCAGCCAGGCATTTCAAGCAGCCAGCAAAGTGCGCAGGAGTGCAGGGAAATTCCCTGAGACTAGGAAATCCCCACAGTACCACTCTTGCGGTCTGCCTGCTACAGGCAGTTGGGACCTCAACCTGAACCCTCCAGGACTTACCAAGGTCCACACTGTCCCATCTGGGTCACCAAAGCTGGTAGTGAACCAAAGTGGGGTTTGGGCTGCATACCATCACCAATAGGCAAATTCTGGAGGCAATGGTTGGTTAGAAAGGAAAAAGGTCTTTATTCAAATGCTGAACAATATGGCAAACTCTTGACTCAAAAGCCCATTCCCCCTGGAAACCCAATGGAAATCCCAGCCACTCTCAGCCAGACCAAAACCAAAGGCAGTATCCAGAGTTTCTTCCCCCATGCCAAGTACTATCCTTTGGGAAACACAGATGGCTGCTAAGTAATCATGCAAGTGGCTTAGCTTGTTTCCAGTTGCTGTCCAGTTTCAGGCTCCTTCCTTGGAACCCAAGTGTGGAACGGGTGCTGCCATTGGCCACGAGGCTTCCAGGGCCAGGAAGTACTGCAAATATACCAGCCAGTACATTCATCAGGTGGGCAAGAGAGTATTCCTTCTTTCCCCTGGGCTTATGTTAGTTTCCCAATGTGGGATGGTTTTCCCAGCCCAAACTTCTGTGCACTCTAGGAGGGTCTGTCCCTTGACCAACCCTTTTATTCCCTAGGCTAAACTGACAGGTTTCTTCA
Source organism: Trachops cirrhosus (assembly GCA_028533065.1). Lineage (NCBI taxonomy): Eukaryota > Metazoa > Chordata > Mammalia > Chiroptera > Phyllostomidae > Trachops > Trachops cirrhosus. The sequence goes on from CM052541.1 coordinate 64,508,327, forward strand.
CTGGAGCACTTCCCTCTACTGCCATCTTGCCCAGGGGTAGGGGAACTTCCACCAGGCTATTGGTATCAGAATGAGACAAGAGATTAGCAGACCAGCATAGAAATTGACAATTAGTTGAAATAGTGGCTTGAACTGTGTCAACAATGGTCAGTATGGAGAAAAAGTGGGTGAAACAAATATTAAGAGGTAAAATTAGGGTACTAATTGATTGAATGTAGTCATTTCCTGAGCATCAGGAGACTCTCCAGAGAGTTTAAATATACACAAGTCTAATTTCATTTTCACTTTTAGCAAGTATACTCTATGTCACCTAACAAAGTTATTTTGTGATGTAAGGATAAAACTTGCAGGTTTAAACATAGGCATATTAGCAATGAAAATTGTTTAGTTGAGGGCTGTCAGTATTGAACAGGTATCTCTAATGGTATCTGATTTCCTTTTAAATGAGAGTCAATTGCAATTATGGGTCAAGTCCTAGTCAAAGTAAATTGGGACTTTCTTGGCCAATATGAGTTCACAGAATAAACTCTTGTGGAGATCATAAGATCACAGATAATAATAAAAAGTACAGATAATAATGGTCTAACCTCCCTTCCCAGGTTAGTGGGAGCCCAGGGGGAGCAAATCTTGGTTCAATCTGGGGTTTCAAGACATACTTGGATATGGGACTTCATTGGGCTGGCCTAGATCTTTAGGTGATAACAAAGAATATATTTCTGACTGGGTCCAGAAGTAGGTCGTTATTATGGGGATCCAGGGAACAGATTAAGCATCAACACCAGAAAAGCAGAGATCAAGAGAAAAGCCCAAAGAATGTAAAGGAACATCCTGAATTTTGGAGGCAAATCCCTTCATATTTCACCACTCATGTTTTTTAATCACTAATGTTGGTGCCCTAATGCAGTAATTCTCAGAGCTGACTACCCATTGGAACCAACTAGAGAGCTCTTTAAAAATATCGATCCTGTCTCCACACCTAAAACTTCTATTTAATTGGTCTAGAATGGGAAATTCCATTACAATACCACACTAATAGAGTCTTACCCTTGGCTGCATATTAGAATTTCTGGAACTTTAAAAAATACCATGCCCAGGTTCTACTTCTTAGATATTCTGATTAATTAATTTGGGATAAGTACCTGACATCAGGTGTTTTTAAAAGCACTTAGTTGTTTCTAATATGAAGGCAGAGACAAAGAAGTTCTACATTTTCTCCACTTTTTTCAAAACTACTTTCCCCAAACCCACTCTTAACTATTCCTGTGTTTTTTACCTTAGTTATGGAAGTCTGATGTAGGTTCCATCATCTTTTCTCCTCTTCTTTCTTTCTTCCTTCACTTTGAGTTTTGATCAAGAAATGTCTGTCATCTTAATCTCACTACCATCCTCATTTGGGTTACTGAAGATAAAGATAATAAAATCATCCCCCCATCTCTAGTGGACTATTTTCTCTCTGATCACAACCACATGAAGTTGATGGGGAAACTCAAGAATTAGAAAATTTTTAGTTTTAAGTTATAATTAATAAGCCTAGTAATTAATGCATGTAAAAAGCTATTGTTCCAGAAACTGAAGGTATGACCACCCTGACTCCTGGAGACCACAAGCAATTCAACTTTTGTGCCCCAGGAGGACTATAAGCAATTAAAATCGTATCTGAACAATTCTGCTCCAGAGTGAGATGTCCACTACCCAGGACACAGTTAAAGAATCACTGGTCAACAGAAGACAGGATGCTAGGAAAATTGCCAGACTGCAGCTTTTATCTAATTAATCTTTGTTCTGAATTCCAAACCCCTTACCTCCTTTTTTCCCCTGAATTCCAAACCCCTAACCTACACTTTTCTTCTCCTAATGAAAAAGGTTGGCTTGAAATGAAATGCAAGATGGTCTTTAGGGTACATAACCCACTGTCTTCTTCAATTGCCAACCATCTGAATAAAGGTCCCATAAAGATTCAATCCTTGTCTCTGCCTATTGATTCTGTTAGTGACAGGCAGCACAAAAGTCAACTTTTCCAGTTTCAAAGTCTCTCTCACTTTAAAAATAAAAACAAAAGACAAACAAAACAACCTTCCAAACTTTGTTAACTCTTGAAGTGTCTCTCCATTGGTTTCCTATTCTTTAAAGCAACTTCTTTGATAACAAGTTCTCCTTAGGATTGGGATTGGTATAGTTATTTCTGATAATTTCTAATAATTTTGAAAAGTGGAAAAAATATGAAGAAAAATACTCTGTTCTGGAAATTGTAGTCAAGCCTCAGAAGAAGAGCCCTCTAATTTGTACCAAGCAGAGTCAGAAGGGGAAATCTAGCATTTTTGTACAAAAGGATGGACTTTCATATATTATATAAGGACCAAGAATGGATATGATAAGAAGATAAATTTATTCTAGAATTAATTTACTGGTAAGTAAAGTAATTACATGACACACTTCAGTAGTTTCTGGAAGAAATAAAAATGACACACTTACAAATAGCCATATGGGTAAAAATGCCCATTATATTGGTTCAAGTAAACACGAGCAATGCCAAAGACTTAAGAAAGAATCTCATAAAGAAGTTCATTCATTTCATTCACCTCAGGTAGCAGTATCTCTGGTTCACTAGACCTGAATGTTAAATCAACTGACTTAAAAAAATAAAGATGAAAAATTGGGAATGCTTTAGTGACATACTCTGCCTTATTTTATGCTGACATCCAGGGAGAATTAAAAATCTTTCCCCAACCCCTTCTACCACCATTGACACCATCACCATCAACACACTCATAGACAATTGCACTTCCAGCAAGTAGAGCTGTTGAGGATCAACAGTCCAAGGGTGTTGAAGATCAGGTAAATGTTTGATGGTATAATGAAGAGAGTAAGAATAACTCTTTTTCAATTATCTTTTCTCTCACCTTTGGAAAGTCGAGTGGGAAACTGAAAGGAACCCATAAGAATAAAGAGGGCAGCTAAGTGACTCTACTTTAATTTGATGGAAAGAGTTCTTGAGGCTCCTACATGGTCCAATCCAGTTCACCAGGATAAAAATTGCTGATAGACTTAGCTAAGCCTCAAGATTTGGGCATTTATTTGCCTGGCACAGATCTGAATATATTATCCTGAAATCAAATGATTCCTATTTTCAAGACTTAGATATGTGAGGTGTTATATATAAATTCCCAAGTACCAATTACCATGATCTCTTTTTATTTTTTAATTGCTTCTAGAGAGAGAGGAAGGGAGAAAGGAAACATCAATGCAAGAGAGAAATATCAATCAGCTGTCTCTCATACAGCCTAGATCATGGAGTGAACTCACAACCTAGGCATATGCCCTGACTGGAAATTGAACCTGCAACCCTTTGGTTATGGGAAAATGCTCCAACCAACTGAGCCACATCAGCCAAGGCACCATTGTCTCTTAAAGGTCAACACAATTCCTTGCTTATTAATTGCTCAATAATCACATGTTGAAATTTTTTGGATTTAGTTTGTCTGGTATGCCATAATTAGTAAAACATGCTTTAAAAATTTGTGGAATAAATGAAAATGCCCTTTGAAAAACTGAATACTACATATATTCAAGATATTCCTACTTTTAGCTGGAATGTGACACTATAATACCCCACCCGGCAGTCTGCCTGTCAATTCACCAAGCTTCATTAAGAAACTAACAAGTGGGCAACATAAAAAACTGACATTTGGAAGAACTTAGTCTTTGCCCTTTGGCTTCCTGCCCTCAGGCCCAAAGTGTGACCCTTAAATCCATCTCCCCAAGAGACTACTGAAATGCTTGTGTGGTCAAACTGGTTCCGCCATTGGTCCCATTCCAAACAAAGCTCATTAGTTTTACTTTTCCCTTTAGATTTGTGGGTTAGAGTTTTATTTGTTGCATAATAGAAGGCACTAGCAGCTTGTATTTTTCTTTGTCCCTTGGCATGGAATCAGCAATGTATCTATTACATTTTCTTTATTAAGATTAAGTGGTGGTTCACTACATGTCCTTAGACTGGGCTGTCATTCTAAACATTTATTAATTAATTTAAATATAATAGCATACTAACTATTATATGTCTGTCATAAAAATAAAATAAAAATGACCTAGTGCTCTAGCTTCAACTTTAAAAATCTAGACCTGTACTGCCCAATACGGTAGCCTCTAGACATAGATGGCTGCTGAGCCCCTGAAATATCACTAGTCTAACTCTGAAGTGTGCTCTAAGTAAAAAATACACACCATATTTAAAAGACTTAGTGGAAAAAGAAATTTTTTAAAAATCCAAATATATTATATATTATATGTTGAAATGATAATATTTTGATTATATCAAGTAAAATTAAATATACTTAAAATTAATGTCAACTGCATTTTTTTATGTTGTGACTAAAAAATTTAGAATTGCTGATGTGGTTTACATTATATTTCTACTGGACACCATTAATCTATATGCTCAAAGAATCTCTCTAGAGACTTTCATTCTTCATGATCCTGAATAGTTTTGCTAAATTACTTAATTCTACTCCACTTTTTTACAGGGTTTTAAAAAATGGTTATTATCTCACCTTGAGAGTTGACAAGAATATAAAAGATAAATTAAAACTAATTAATAAGCATTAATCATTTTTACATGGCACTGACCGTGAACTTCCAAGAGCTTGGGACGTCCTTTAAACACTTCATTAACAGATTTGTGTCATGCCAAGTGCTACCAAGTACTGAACCAGAGGTAGTCTAATGTTCTTCTTGCCTAGAGGTAACTTTCTCAGCCTGGAGTCCACTGAGCATAATACACACCAAGTGACATATAATAGCCTGCCCAGTGATATATGCATTGGGCAAAAATCATAGCATTTTCCAGAACAGCATCTCAAAATAGAATATTAAAAAAATCAGAAAAGGAGCTCTGTTCCTAATAGTTGTAATTTATTCTGAAACACAGCTTTTAATCTGTGTGTCATGTAATATATGCATGATGTATGACCACCTATTCATACATTAGAGGTATTTTTGAAAAATGGGTGACTACTGTATCTGTGGCCTAAAATATGAAAAGAAATTTTCTTAAGGAAACTAAGAGAAATAATGAAATGCCTAGCATTAAAAAAAATGTTCGCCAAGCACCCCTCTGTGCCACTGGTTTTCAGCCACTGACTTGAAAAGCAAGAATCATAAGCAAACAGCTCAACCACAAGAAAATAGCACTGTCCTTTTGATCTGGAATATACAGCAAGAGCTTTATCAAATGTCACTGAGTCCAAAGGAAGTACAGGCCTAAGATGAGCCATTTGTGCAAAGGAAATAGAAGCCTGCAAAATGACAGAGAACAGGCAAGAGCGAGAGCTGATAAAGACTCAGAAGAATAGCTGCATTAGGAAAATTGTTCTGTATAATTTTCCTACCCTTCACTAAGGAACTGCACTCTATGGCGGTGACAGGATATTCAAAAAGGGAGAAAATTATTTTTCTCCAACACAAGGTTCTAATAACAAGAAAGCTAATAAAAAGAAATCATTCAATGGATTTAATAATGCAAAGATAGCATAGTACTTAGAATAATTTATCTTGAAGATACCCATGTTAAAAAAATTCACAAAGAAGAAAATGAAGAGATAACTAAAGACCACTTGACATTTATGTACAGAAGCACTTAGTATTATTCTATTGTAGTTCATCTTTATGCTTCCCATTTTCCAGATAGACAAACCAAGGCATTGAATTAACTTGCCACAGTTTTTTAAAAGCCTGTGAAAGGACCAAAACTAGAACTAAATTAATTTTCAATTGATTTTTTAAAATAATTTCTCACACAGTTCTTTCTCCCTACATCCTAACTGGAAAGACACTATTCATAGGACAATGTGAATGACTTTCAATAGATCTAATATGAAGACAATAATCTTAATAGTTTACTACACAGGTGGTCTTTGAATCAAGTTCAACTTTTAAGACACTGTTCCACAACATCATGCTAACCTCTTCCCCCAAACTGTAACCACTATTAATGGTTACAGTTAATGATTCATTCTTTAAAACATTTTATAAAATGCATACAATCATAGACTTTTATTTTTTGTTTTTAAAGTGGAAATGGGGTGGAATTATATATAATATCATAAAGTTTTCCTTATTTCAGAATATCATAGACATTTCCTTTTCAGTACTTATTTTTTTAATCTCTATAATTTGCTACTCTATGAATGTCCAATATTTTCTCAACTACCATTGTAGGAATGGATATTTATTTAGGTTATATATGATTTTTTTCACTATTACAAACAATAATACAGTACCATTTTTGGCTTACATTTTACAACTTATATAGGAATTTCAGAAGAATAAATTCCTAGAGGTGAAATTTCTGCATCGAAGATAATTATATTTGGGGGTCCTTAGGAAGATGTTACAAAAATTACTCTCCAAATGACTCAGGCCAACTAACATTCCTACCAGAATACTCATAAATGATAATAATAAATAAAAGGACCTGCTTTTGCATATCCTCACCAACATTAGTGTTAATAACTGTTTCAATCATACCTGACAGGAGAGAAAGAATGTATCTCAATCTTTACACCATTTGGATTTTTTGATGAATCAAACTTGATAATTTTTTTCTTCTTGAGCTTATTTTTTATTCTCCACCTCCTTGCTCAATTGGTCTTTCCTAATGCTGTCTATGAAAAGGAGAATAATATTAAAGTTCTCTGTCTTAAGACTTACAGGGTATATTTGAAAACATCTGACTCCAGGAATTGGCAATAAAATTCACTGCTGAATATACTGTGAATTCCAGCATTTTTTTCTAACATTTTTGGTTTAGCTTTTCATCAGACAAAGCAGAAATCAGTCTTATTCTACATAATGTTCCCTAGGAGCAGAGAACATTTTCATTTGGTCTGTATTCAGCAAAAATCTAAAAGTTTCAATATTACCCAATTTAAAATTTCAACTCCATATTTATGTGATTTTCTCTTCAAACAATTTCTGTCTTTCATGAACACAGACTCAAACCCAAAGAGAAATTCTTACCATAAATGTATACTTCAAAAGGAAACAAAAAACAAGAGGAGTGCTTCGAGATCACCATGGAAGTCAACATTCCTGCTGTGCATCCCAAGGACAGCATGTGAGAGCTTTAGTGAAGCATTTGCAGACTTAAAATGCATCAAATTAAAAACCATGCCCATTAAAAGAACCTCTTCTGGCATCAATTCTGTCAACATTTCTGGAGGGAAGAAAATGTTTTGAGTTGTTTTGTTGTTTTTTTTAAGATATGAAAGATATGAGCACAGCTGGGGATAAAGATATTTTCTTTATAGAGGCTATCTAGATATCTCACTGTTGGATATTAATGTTGAAGTAAAAGTAAAGTAGATTTTTGACAGTGGACATGACAGAAAAGTGAGCTACAAAGAGAAAATTTTTAAACTGCAAAAAAAATGGAGTGCTTACAGAATATCATCAAGTCTTGAGGATTGAATGCAACTTTAAAAGATGTGTAATTCAACCACTTATCCATATAATGCTTAAGTCTTCTCCATAGGAGATTGGTCAAATGTTCATTCACTTGATATTTAAATACACTCAATGATAGAGACTGTGTTACCTACTGGGATAGCCCATTTAACCTCTGGATGGCCATGATGATCAGTAAGTCCCTCTTGGTATGTCCTGCTGAAATCTTTTCTTATACTTGTTATTAATCCTGCTCACACACTGGCATTACACAGAAACTATTGGCTGGCTAATTCTACATTCATTGCCAACCCCTTCTTCCTTTCTCCTTCTACCATACAGGCAGGAAGACTAAACACTCTCCTTTTCTGGTCTCCATTGTAGCTAAGGGTTGCCATTGGATCCCAATTATGGCTAATGAGACATATGAAAAGTTTTCATGAGCCTTCTGAGAAGCTGTTTTCATCCCTTGTCCCTAATTTCTGCCTTGAGTACAAACTTAATAAAGCTACAACTGCTATTTGCAACCAGGAATCACAGACAATGGTCCTCATATACCTGAACCACTGAACATTAGCAGCCATCTACCTTTAGACTTCTTGTTACTTAGGAAGAGTAAACTCCATCAGTCCTGAGGGATTGTAACTCAGGGTTTCTGATGTTTGGACCTGAAGACAGCCTACTTAATACATATGCCATATGGTCACACTGAAAGATCAATTAATTATGTTACTTGATAACACCTTATAGATTAACAGACAGAAAATATTTTAATAAACTGGCATAGTTACCCACACTGATTATACTCTCACCTTCAAATATCAACAAAGTAGAATATAATATTACAACAATTTAAAACTGTTAGGTAGAGTATACCCCAAAGAAAGATAGCTTTGTAAATGGAAGTGAGAGACCGTTGAATTCTGATAGAGGCCAATGAAGGAATTTATTCATTGTTCCTGGTCAATGTCCTCTCTTCTCTATCTTCTCTTTCTACTCCTCTCTTACCTCACCTTCAAGTTCACACTAAATTTAGGTTCCTAAACCCTGGAGAAGCCAGGCAGAAAGACTCAATTTGTTTTCTCTTCTTTTATTTTTTCCCAAGTCTATCAGGATGTCAGTTTTCTAAAAACTACTTGCAACCATAGCTTAATCACAAAAAGGAGACTGAATTTTACCTTTCCCAGGATCATCGAATGGGGGTATTAAGTTGCAATAGATTTAGGGATACTGATCTGCTACAGTCTTTAGACTAATAGCAAAATGCTCCACCAGAAATATGTCCAAACCTTCAACCTATTTTTACAGCTTGATTTAGTGCATATTACCAATAATGCTATAAAATAATTAAGTAGTCTCTTACAGGAATTTTAAAAATACATCAGGATAAATCTGAATTTCTTGCATGATTTATACCCAACTCAACACATTTTAAGAAAAACTATAATTGTACTTTATAGAATTTTGATTTTATCAATTACATTTCTGCATCCGTCAACAAGATCAATCATAGATCTTTGAAGTACTTCAAGGAAAACTTCTAAGGATGATAGTAAAGTGATGACAGAGTGTACTTTAGCAAAAGTAAGACACCTGGATTTGAATTTGGATTTTGCTCCTCAAGGACTGACTGAATTACTTAACCCCATTTATAATCATCATCAGTAAAAAGAGAGTAATTATACCTACCTCATAGGTTTATTATAAAAATAAATTTAAGATGTGTGTATATATAAGCTGTGTGTGTGTGTGTGTATGTGATGGAATTGAGAGAGACTTCGAATTCTGATAGAAGACCACTGAAGCAATTTATTCATTGTTCCTGGTCAATGTCCTCTCTTTTCTATCTTCCCTTTCAATTCCTATCTTATCTCACCTCTAGGTTCACATTAATTAAGATTTCTAAACCCTGGAGAAGCCAGGTAGAATGATTCAATTTGTCTTCTCTTCCCTTTGTTTTCAAGTCTATCAGGAGATTGTGTGTGTGTGTGTGTGTGTGTGTGTGTGTGTGTGTGTGTGTGTGTGTTCAATACATGGCTAGCTATTATCATTCTTTGAAGAAGTATTGTTCCCTTTTGGTTAAGACCTCAATATATTAGTCTCTTTTACATTATCTTAGTTTCCCCCAAATTATTTCTTTTTAGTTGGTTGAATGATTCAAAACCATGGAATACATAGCACAAGTATAAGTTATTTCTGTATTTATAAAACTCCCTTTATTAAAAATCTCCGAATCATTTCCATCCTTTTGTAGAAATGGAATGTATGTGGTTTGGAAAGAGGTTTTAAAAGGATGGAAATGATAAGTGGGTAGAGATAGAGCCCCCTAATGTTAGAGATATGCCTAAATTTGTGTTCACACCACAAGGTCAGCAGTTCCATTCCTCGTCAGGCAAATGCCAGGTTTGCAGGCCAGGTCCCCAGTTGGGGACATTAGAGGCAACCAGTGTATGTTTCTCTCTGTCTCTTTCTCCCTCCCTTCCCCTCTCTTTAAGAATAAATAAAATCTTTTAAAAAATAAAATATACAAACTTTCCATTTTTCATAGAATTTTTTTTCAGGCAACTAGATATATAAAGGAATATCTTTGGAAAGAAAAATGAATCTTTATCTCTTTAGGGTATCATTACCCTTAAAATATGATGATGAAACTGAGAATGGTTTCACTAATGGAATCTCAACTCTAAACTATCTACAATAATGAAGGAAAACACTGATCAAATGACTTTTTAAGCACACAAACAGAAAAAATAATTTACAGTTATTTCCAAGTGAGAACATGAAAATGAGGTAAAGAAAAGGGAAGATAAATTGGGGCACTCAACTTTGCCTTTATTATATCAAAGAAACTAGTGTTATTTTAAGAAGGCAAATGATAGTCCCTTCTCAGGGCCCAATTTGATTCTAACTGATCTCTAGTTTATTCCTCTTAGCTCCTTAAGGGAAATACAAAGTGGGTAGAATACAAGCTTATTTAAAAAAATAATTTTAGGCAGATCTTTACTCCCCACTCTACCAGTCTCCACCTCCCTTATTATTCATAGCCACACTCGGATTAAAACTTTTATTTATTCATCTTGGTCTCTACAGGCATGCAATGTGGGACTCCTGCCCAACATTTCCCCCACCCAACCAAATTATTCCGTTCACCATCCCAGAACACTATTCACTTCGTAATTCCATGGTCAAATGGCCTCCCTCATTTTCTCTCTGTCTAAATTCCATGTTTCCACAGAACTTGACTCATATGACAACCCTATTAGGAAGGGGTTCATAAGTTCTGGGAGATGTTTAATAACTGGCTGTCCCTGGAAAAGAAAGAGATACTCACTGGGGCGGGAGAAAATGGAGACAACTGTACTTGAACAGCAATGAAAAAGAGATCCTTGATTTGTAATGTTCGCCCGTTTCTGTGGTATGAATTCTCTTGCCTTGGCATGGTCAATTTCAAAACTTGGAGTTGGAAAGGTGCCCACAACCTGCTCTCCAGAGCTAATAACATCTGGCTCCAGCACACAGACTAAACAGTTCAAAAACTTTGAAAGGTTGTTCCCAAATGTTATATTTTTAAGAGAGGTGAGATACGGTAGTAGAAGCAACATGGAGCTGAAGAGAACTGGGTTATAGGTCTAGCTCTGCCACTGCTAACCAGATGACTCTAAAGGTGCTTAACCACTCTGAGTCTCAGCTTTCTTGTCTATAAAATAGCTAGAGCACACTAAATAACCTTCTAATACTAACAGGTCTATGATATACATAACCCTTCACATGATCATATCTTATTATCCACCTCAACTGAAATCTCCTTGAGAGTAGGCTATGCTATAACATACTATGTACTTAACAGACCAAGCACAGTGCTTTATACTTAGTAGGTGCTTCATGAATAGTTTGTACTTAATAGGTACTTCACAAATATTTTTGAATAAATGATTAGCCTAAATGATGTTGGAGATAAGGTGGGTATATGACGGGTTAAAGAGAATGGGACCTGGGAATGTATTAGCACAATGAGACAAGAATCAAGTAATTAATTTGAAGAGTAATTTTCTCTAAGAACATAGATATTTTCCAAGTTGGTAACAGATGGGAAGTGCCATACTTAGTTGCACACCATGTCTGCTCCTTCCCTCCTGTCCAGGGGCCACCCTACACATGCCCAAGCTGTCCTCATTTCACAGTGCCCACTAGTAGAAACTTCCCTTCCACACCATTGTTTTTCTGCTCTCAATGTCACACTAGACTGTACTTTCACTTTTCCATTTGTATTTTTCCTGTCATATATCTCTGTCAGATTTGTACCAATTTCTTTCTTTCCATTTTTCTCATGATGCTACTTGTGAGCCTAAAGAACTTAAAGTGTAGCTGATTAAGATACTATTATCAATGCCCATAGAGCAAAGAACAAGAGGACTGTATGGACTGAAGCAAAATTGGATACTCAGCTGAATGATGAACAGGATTTTTTTCAATCTCAGTTTTGGCCAAGACTCCAAAGGCCTAGTTATTGTATAATAGTGAAGTAAGAACAGCCCTGTGCAGAATTACTCCAGCATTAGTCATCTCTAACCAATAAAAACTCCTAAGTTGAGTTGAAAGAGTTGAAGAAGAAGAATCCTTTTTGAGGGGGAGTAGTTACTTAGGTATGGTTGCCCCTAGGGCAAAAAAAAAAGGCTACTTCTTTGCCTGAAACCAAGTGAAAGCAAATTTAAGGGATACTTGAAGAGTTTGATAAGTACTATTTCCCGGAGTTGAAGGGAGTGATGGTATAAAAGGCTGTAACTAGACTTGCCTGAAGAACTAAAGCAGAGAGAAAGACAGGATTCAGGTTTTCTATAGACCAGATTTGGGACACGCAGAAGGCAAACCTAGAGGTATCTTGAAAGGACTGCCTGGAAGGACAAAGTGACTCAAGAGATGAGTGACAATAAGAAGTCCAGAAGACAATGTCAAAAGCTTAATGAGGCATCACCTGTTTCAAAGGAATTAAGAGTCATATTTGACATTCCCAGAAGGAGAATCATCCTCAAAACCTTCCATGAAAGAGTCAGTTGAAACATCTGTGAAGTCAGAACCATATCACATCAGTCATACCTTTGCTGCCCCTGTATCTCTCCTCCTTCATCATCAGGGCTTCAGGGGCCAGAAACCATAGCTAGAGATTGGAAGGAGAGATGCCACTTTACACACACACACACACACACACACACACACACACACACACACACTCCAGGCTTCCAATCCTTGGTCAGGCCCTGGTTTAGAATGAGAGAAAATTTAAACAAGAAAATAAGTTCAGATTATTATACTGAACAGTACTCTCTAAAGCTTTGAGGGACTGGAGAATTATTAATTATCAGAGAGTAACTTAAAAAAGCTATTAGTTCTACTCAAATTTATCCAAGAGCCAGGAAAAAAGCTACTCAATAAAATGCGATAAAGAGACAGTGAGTGGGGGAAATGTTGCTTTAGGTGGTTTTTCTAATGAATCCAGCTTTTTTACTATAATGAGAGTAGACTTAGGAAAAGACTGGCCCCCAACTCTTAAGCCCTTGACTATCTTTAATGCACTCTAGAACAACTGGAGACCTGGGCTCACCTGGGCCTAACAAAACCATAAGCACTGCTCTCCAGGAAGAGCAAAAGCTATTTCTTCTTCAATTCTGTTGTTCTTCTATGTTCCCTAGTTACTAGTATTAAAACTGTTTGTATTGCTTTTCATTGAAAATACAAAGTGTATTTCTACTCCCCTATAGGTTTTAAGCCAGCTAATCCTAGGATCTGAAACACTACTATACTTAAAACATTCTTTACAAAGAAAAACAAGTGTATTGGTCCAAAATCAATAGTAGGGGCCCAAACCATTTAGAGATGAATTTTGCTGCAATATGTGCATATGCCAGTGGGGACTGTCTGTGTAAAAGTAAAACTAAAATCTTTATACAAAATGATAATCTCCATATAGAACTTGCATACCAGTCTCAGATCTCTCAAAGCATATAGATGTTTTCTGCAGGAGGCCTGATGCAGGGATAAGAGAAACTCATTATTCCATCTGTATAAATATGTCATAGTTTGTATAGTCATGTACCCAAAGTAGACATGGCACAAGCGAAGACTTCCAGACTTGCTTGTCTCTTGGGGGCCCAAGACACTGTAAGTTGACAGAGTTAATAAAGATATATTCTAGGAATCGTGAACCTGCCCATTATTTTTCTTGCAATAGCAGCCAAAACCAATAGCAAAAAAAAAAAAAAAAAAAATGACCCAGTGCTGCCAAGATGGCAGGCATTCTTTACTACATTTCATGCCAATTATTTCTTCCTGTATGGAAGCAGGCATTAGTTTTCAACCCCTGCCATATATTTCAAATATCTGTGTTGTAGACCAAAAGAAACACTAGCTATCATAAAAACGCTAGGACAGCCTGTCACATGATGAGGAATCCCTTTAGGCTTCTAGCCAACAAGTTTGGCTTGAGTCTACAAACTTTTATAGGGCAAAAAAATGTGAGGTAAGAAAAAAAGAGGAAAATTGTCCTCCCTTCCTTGAGAGGCCTTAATTATCACAGTACCTACTGCATTCAGAGAGGTAGAAAGAAATGGAAATAATAATACAGTATCTCCTTGTCTCCATAGTGTTAGACCATGCACCTGGTTGCCTCTCTTTTTTCAAACACATATTAGTCATTCAAGTAAAACCTCCAATAAAAGATCCCCTGCCTACCAGAACTGTTCCAAAGATTGGGATTGAAATAGATAAAAACATTATAATAGTGTGTGCCTTTTGTGAATGGGATGTTATTACCAGAGGGCACTTATAGTGGCTTAATAGGTATTTAAGTGAGGGGTGGTGTATGGCCATAAGAGGCTCCCCAAGGGCCCTAAAAAAAGTAATATCACAAATTGCCCAGTGTCTTCCCAGGAGCAGCTTTTTTCAGGGGAAGAATTTAACTCTGTGAAGATAACAACATGTTAAACGGAAAAATGTAATGAAGATACATTCCTAGTCCTCTAAAGCAGACCCCAAATATAGAGAACACCAGATCACAAAATGTTCTCAGAATATACCCAAGTTCTTCATGGCTGTCAAGACCCAAAGAGATTGGTTTAATTTTCCAGGGTAACAGTCAAGAAATAGGGATTTAAATAAAATTATTTTGCCTTACAACCATATCAAGTACTTAAATAATTTAAGTTATTACCAAGCCCCATTGTTTAAAAATATATTTTTGTTTTCAGGAATAATAAGGGAAGCATGGGGAAAGAGAACAGGAGGCATACTTGTATTACACTGTTATTCAAAGTAGATCTTCAGTATCTTTCTACCCTCGTTCATTCACTTCATTCAGTTATTCATCCATTCACAAATATGTATTGAATAACTATTACATTCCATGTACTGTGCAAATTACTGGGGCTGAAATTGTGGACAAGATAGACAAGACTCCTGTGTTTGTGGAGAGGCAGAAAAGACAAGACAGATATAATTGGACTTTAAAAAACAGACAAGCTCACGCTGAGCCAAAGTCCAGGACCTACCCCTCCAAAATACTTGGTCAAGGAAGCCAACGTTTATAGAAAGCAAACATTCTAGCCTTGGTTCTGGCACTAACCTAACTTGTAATCCCAAACAAGTTATGATTACTTTTTGGCCCCCAATTTGCCATATGTAAAATGGAGATGATGGTGCCTTTTTTAACACGATACATGGAATCAAGAATCAAAGATAATAAATAAAATAGTACAAAGGTACCCTATAAATAAAATATACAATTATAAATATTAGGAAACACCTGCAGCAAAAATACTCATTAAGAGCAGTGTTCTATTGGCCTCACACCTGTCAGAATGGCTATCACCATCAAAAAACAACAAGTACTGGTGAGGATGTGGAGAAAGGGAATGCTTTTGTACTGTTTGGTGGGAATGCAGACTGGTGCAGCCACTGTGGAAAGCAGTATGGAGATGCCTCAAAAAGTTAAAAATGGATCTACCTTTTGACCCAGGATCCCACTTCTGGGAATATGTCTGAAGAACCCAAAACACTAATTCGAAAGAACATTTGTGCCCCTATGTTCATTGCAGCATTATTTACAATCACCAAGATATGGAAATAGCCCAAGTGTCCATCAGTAGATGAATGGATAAAACAACTACAGGACATTTACACAATGGACTACTACCCAGCCATAATAAAGAAGAAATTTTACCCCTTGTGACAGCATGGATGGATCTGAAGAACATTACGCTAAGGGAAACAAGCCAATCAAAGACAAATACCATATGTTTTCACTCATATGTGGAATCTAATGAACAAACTGAACTAACAAGCAAAATAAAGACAGACTCATAGACAGTAGGATGACAGCAAGGGGGGTTGGGAGGTAGAGGGATTGAGCAAAAAAGACATAGATGAACATAGATGACAGTGTGATGTTGCACAGGGAAGGGAATATAAGGGGGTTAAATGGTAATGGAAAAAAATACAATAAAAATTTTTAAAAAGAGTTAGCAAGCGTACTGTTACCTAATTCAAGTCTAACAAAAATTACCTGCTGTCAAAGATGACAGCCCCAAGAGAGAAATAAGTGGTGATTATAAATAAACATTTATACAATGCATTCTGAAGGACATAAAATACTGAGTTTTGTACAAGTCACAAGCTAAAACATAAAAATGTTTTGCACGGAATTTTATTTGAATTGTTCACAAACCATGTGAGAAAAAAAACATACATGTTTTCTATCTAGTATCCTTTAGAATTAAAGAAATATAAGAGAAATAGGACAGGCTTTTTATAGATGAATATGGTTTTTTAAATAAACAAATAGGTTTATTTCAGTTAATAGTCATTGAATCCAGGGAAAGAAGTTAGAGAAATAATCCATGAAGTTTGTTTTGGGGTTTTCTTCCCCTCTCTCCCCTACTTCTCCACCATAGGAAAGGGGCCAAGAATTGTGAGCTGGGGTTTCTTTTTCATTCTCCCATAATTCAAACACTTTTTTTCCAATTGAAAAAGGGGCAAGTAAGTCTTCAGCTATGATCCAGAATGACCACTGTCAGCTTCAGAGAAGATAATTAAAAGCAAACAAATATACATTGGATGTACAATTGTAGTCACATAGAGGAATTTTTTCTACATCTAAAACAAAAAATTAATCTCAGTATTTTAAGTGGCTTTACCTCTAGGTAGAAAATATTTTTTTAATACAGGGAATGTACAAAAAGAATAACCCTCATAAATGGGTCTGCTGGGTTCCTTAGGGCAATGAGTGCTGAGGGGTTCTTATTTTTAGACAATGAGGACAGTGGGCTTAAATCCAAACCCACTGAGGAATCAAAACCTGCCACTGTGGGAGCAGTCAGTCAGAAAGATTGTCATGGAATGTTTTAGCAAAAAGGCACTGGGAATACACAGTTCATCAGAACCAGCTTCCCAGTCTTCAAGTCCTGGCAAACATATATGGGAAAGCTCTGACCCTTTTGCAAATGGACAACTTGACACCCCCCCCACCTTCTTGTTGGGGGCCCACCTCGCCCAGTAGCACACTTCCCATAGAGCAGAATATTAACTTGGTGTGAGATGATTTATCACCTAGTTATTGTAGGCACGGGAGGAGGGGAGCTACAAGAAGGAAACATTCTACTGCACTCTCACCCCAGGAAAACAAAGGTAGAGAGGGCAAGTCTATTGTAAGTTTAAATACTTAATGACTTAGTGGAGTAAAGATTTAATGCCAGCTCCTTGCCAACAGAAGAGAGGGCAGAAAGAACCCACAAGAAGGGAAAATCACACACACAAACTGGAAACCAGAATTTTGCCTTTTAGAGAATGCAATTCTACACATTGGCAAAAAACTGCAAAGGAATAAGTTTTCAGTAAAGGTTGTCAAAAGTCAAAAGTATCACTACAAAGGTACTATAAAAACACAAGCAAAAGGAAGACACAGGGCAGTTAGATA
This sequence comes from Trachops cirrhosus, assembly GCA_028533065.1. Taxonomy (NCBI): domain Eukaryota; kingdom Metazoa; phylum Chordata; class Mammalia; order Chiroptera; family Phyllostomidae; genus Trachops; species Trachops cirrhosus. The sequence continues at coordinate 64,525,731 of CM052541.1, forward strand.
ATCACCAGCCCCCAGAAAGTGTCTTACAGAAACATCAGCATGAAGAGAAACTGCATCTTAACCAAAAACATCTGATGGCTGAACTCTAGACGCCTTGTAAACAGGATCGGTGCCTCTATTTTTCTCCCAGCAGCTGACTGCAATTTTGGTGGTTTAAATGAAAGCTGGACTTTTCTCTACAGATGAAACCTATATGTTTGCTGTTTGCATTTCTGAAATCTTTAGTCATGTGAGGCTCTGGTGGATATGGACACAAGTAATAGTACACACACACACACACACACACACACTTCGAGTCCTCATGTTTTTACGCTAACAAATAAAACCAGTAGGGTAAGAAGTAAACTCATTATTATTTGAATAACACTTAAAAATTGCCTAAAACTATTTTTCCTTCACCATTTTACCATTAGTGTGATCTGAAATTGCCACTATCAGTCTACTTAATAGACTAAAAGCATTCAATGGTTCTGGTGAAGGCAAATATGGTACAGGTGTAACATGAATTTTCTTATGCCTTAATACAGGTGGATTTAAATAAAGTTCTTTTTAAAAAAATAACTTAAATGTTCCCAGCTTATATATCCACTTGTGTTAGGCCCTCAGGCCTCCAGCAACACCTAATCCACAGCTCCACCCCGCAGCCCCTGGAAACTCTTTTTCATTGTTTCTGGGTCTTCAGAGGGTATCTCAGACCTGCACCTCATAATCCTATTCCCGCTGGCTCCTGCAGTGGCCCTGGCTGGGTTTAGTCACATTTCTGCAATTACCGCAGTCCCTCAAAGAGCCCCCAGAGATCAAATCTCTACAAGGAATAGTGTCACAGCAAAGAACATCTCACCCCCTTTTGACCCCAGGACTTGAGAGTCCTCTCTCAATCTCTCTCTCAGTGTGCCCTGCCTCTGTAACTTCTCCTACAGTTTTAGTCGAGTCTCTCTGTTTTCCACGGAGCTCAGGGGTGCATTCAGTGGTGCTGGGGCACAGCTCCTGGTGACTGACACCAAAGCACTCACTGACCCCTCCCAGCCCTCCATGGCCAAGGCTCTTTGCTAGGAGCTCATCAAGCCTAGTCCTTCTCGCAAGACATTTCAGTGTTTGTGCAAACGTGCTCCCAGCAAACACAAGATAAAAATGTGTCAGATATGCCTGAGCTTGAGTCTCAGGTCAGACCACATCCACATGAGGAAAGATCAAGAGATAAATATTAACACAATATTATCCACAAACACCTTCATGAAAATTTGATTCTTTTTCCCAGATTACTGAAATGTAGTTGACAATAGAAATTGTATGTATTTAAGATGTACAACCTTAAGTGATGATTCAAAGTATATATACACTGTGAAATGATGACCACAATCAAGCTAATTAACACATGCATAACCTCACATACTATTTTGTGTCTGTGTGTGTGATGAGAATACTTAAGATCTATTCTTAGCAAATTTCACATTTATAATACAGTATTACTAACTATAGTTACCATGCTGTCCTTGAGATCCCTACAACTTCTTCCTCTCACAACTGAAGGTCTATACCATTTGACCAGCAGCTTCCTTTTTCCCCTCCTCCCATCCTCTGGCAACCACCGTTATATTCTCTGCTTCTATGAGTTCGACTCTTTCACAGATACCATTTATGTGAGATTAGACAGTATTTATCTTTCTGTGTCTGGCTTATATCCTCCAAATTCTGAGACCAGCTGACATCTCAACAGAGAGCAAATCTCCAAATGGTAAGACAAATGAGACTTGATGAGGGGGTAAAAGGGGAAAGACACACAAAGGCTAAAAATTTGAAAGGCTGGTGGTCCTGCCCAGAGACAAATTCCCACAAGCCAGATGCCTTAGTGGTGAATGATCTTGGGCAGCCTGAGGATACTGAGTACACAGCAAGGGACACCTGGGTGCAAGGCGCTAAAATGGGAATGGAGGGACACCAGAAGTAAACTAAATCTGGTCTTAGTGTTTCCAAGTGAGTCTTAGAAGCAAATTATCTTTTCCAATAAAGTTCCCTGCAAAAGTTTCATTTCATGTATTTGTTATTGGTTCTCCCTGTAACTGGCTGTGTTCCATCCTGAGCCAGTCACAACATCAGTCTACACGACACCAAACATCCAGCCCATTCAGCCATAATCAAAACTCCAGTCAACCAGCCAGCTGTTTTCCATACATAACGCCAAGCAATCAACTGGACTAACTTCATGCGTCCAATGACGGAAAAGACCAGATGTTTTGGCATTATGTAAATGTTAAGTGCCAATTGAAAACAGGAGTGTTAGCTGTCATTTTACATACAATTTTTAAATGATCCACCTTGCACATTTCTCCTGAGTGTAACATAAACCCAACAAAGGTATAAGATGCACATACACAAACTTAAGTACACACATGCACCGAAACGCTATGGCATGAGTGTGTGTGTGTGTCACAGAACATGTTAAGGGGATAAGGAGATAAGTGCCTTCACACAATATCCATTTTATAAACCTTATTAAATGGGCCCATTTCCTGCCAGTTTGTGCTTCTCCCTGCCTTGCGCTGCTCTGCTTTCCAGCTTAGGGAACCACTCTTCCAGGCTCTTTTGCCCTCTGGCTTCAGCTTAGGGGAGACACAACTGGAAGGTGAAAGGCAGGAAGAAGGATTCGTTATCCTCGCTGGTAATTTTTCCCCTTCGCTCTCTGTCTCCAACATGTCTCCAGAAACTGCGGCTCTTGCCAGCTAGCTCTTCCTTCCTCGGTTCTAGTTCCCACTGGAAAGCCCCATCTGGGGTCCCTCAAACTCCCTCTGCATCATCTGTGTAATCCAGTCTTTGGACTAAACTTTATCTGCTGAGAGACCTAGAGTGACTTTTATTTTTTTGGCTACATTTTCACTGATACAATGGGATAAAATATCTTGTCATCTTGGGAATTCAAGCACAGCCTGAGGCCTATTAAATAGGTCATGACCTCTTCTCTTCCTTCCCCTCTCCTCTGCCTGTCAAACATTCCAAATAGATAAATAAATAAATAAATAAATAAATAAATAAATAAATAAATAAATGTAATTTATCGAAGTCTAGTCCCACTTAAAGTTTCCTCCAGTGACTGTTATGAGACAGAACCCCCTATCAAATGTTTGCAATACTTTCCAAAATCAACAAGCAATACTTTTCGCCAAACGTCATTTTCCATATGTCTGCTAATGAACTTAAAAAAATTTTTTGTTGTCTTAACACTTAACAATGAGATTTACTTTGTTTAATTTTTAAGTATATAATACAATATTGTTAATTATAGGCACGATGTTTGTTGTACAGCAGATCTCTAGAAATTACTCACCTTGCATAACTGAAACTTTATGCCCAATGATTAGCAATTTGCAATTTCCTTTCCATCTAGTCCCTGGTGGCCAATATTCCTCCCTCTGATTCTATGGTATTGACTATTAAATGTCTCATACAAGTGGAATCACACAGTATTTATTCTTCTATGACCAGTTTATTTTAGTTAGTGTAATGTTCAACGTTCATCCATGTTGATGGATATCGCAGAATTCCTTCTTTTTTAAAGCTGACTAACAGCCCACTGTATAAGTACACCACCTTTTTCTTTACTCATTTTTATATCAATGTGCACTTAGGTTGTTTCTACATCGTGACTATCGTGAATAGTGCTGCAATGAACATAGGTGTGCTAATCTCTCTTCAAATTCCTGGTTTCAATTCTTTTGGATAAACACACAGAAGTTATATTGCTGGATCATATGGTAGTTCAAATTTTAAGGAATCTCTATACTTTTTTCCATAGCGGGTGCACCATTTTGCATTCTCACATACAGTGTACAAGGGATTCAATTTCCCCACATCCTCTCCAACACTTGTTGTCTTGTGTTTTTTGAAAATAGCCATCTTAGCAGGTGTGAGGTGATATCTCATTGTGGTTTTGACTTGTATTTCCTTGGTGATTAGTGACATTCAGCAACTTTTAATATACTTCTTGGCCATTTGTATATCTACCTTGGAGAAATATCTATTCCAGTCTTTAGCTAATTTTTTAGTTGGGTTATTAGAGGGGTTTTTGGTTTGGGGTTTTGTTTTTTTTTTTTTTTTTTGACAATTACAGAGCCTGTAGTGGCTCTGTGACTTGGCTCAGGCCCATCTCAGCAGCCTGGGAGCAGTCCCTCCCACCCAGGGACCTGGTGAAAGATAGAAGGCTTGCATCTCCAAAGGCAGGCCTACTGACTTCAATCAGATTTCAGATATTGGAAGCAGCTCTGCTCCCAGATTGAGGTTGAGAGGGCCTGAATCCGAGTTATATGGCTGTCTTAGGATCTGCTGATGGACCAAGATCAGAAGAATTCTAACAGGTGTGACTCCTGGAAGGTCCCTGGGAGGGCAGGACAGCTGCTGGACAGTGGCTGGATCCCAAGTTCCCACTCATTTCTATAGATGGTTGTCAAATTATCGTTGCTGATGGGGAATACAGAGAGGTTCTCCTATTCTATAATCTTACTGATATTACTCCGAGAGATTTTAAAATGAGGAAAAAGCCTCTGCAAGCAGACATGTTTTAAAAAGAAAACTAATGCCATGTTGGTGTGGCTCAGTTGGCTGGGCATCTTCCCACAAAGCCAAAGATCACCAGACAGTTCGATTCCCAGTCAGGGCACATACCTAAGTTGTGGGTTCAGTCCCTGGTCAGGGTGCATATGAGAGGCAATTGATCAATGTTTCACTCTCTTTCTCACTTGCTTCCCCTCTCTGTAAAAAATGAATAAAAAAATCTCTAAAAAGAATAAAAATAAAGAAAAAAACTAACAATGATGTCCTAAAAAAAATTAGACAAGAGCCCTAGCTGGTGTGGCTCAGTTGGTTGGAGCATCATCCCATAAACCAAAAGCTTGCAGTCTTGATTCCCAGTCAGGTCACATGTCTAGATTGCAGGTTCCAGCCCCAGTCGTGGTTGGAATAACCCAGCTGCATATAAGAGGCAACTGATCAATGTTTCTCTCTCATATGAATGATTGTCTCCCTCTCTCTTTCCTTCCCTTTCCCTCTCTCTAAAACAAATCAATCATCATGTCCTCAGGTGAGGATAAAAAAATGAATGAATGAATAAATGAATGAATGAAACAAGGGAAAAACAAAAATAGGATACTAGTTAATAGGTACAGAAAATAAAACTAAGCTTTTCAGAACTAAAAGTAACGGTATAATTAAAACTTGATAGAGCAAGACGATTCAATAAGGAAAGAGTAGTTGTTTTTTTTTTTTTTTTTCCAATAAATAGTGCTGGGGCATCTGGATATCCACATGCAAAAGAATGAAGCTGGATCCCTATATATACCATATGCAAAAATTAACTCAAAATGAATCAGAAACCTACGAGCTAAACCTATGCAACTTTTAAAGACATAATAACAAATCTTTCATAACTTTAGATTAGAAAATGTTTCTTAGATGTGACATCAAAAACAAAGTGACAGAAAATATATACTAATTGTACAGCATCAAATAAAAACTTTAGTACCTTAAAAGACACCATCAAGAAAGTGAAAAGACAATTCCAGAAGTTACAGGTGTGGGTATATATAAATAAATATATATATATTTTATATTTGCAAATCATACATCTCATAAGGGATTTTTATACAGAACATATGAAGAACTCTTACAACTCAACAATAAATAGACAAATAAGCCAATGGACAAGAATTTAACTTATTCTTGGAAAGAATTTAACTAACTTGGAAAGAATTTGTCTTTCCAAGGAAGATATACAAATGGAAAATAAGCACATAAAAAGATGTTTGACATTATTATTCATTGGGGAAATATATCAATACCACAATGAGATACCACTTCACAGCCACTAGGATAACTAAAAAAAAGATAATATCAAATGTTGGTGAAGATGTGGCAAAATTGGAACCTCATACATCACTGATGGGCACATAAAATTGTGCAACTACTTTGGAAAGCAGTTTGGCAGTTCCTGAAAAAGTTAAACACAGAGTTACCACATGCCCCAGTAATGTCACTCATAGGAAAACACCCAAGAGAAACAAAAATATACTCCCACACAAAAACATTCACATAAATATTTATAGCAGCACTATTCACAACCAAAATGTGTAAACAACACAAATGTCTATCAACTGTTGAATGTATATAAAAAATCTGGTACATCCACACACTGGAATATTATTCAGCTATAAAAATAAATATTAATACACAGTACAACATGAATGAATCATGAAAATATTATGCTAAGTGAAAGAGGCAGACACAAAAGGACCATATTACATGTTTAATGTATTTGAAGTGTCCAGAATAGGCAAATACATAAAGATAAAAAGTAGATAAGCAGTTGCCCTCACTGCTGTCTCTGTTGGTTGGGTGTTGTCCCACAAAGCGAAAGGTCTTAGGTTCAATTTCCAGTCAGGGTACATGTCTAGGTTGCAGGTTCAGTGCCTGGTCAATGCATTTGTGAGAGGCAACCAATCAATGTTTCTCTCTCACATCAAGGTTTCTCTCCCTCTGGCTCTCCCTCCCTTCCCTTCTCGCTCTTAAAAAAAAGTAGATTAGTATTGCCATGGGTTACAGTGGAAGGAATAATTGGGTGTGGCTGCTAGTAGGAATATGGTTTGTTTGGGGGCTGAAGAAATGTTCTAAAATTAGATAGTGATAGTTGTACAACTTTGTGTACACACAATTAAACATTGAATTATACAGTTTAAAATGATAAGTGTGGTGTCCGCCCTGCCTGGTTTCAGGAGCCGTAACCCCCCGTGGCTAAGGCTGAGTGAGAAACCTCCCAGAACTGAGAGGCCTAAGGAGACAAAACCTATTTCCCTGAACATGGGCACTGCCTGCTCTGCTATTCCCTTCAGC